>OY829915.1:77715405-78315405 GCA_963691935.1 Nephrotoma guestfalica | reverse complement strand
AACATTTCTATTAATACATTTTTCTGTATCTTAGCTTCTTCTATAACCATATTTCTAATATTATGCCTTTCTAGCGAAACTCCCAATTTATTTGCAAGTTCTCCATTTAACCCAACAAATGCAGATGAATGCAAAATAATGTGAGTGCTACTCCATTATTAACTACCATTTGAATTAAACCCCTTTTAAAATTTTCTTTTGTCATTGATATCGTGACTTTTTCGCTTGGGAAATATTTTAAAAGTGAAGATTGTTCACTTGTTGAAAGTCTTGATTTAGCTACAGTAGTGTCTTTCTTTAGTTTATCTTCTTCAGTGACAGAATCAAATATATTAATATGATATCTTTGTAAATGACGCTTCAAATTATATGTTTTATCAGCTAATTTCAAATTGCATATAATATCATCTTTTTTTATTTTGCAAATCCAAACATTTTCCTCCTCAGATTTTTCAAAATATTTAAATACAGCTGATTTTTTAGTCATATTGTCCATTAGGCTATTAGAGTATTAAATTTAAATTAAATAAACTGAAATATTAATTAATTAACAAGTTATCAATAAAATAATATTGTGCTAATAAACATTACAATTTTATACCCGAATTATAATTGATTCTTATAGGTTTAGCAAATTGAACATTAACTTTATAAAAAAATAATACTTACACTTTATTTTTGATAGTCTCACTTTTAAAATGTTATTCTGTTTAAATGTTCTATTTGGTTTTTTTTCACACACTATCACTACTGCTCAGCTCAGTTAAACAATGCCTACTAAATTATTTTAGTAAATTGTAATTATTTATGTTATTGTTCGCAGCAAATTAAATTTCGGGGAAACACCAATTTAAGAAACAAAATTCGAAGAAAAAATTCGATATATGAAAAAAAAGTTTTAAAATATTTTATTTCAGTTTGTGTTGCGAACGGGACTGAGGAGCCGGAGCAATATTAATTTAGCTCCAAATATGGCTCCGCTCCGGCTCCGACTCCAACTTATCAAAAATTGCCTGCTCCGTGGCTCCTGCTCCAGCTCCAGCTCCCCAGCACTGCTGACGCAGCACGAGAGTGGCTACGGTATTTTGGCCCAACGCTCCCTCCAACACAACACATGATCCCGATAAATTTGAGCATTTATCTTGATGCCACGGTCCAAAAAAACGAGCGGTGAACGGCTTTCGGCCGTTGCGGCGGCCCAAACCATCACCATCGGCGGCACTTGATCTCGAGTGGCAATCCGTTGGTCCAAATTTTCAGTAGACCGGCCAGGCAAGTAAATCCGGTCGTTTTGCTTGTTTACATATTGCTCAGTAACGAACGGTGACACATCGGAGAAAACCAAATTCGGCAAATCGCCACTTTCGTGCAAGCGTAACAACTCCTTTGCTCTTTCCACTCTAACTTTTTTTTGAGCCTCGGTGAGACCATGCGTTTTATGGAATTTCAAGGCCTTTAGTCCAAGATGATCTTTCAATATATGCTGCATCCGTTCGAGCGAAATGTTTGCCTCACGAGCCATTTTTCTGCCGCTACGGCACGGTTCCGAGCCAATTTGGCCCTCACCTTCCGAATGATAACCGACGATGTTGCTGTGCGTTCCGGTCCACCACCATGGCGTTTTGCGATGCTGCCAGTATCGTTATAATGATTTATGGTGCGATACACAAACATTTTATTCACATGCAGATGTTTTAACTGGTTAACAATCTGCGGCTGTGGTTTTCCAGCCAAATATAGAGCAATCACACTATTACGCTTGAATTCCATTGCGGATAACTTTTTTTCTGAATATTTGCCACTAAAATGCTTTTGTACGCTTGTAAACAATGGAATGAACTGTCATTAGTGTAAATTTGAGCGCTCTGTCATCACTGGTTTGACAGCAATGACAGTCTGAAGTTGGTAACACTTCGTGTCAGTCACCCGGTATATATATAAATTGATTCTGTACTTTAAAACATTGCTGTATACAACAGCATAAAAATTTAATATGTGTTAATTCTTAAGAGTTTCTCACAATAGTTTAACAATTTACATATTTTCGAATAATTATAACCAAGTAATTGTAAATTGAGCAAGCTCCCCATGTAAAATCATTACACAAATCCAAAAAAAATGTATAAAAATTTTTGACAGGCAGAATCAAAAATATGCTTGTGCTGTGAAACGAATACTTATTTGTGGAACCTTACTTATTCAAATATGTAAGTATGCTGGTGAGGTGACTTATTTTCTGTCTCTTTATATAAGTTAAGTTTTGAATAAGTTTCCACAAATAAGTATTCGTTTGGGACACAGCCTTGGTTTTTTTTTGTTATAAATGAGTGCGTTTTATGGCGAAAGCTGATAAAAAAATATCATATTTTTTTACCATTTTTGTCCTTCTGAACACTAGGATACAGAATAGACAGAAACCTCATAACGCTATTTTGGTATGGAAAAATAGCGACTCATTCATTTGAAATTGCTTCGCGAAAAGGTAGGAAAATTTTTTTGCAGAGTAAGAGAAGGAAAAATTTGTTATTTTTGTGTTTTAAATTTGAACTTACCTTGCTAAAGCTGTTACTTAGCTACAGTTCAGTCGTAAAAAAGGTAGAAAAATGGTCGATAGGTAATTTTTCTTAGTCTACTTAATGGCGCTTCTGGATAATATTATATTCTGTGACTAGAATTGTTACGATCTTGCCTATTGGTTTGGTGGGCATCAGCTCCGCGCATAGAAATAGATTATATAGAATGAATATAAGCAACAATTTACAATCGTCACAAATTCGGAGAGAAAAAGAGAAAGCGTATTAATCAACAGGGCCGTATTTAGAATTTTTTTTCGAACGAATGCAATGCAATGAAGTGAGAAAGTTAAAATTAAAAAAATTATGTAAATTGAATTATATTTTTATTCATCCAGTACAAGCCTGCGTATATTAAAATAGTTATTGGCCTATTTAACTTAATATAATATTTATTGCCGTAAAATTAGGTCGTTGGCTCTTTTACCAACAAGAGAATGACTCATTTCTTAAAAATATTTACCGTTTCTCTTTTGTCTGCGGTATAAAGTAATTATTCTCCAAATGTAACTAGCAAATAATTGGATTTTTACTCTTTTTACATTTTACATCTTGTACATCGAAGCCAATTAATTGAGTTCAATCATTATTTTTTTACTTCCTCACATTAAGCTTATCCTAAAAAAAGCAAAATATGTTTTTCATATAATTTCTGTAAAAACTAATAATTATGCTATTCAAAAATAAAAATAATTATTAAAAGAAAAGCACGTAGTACATGAAACAATCAAAACCATCTTTTCGAACCATAGTAATAAAAAAATACAGCCCTGGTAATAAAACATGTTTACAAAAAGAAAAACCCAACAACAACCAAAATTCAATCCTTAGTTTTATCTGATTTATAACTTAAAATAAGGAAAATTTAACCACAAATCACTTTTTTCATAATATAATTTACATTTTATTTTATATAAACACTTGGTAAACTTACCGATCGTAAGAAATCCGATTCTGTAATTTTTTAGGCGTGTTTTGGCAGCCCTAACTATTTAATAATATTTTAATTAGTTTAATTAATAATTCCAATATTTTTAAGAGCACAAAATTTTGCTGTCATCTTGTACAAAAACAAAAAGTTGTTTGGTTGATTTTTTCTCTGAGATATGAGACTGTCATATGCAGTTTTCATATAACCATCCTGCTCTGGCTTGTGACACATGGAATTGCAAATTTTATATGGGAAAAATTTTAACATTCAAAAGCGTAGAAATAAACAGGGTCGTATTTAAAACATTTTTCGATCGAATGCAATGAAGTTAGGAAAAAAAATTAAAAACTACACAATTCAAAATTATTTTTATTCCTCCAAATAAGCACATTAATTGGTTTTATTTAAAATTATATAGATTCTAAGTTGCGTGTATTCAAATAATTATAATTTACAATTAAAACTAAATTAATTTTTTTTTACCACCTTCATGTTTTGTATTTAATTTGCTGTTTAGAAATATACTCATTTCCGCACCTCCCAAGAGGAAGAGTATTCGGTGCGTTTTTTTTAATGTGGTATCCCCAGTAGGCATAATCCACAGCAAATGAAGGATGGTGGTGAACAGAATAACTTATCTGGGACGAAAGAAGTGCTTTAAATTGTATATTTTTACAAACTAAAAGAACTACGCTGTATTTATTTTAGATTCCTTGGAAATGTAATAAAGAAACAACCCGATTTATGTTGTTAATGTAAATTTTTGTAAAAAATAATGGTGGTCTGTTAACACCGGTGAAGGAGTTAACAGACGACCCTTATTTTTTAAATTGATTAGCGATGTATAAGTTACATTGTTGTATTAATTTACAACAGTCCCCACAATTCAATTTTCTAAATAAATATCGGACTATAAATCCCCCTATGTATTCAATAACATTAATTGATTACGTAATTAATTTAAATTCATTTAGTATAATTGGGTATCCAAGAAAACCTTCATCATACATATTAGGTTCGTCTACTTCAGAAATTTCGCGATCAATTGGAATATCCTCTGATGAGGCTTCAACCATTGCAAATCGGTTAATAGAAGAATTAATAAGACTATCGGAATTAGAATTGGAAACATTCAAAATAGAAACTTCTGTTTGAGGAATACAATTGTCTAACGAGGCGTCACTTAGTGGAACATGTGTTAAAATACGTTTGTATGAAGTGATGAATAGTTTTAGAGTTGGATTCGAATTTCTTCCTTATCTTGAGCGAACAACAATTGAAAAAATAATTCAATGTGGTCTTGATTTAATATATAGAAAGGAATATATTTCAACAGATGTGTGCTTAAATAAGTGTCATGGAGAGCTTGGATGTTAGAAAGACAACATTATATCCCAATAAATCCCGTTTTACATTTTGAATCAATAACTTTAATTTTATCGGATAAAAACTTTAATTCTGATATATGTTCTATTGGAGATTTAACGTTATTTATAACCGAATTAAAATTACTTTGAGATATTGATTTTTTAAACCATAATCTTGAAATTTTTTGCTGTTTAAAATATCAAAGGAATTATTGAAGATTTTAATAAATTTTATTGTTCCACTACACCCTTCAAACTGTGGCAATTTTAAAACACTCACAAAATTCTAATGCGCTTGCTACGGAATTACTTAATGTCTGAACTGCTAAATTAACTTTCATTTTTTGATTATTAAAATATATATGGGCCTTTCGTAATTTTTTCACGTGATGGAAACCTTCCTTCGATTAAATGTTATGTAGTTCTTCTAAGTAGTACCGTCACTATCAACTAAGGGGCCTTTATTAGCTAGAACGTTCCTAATGAGTTTCAATATGTGACATGGATCAAAAAAAATTAAATTGTTGAGGTATACCAACCAAAAAAAAAATCAAAAAAAATTAAATTTGTTGAGGTATACCAATCAATTTAAAAGTGAGATATATATTAGGAAAATAAACGTTACAACCTAGTTCTCGAATTATAGTAAATTTGTTGATAGTCCATCAAAAGGCACTACAATTATTACAACCAACATCGTGTAATAAACGTAAACAAACGTATATGTATAAAAATGACTCAATGATATTTTTTTTGAGTAGAGATGTTAAAATTCGAATAGGGAAATACCCAAGAAGAATTTTCCAACGAGCAGTACAACTGACAAACATAAAAACAATTACTTCGGTTTTTTTTATTTATTTTCTGCTTTCTTTGTTTGAATTTAACCATAACAAAAAAATAAAAAGATGTGTTGTTTTTTTATATGGTGACACTGTGTCATGATGCATCGTCCGTATATCACTTTGTTTTTACTGGAGCTCTGTTTTCCAGACTTCATTTTGTTTACCTTGTACACATGCGTTGTTATATTTTTTGAATATAATATATCTTAAATCTTCGTATTTTAAGCATTTTTCTATTACGTGTCTCGCGTCGTCCGTCGTATGACAAACGTCGCATCTTTCATCGTCCAGTTTTTTGTACCCATAGTTTTCTTCTTCTGAAGTCTGCTCTGCTGATATGGTCCCAAAGTGGATGTTGTGAGCTGTTGAGGCCCACTATTATCGTATTTTTATTATTGTTGTCTCGTATCATAAGTTTTTCCATTTGTCCATTATATTTTTGTTATTGATATTAGGCGGAATATATAAACTTATTATTCTATAATCGTTGCCACTTTCGTCTATTATGGTCGCGCTTAGTCTCTATCGGCTTGTGTTTATTTTATTTTTTTATCTCTTTTATGTTTATTCTTTTATTTATTATTAATCCAACACCTCCGTAATTGTCTTCTCTATTATTCAGATATATATTATATTCACTTATTTGTATTATATCAGTGTCTTTTGTCCATGCTAAATTTTATTTTTTTCTTAAATTTTGTTATGTTGTTCATTTTACATATTTTTCTTTTACCTCCACGTTTTCTTATGTTCAAGATATTCGCGCCCAAAATGGACGCCTCCGCGTCCTGCACGCCGAGATATTAAAATATTACACTTTTTGTGTTATTATGTTATTTGGTTGTTTTGATTTAACCAAAATTAATTATATTTTTTCCAAACAACTTATGTTTTTTAATTAATTTATATTACATTAAAATATTAAATTGTTAAAGACGAAAACACACATTAAAAATATTGCGCACAATAGACTAGCACTACAAAAAGTTCGAGGATGAATAATTACTTCGGTTGCTAAAGTATTATCATTTGGGTCGCTACCTTCAAATTCGAAGCATCCCCATATTTTTTTGGTGTGAAAATCGTACTCCAATTTTCATCCAAGCATATATTCCCAATAACGACCTCACCTGTTTCTTTTTTTCATCGGACGAGCAACTCGAGAGTACGAAGAGATTCTGTGGTAAAACCTGGATTCCCATTTATTACTACTTTATAAATGTTATAAGGCAGAACCAATGCAGTAAAACCAAATGTTTCGGTAGTTTCTGTAGAATCTGGATAGGAACCAAGCGCGAATTTTATCGATTAAAAAAATCAATAAAATTATACAATACAATAATTAGATTGTAGCAGGCCTTTCTTTTTTCTGGGTGATCAAAAAACAAAATTATAAAATTAATTTTTCTTGATGGAAATGGTTAATTTTAAAACCTCATTTCTTTGTTGATATTTTTTTATCGATAAATTGTGTGCTTGGTTCCTATCCTGAATGTTAGTTCGCCAAATATCTGCTACCATAGTAGCGGATACAAAAAAACATCACCCGCCGGGCTCCTATGGGCAACTTTTACAGAAATCGAGCCATCCTGCTGAACATTACAAAATTGAGCTTGAAATCTAACCATTTGATTAGTGTGTGGTCGACACCAAAATTGGTATAGGTTTCGTAATAACATCAAACCATTTACTATCAAAAACTCCTGTAATATCAAGAAAGGTGACCAAAAGAAACTCGTAATTGTTGAGAGCTCGCTCAATACCAGTAGTTCATGAATAGTAGTTTCATATGATTTGCCACCTCTGTAAGCATGTTGCAAGTTACTGAAAGGGTGGATTAATAAATTAGTATCTAATGAATCTATCAATAGCCCTCTCTATTAAGGTTTTAGGGAAGTTGAGGATAAATAAGGGCAAAAAGCCAAATTTGCTTCTGTGCCACGATAATGGTTCAATGCTAAATGCTGCATGAAACATATTAAGTTTAGCGAACGTCGATATGCAATAAATTTCATCAAAAAAATTAATTCACAACTTCTTTGAGCGGATTTGAATATAAACAAATAATTCCTTCCAATTCCTTCCTAAAAAGGATTGTTATTTGGCTTTTTATTAATGATAAGAGAGTAGGGAAATTCGAAAGTAGTCGACAACACGTTTGCAAAGGAAAGTGCGTGCACTTTGATGTCGTTATCGGTAAAGATTTTCTTAGATGGGGACGAGTTTGACACAGAATAGCTGCCAGTTGGTAAATTTCATATTAAGAATGTATTCGTTACCGTCCAAATTAGTTCAAAACAGTCATTGACATGGAATACAAACATATGTCAATTACATCGTGCCAAGCGAATTTAATGAAGAAAATTTTATGCTTAGACGGACATATAGTTATTCTTTTTTGTTACTGGCGATTACAAATAATCGTCAACCCCTTTATGGTTATGTAACATAAATAACTTTTTTCTATGGTTTAATCTTTGCAATCTGTTTTGCACTTCACTTTCAACACTTTTGCGGTTCGCATTTCACGTCCTACCTTACGCATTACCTTCCAAATCGAGGACGTACGGCTATGTCCGATTTACGTAGAATTACCTGCACATTGCATAGCTACATGCGAGTCGTTACTGGCATAAGGGTGGTGGTCTCATAGTGGTATTTATTTCCATCACCTCCCGATCCATCGAACCCCTTTAACCACTGTGCCGTTTGGTTGATCAAAAATAACTTAACATTGTGATTTTCGATCTTTAATTAAAACTCGCGACAGATCAAGAAAATTTTCCAAAAATAATGATTCTGCTTCGAGTTATGGAATGGTTCACGTAAAATTGATAGCAGCTGCACTAACTCTGCGAAACATTCTTTTGAAAAAAAAGCCACTGCATTTTTTTACCTCATATCTCATCTCAATCGTTCTCGCCTCAAATTCCGCTTGACCCTTTCATATATAAAAATACTGAGAAGCGAGCTCGGAAGTTAAAACCTAAATCAAATTGAGCATATGAGGCTAACAGGCCCTGAATTCGTGAGATTCGTGCATTTCTCGAGTCCATCTGCTGTTATTATTCCAAAATAAAACGAGATTAGCTAACCTGGATTCTGGAACGGAACACATTTAGATCACATCGCTCAGCCAATTCAATTTTTTGTATGGGAAATTACTTTTGTGAGCGCTAACAGTAATTATCAAGAGAACGCAAGAGATCTCGCCCCGTTTGCCTCTAACTTGATCAACAAATTAAATTTTTTACTATTCTAATTAGCTTTTTACGATATTGATTTCCTTCTATAAATTTTTATTTGGTACTTATATAAAATAAATCTTTGGCTGTTTATTAAAAACATTTCTCGATTTTAAATTTAACAGGTGTCTTTAACCGTAATTATCTTGATTAAACGAATATTGAAAAAGTTCAATTTACTCACCCTTACTTTTACCCCCAATACAGCTCACATCGCAATATAGGTAAATAAAAATATAATATGCAGACATACATTTCCTCGCTTATTCCAGGTTCATCATAATTAACATCTACATTCTATAATTATATATTCAAAATAACTAAAATTAGGCACTGGATAAGAAATTAAATCAAAATTGTTAATTTACCGGTGTTTCAAACGATCCAACTGCCACAAATAAAATTCTTTAACACTTTAAAACTTTTTTCGATCTCCATTAATTATGGAACATTTTCGAATACTCCCATCCTCGGAGTTTCGAAATATTCTGAAAACTGAAAATTTATTTGTAAGCTAATTAACAATCCTGCTGCATTAGCGTGTAATGAATACATACCTCTAACAAATCAATTACGATTGTGCCCACCTGCAATTGCCTTTCTTCACATACACCTCTAACGAAGTTTTATATTACAGTATTTATTTCGACGTCTTGCTTTGTCTAAAATATACTGTGGCAATTCGGTCGATTTGCCACAATCTCTTGGCCCTTGCAAAAAAAAACCGCTGGATTATGATCAATAGTATTCAAATTATTAAATTTCGATGAATTTATTGTTAAATTTGTACCATCAGTAATATCGAAATTATATTTTTCGAATATTTCCAATATTCATTTTTATATTTCGGAACTGACGAATCCAAATCATCGTCTATTGAATCCATTCGAGATCAATTGGCGGCTGAATCCATCATCGAAGTCTAAAATGTAACGGAATACACATAATGTACTTATTTTCATATAATCGATTCCATGCTTCAAATTTGTTCTTACCTCGGGCCAGATATTTTCCGATTCCATGCTTCAAATTTGTTCTTACCTCAAGCAAGATATTTTCCAATTCCATGCTTCAAATTTGATCTTACCTCCAGCAAGATATTTTCAGCCATTATTCGATGCTCTATAGCGTATTCTTTTTCCATGTATGGTCTCTTATGACTTTTCACCTCGCTCTCGTTTTCGACGGCCTTTTAACCATTAACATAGCCTGTACGTAGCGTGGTTCGCGTAAAATCTTTCGAAAAATCGAAGAAATCGTCACCCATTTTCCTTTTGTTTTTTGTGGTTAGATAATTCTATCCATATGACCTAATGTTCCATAGACCCAGAAAAATGTTCTAGATATTTCTCAATGGAAGGGCTAGAACTCTGGATAAGTTAGGTTGTTATAATTGAATTAATTTGATTTGTATAATTATATTTTTAAAGTTTTATATTATTTAATTATATTTATTAATACGTAATATGTTTTTATAATATTGTATTGTAGTTGAGTAGTTTTCAACGAGTTTCTTAATTTTTTAAGTAATACGGCAAGTAATTATATAAAACAAGATGTTGTTGAGTTGGGTTATTTCCCATAACTCCATTTTCCTTTTTTATAACTGTAAACAAAATTTGTGGTTACTTCACTTCCGCTTTGTGTTTGTACTAAAATGAAGAGAAAGAAGAAATAAAATAATGTTATACCAAATTCGTTTACTTTTACAACAACAATTTGACCGGATTTTATGTAAACGAATATGAAAGAAATTTGATCGACTTTTGTAGTAAATTTGTGAAAAGAAAGACAAAAAATTGTTTATTATAAATGGCGGGTTTATCATTTCAGCTTGTTAGCATCGGTATAATAAAAATTATATAGCAAAGAATTAAAATGTTCAATATAGTGTCTCCCATTTCTCAATTTAATTAATTTATTTATCAATAATTATCAATTAAAAGCATAAGGAATTATATAATTTCGCACATAAACACAACATTTTAGTACACAAGATATTTCGAAAATACGTCGCACAAACAAAATTACAAATTATCCTTAAAATTTTGATAAATCTATTAAAAGCAAAAACACACAAGATATTTTGAAAATACGTCGCACAAAATTACAAATTATCCTTACAATTTTAATAAATTTATTAAAATTAATTTAGAATTTATTAATTTAAAACTGAATTGTACAAATGGCGCGGGGTCTTTGTTTTGATGTTTATGTTTTGACGTTTACTTTTGTATATATGTATGCGTAAAAATCTGACAAAATATCAAGATTTTTTAAAATTGATCTAGGCAATTTGTTAGATCAAGATTTTTGTGTGAAAAAAATTTGTAATGTCAAAAATGTTGATCTGACAGCTGAATCCGATCAAATCTTTTTGATCTGACAGTTCGAACGAATTTAGTATTAATTTACATTGTGAAATAAGTGCGTTCTATGTCAACACAGCCAATATTAGGCTCTAAAGTGTCTGTGAAGATATCTTCTTGAAGAAGTAATATGATAGTGGCGCTGTTGGTTGTTGTAGTATTGAAATATTACAAAAAATATTTAGTACAACATTTTTAATTCTTAATTTTATTTCGTGTTAAGCATTGTGACTTCAATGATACTATGCGTCCACAAGCATAGAATTATAAACTATAGAATGAATGTAAAGATTTTTCCCATATAAAATTCTCATGTGTCACAAGCCAGAGCAGGATGGTTATATAAAAAATGCCAAAAATGCCAGGTCATCTTGTACAAAAACAAAAAGTTGTTTGGTTGGTTTTTTCTCTGAGATATGAGACTGTCATATGCATTTTTCATATAACCATCCTGCTCTGGCTTGTGACACATGGAATTGCAAATTTTATATGGGTAAAATTTTAACATTCAAAAGCGTAGAAATAAACAGGGTCGTATTTAAAACATTTTTCGATCGAATGCAATGAAGTTAGGAAAAAAAATTAAAAACTACACAATTCAAAATTATTTTTATTCCTCCAAATAAGCACATTAATTGGTTTTATTTAAAATTATATAGATTCTAAGTTGCGTGTATTCAAATAATTATAATTTACAATTAAAACTAAATTAATTTTTTTTTACCACCTTCATGTTTTGAATTTAATTTGCTGTTTAGAAATATACTCATTTCCGCACCTCCCAAGAGGAAGAGTATTCGGTGCGTTTTTTTTAATGTGGTATCCCCAGTAGGCATAATCCACAGCAAATGAAGGATGGTGGTGAACAGAATAACTTATCTGGGACGAAAGAAGTGCTTTAAATTGTATATTTTTACAAACTAAAAGAACTACGCTGTATTTATTTTAGATTCCTTGGAAATGTAATAAAGAAACAACCCGATTTATGTTGTTAATGTAAATTTTTGTAAAAAATAATGGTGGTCTGTTAACACCGGTGAAGGAGTTAACAGACGACCCTTATTTTTTAAATTGATTAGCGATGTATAAGTTACATTGTTGTATTAATTTACAACAGTCCTCACAATTCAATTTTCTAAATAAATATCGGACTATAAATCCCCCTATGTATTCAATAACATTAATTGATTACGTAATTAATTTAAATTCATTTAGTATAATTGGGTATCCAAGAAAACCTTCATCATACATATTAGGTTCGTCTACTTCAGAAATTTCGCGATCAATTGGAATATCCTCTGATGAGGCTTCAACCATTGCAAATCGGTTAATAGAAGAATTAATAAGACTATCGGAATTAGAATTGGAAACATTCAAAATAGAAACTTCTGTTTGAGGAATACAATTGTCTAACGAGGCGTCACTTAGTGGAACATGTGTTAAAATACGTTTGTATGAAGTGATGAATAGTTTTAGAGTTGGATTCGAATTTCTTCCTTATCTTGAGCGAACAACAATTGAAAAAATAATTCAATGTGGTCTTGATTTAATATATAGAAAGGAATATATTTCAACAGATGTGTGCTTAAATAAGTGTCATGGAGAGCTTGGATGTTAGAAAGACAACATTATATCCCAATAAATCCCGTTTTACATTTTGAATCAATAACTTTAATTTTATCGGATAAAAACTTTAATTCTGATATATGTTCTATTGGAGATTTAACGTTATTTATAACCGAATTAAAATTACTTTGAGATATTGATTTTTTAAACCATAATCTTGAAATTTTTTGCTGTTTAAAATATCAAAGGAATTATTGAAGATTTTAATAAATTTTATTGTTCCACTACACCCTTCAAACTGTGGCAATTTTAAAACACTCACAAAATTCTAATGCGCTTGCTACGGAATTACTTAATGTCTGAACTGCTAAATTAACTTTCATTTTTTGATTATTAAAATATATATGGGCCTTTCGTAATTTTTTCACGTGATGGAAACCTTCCTTCGATTAAATGTTATGTAGTTCTTCTAAGTAGTACCGTCACTATCAACTAAGGGGCCTTTATTAGCTAGAACGTTCCTAATGAGTTTCAATATGTGACATGGATCAAAAAAAATTAAATTGTTGAGGTATACCAACCAAAAAAAAAAATCAAAAAAAATTAAATTTGTTGAGGTATACCAACCAATTTAAAAGTGAGATATATATTAGGAAAATAAACGTTACAACCTAGTTCTCGAATTATAGTAAATTTGTTGATAGTCCATCAAAAGGCACTACAATTATTACAACCAACATCGTGTAATAAACGTAAACAAACGTATATGTATAAAAATGACTCAATGATATTTTTTTTGAGTAGAGATGTTAAAATTCGAATAGGGAAATACCCAAGAAGAATTTTCCAACGAGCAGTACAACTGACAAACATAAAAACAATTACTTCGGTTTTTTTTATTTATTTTCTGCTTTCTTTGTTTGAATTTAACCATAACAAAAAAATAAAAAGATGTGTTGTTTTTTTATATGGTGACACTGTGTCATGATGCATCGTCCGTATATCACTTTGTTTTTACTGGAGCTCTGTTTTCCAGACTTCATTTTGTTTACCTTGTACACATGCGTTGTTATATTTTTTGAATATAATATATCTTAAATCTTCGTATTTTAAGCATTTTTCTATTACGTGTCTCGCGTCGTCCGTCGTATGACAAACGTCGCATCTTTCATCGTCCAGTTTTTTGTACCCATAGTTTTCTTCTTCTGAAGTCTGCTCTGCTGATATGGTCCCAAAGTGGATGTTGTGAGCTGTTGAGGCCCACTATTATCGTATTTTTATTATTGTTGTCTCGTATCATAAGTTTTTCCATTTGTCCATTATATTTTTGTTATTGATATTAGGCGGAATATATAAACTTATTATTCTATAATCGTTGCCACTTTCGTCTATTATGGTCGCGCTTAGTCTCTATCGGCTTGTGTTTATTTTATTTTTTTATCTCTTTTATGTTTATTCTTTTATTTATTATTAATCCAACACCTCCGTAATTGTCTTCTCTATTATTCAGATATATATTATATTCACTTATTTGTATTATATCAGTGTCTTTTGTCCATGCTAAATTTTATTTTTTTCTTAAATTTTGTTATGTTGTTCATTTTACATATTTTTCTTTTACCTCCACGTTTTCTTATGTTCAAGATATTCGCGCCCAAAATGGACGCCTCCGCGTCCTGCACGCCGAGATATTAAAATATTACACTTTTTGTGTTATTATGTTATTTGGTTGTTTTGATTTAACCAAAATTAATTATATTTTTTCCAAACAACTTATGTTTTTTAATTAATTTATATTACATTAAAATATTAAATTGTTAAAGACGAAAACACACATTAAAAATATTGCGCACAATAGACTAGCACTACAAAAAGTTCGAGGATGAATAATTACTTCGGTTGCTAAAGTATTATCATTTGGGTCGCTACCTTCAAATTCGAAGCATCCCCATATTTTTTTGGTGTGAAAATCGTACTCCAATTTTCATCCAAGCATATATTCCCAATAACGACCTCACCTGTTTCTTTTTTTCATCGGACGAGCAACTCGAGAGTACGAAGAGATTCTGTGGTAAAACCTGGATTCCCATTTATTACTACTTTATAAATGTTATAAGGCAGAACCAATGCAGTAAAACCAAATGTTTCGGTAGTTTCTGTAGAATCTGGATAGGAACCAAGCGCGAATTTTATCGATTAAAAAAATCAATAAAATTATACAATACAATAATTAGATTGTAGCAGGCCTTTCTTTTTTCTGGGTGATCAAAAAACAAAATTATAAAATTAATTTTTCTTGATGGAAATGGTTAATTTTAAAACCTCATTTCTTTGTTGATATTTTTTTATCGATAAATTGTGTGCTTGGTTCCTATCCTGAATGTTAGTTCGCCAAATATCTGCTACCATAGTAGCGGATACAAAAAAACATCACCCGCCGGGCTCCTATGGGCAACTTTTACAGAAATCGAGCCATCCTGCTGAACATTACAAAATTGAGCTTGAAATCTAACCATTTGATTAGTGTGTGGTCGACACCAAAATTGGTATAGGTTTCGTAATAACATCAAACCATTTACTATCAAAAACTCCTGTAATATCAAGAAAGGTGACCAAAAGAAACTCGTAATTGTTGAGAGCTCGCTCAATACCAGTAGTTCATGAATAGTAGTTTCATATGATTTGCCACCTCTGTAAGCATGTTGCAAGTTACTGAAAGGGTGGATTAATAAATTAGTATCTAATGAATCTATCAATAGCCCTCTCTATTAAGGTTTTAGGGAAGTTGAGGATAAATAAGGGCAAAAAGCCAAATTTGCTTCTGTGCCACGATAATGGTTCAATGCTAAATGCTGCATGAAACATATTAAGTTTAGCGAACGTCGATATGCAATAAATTTCATCAAAAAAATTAATTCACAACTTCTTTGAGCGGATTTGAATATAAACAAATAATTCCTTCCAATTCCTTCCTAAAAAGGATTGTTATTTGGCTTTTTATTAATGATAAGAGAGTAGGGAAATTCGAAAGTAGTCGACAACACGTTTGCAAAGGAAAGTGCGTGCACTTTGATGTCGTTATCGGTAAAGATTTTCTTAGATGGGGACGAGTTTGACACAGAATAGCTGCCAGTTGGTAAATTTCATATTAAGAATGTATTCGTTACCGTCCAAATTAGTTCAAAACAGTCATTGACATGGAATACAAACATATGTCAATTACATCGTGCCAAGCGAATTTAATGAAGAAAATTTTATGCTTAGACGGACATATAGTTATTCTTTTTTGTTACTGGCGATTACAAATAATCGTCAACCCCTTTATGGTTATGTAACATAAATAACTTTTTTCTATGGTTTAATCTTTGCAATCTGTTTTGCACTTCACTTTCAACACTTTTGCGGTTCGCATTTCACGTCCTACCTTACGCATTACCTTCCAAATCGAGGACGTACGGCTATGTCCGATTTACGTAGAATTACCTGCACATTGCATAGCTACATGCGAGTCGTTACTGGCATAAGGGTGGTGGTCTCATAGTGGTATTTATTTCCATCACCTCCCGATCCATCGAACCCCTTTAACCACTGTGCCGTTTGGTTGATCAAAAATAACTTAACATTGTGATTTTCGATCTTTAATTAAAACTCGCGACAGATCAAGAAAATTTTCCAAAAATAATGATTCTGCTTCGAGTTATGGAATGGTTCACGTAAAATTGATAGCAGCTGCACTAACTCTGCGAAACATTCTTTTGAAAAAAAAGCCACTGCATTTTTTTACCTCATATCTCATCTCAATCGTTCTCGCCTCAAATTCCGCTTGACCCTTTCATATATAAAAATACTGAGAAGCGAGCTCGGAAGTTAAAACCTAAATCAAATTGAGCATATGAGGCTAACAGGCCCTGAATTCGTGAGATTCGTGCATTTCTCGAGTCCATCTGCTGTTATTATTCCAAAATAAAACGAGATTAGCTAACCTGGATTCTGGAACGGAACACATTTAGATCACATCGCTCAGCCAATTCAATTTTTTGTATGGGAAATTACTTTTGTGAGCGCTAACAGTAATTATCAAGAGAACGCAAGAGATCTCGCCCCGTTTGCCTCTAACTTGATCAACAAATTAAATTTTTTACTATTCTAATTAGCTTTTTACGATATTGATTTCCTTCTATAAATTTTTATTTGGTACTTATATAAAATAAATCTTTGGCTGTTTATTAAAAACATTTCTCGATTTTAAATTTAACAGGTGTCTTTAACCGTAATTATCTTGATTAAACGAATATTGAAAAAGTTCAATTTACTCACCCTTACTTTTACCCCCAATACAGCTCACATCGCAATATAGGTAAATAAAAATATAATATGCAGACATACATTTCCTCGCTTATTCCAGGTTCATCATAATTAACATCTACATTCTATAATTATATATTCAAAATAACTAAAATTAGGCACTGGATAAGAAATTAAATCAAAATTGTTAATTTACCGGTGTTTCAAACGATCCAACTGCCACAAATAAAATTCTTTAACACTTTAAAACTTTTTTCGATCTCCATTAATTATGGAACATTTTCGAATACTCCCATCCTCGGAGTTTCGAAATATTCTGAAAACTGAAAATTTATTTGTAAGCTAATTAACAATCCTGCTGCATTAGCGTGTAATGAATACATACCTCTAACAAATCAATTACGATTGTGCCCACCTGCAATTGCCTTTCTTCACATACACCTCTAACGAAGTTTTATATTACAGTATTTATTTCGACGTCTTGCTTTGTCTAAAATATACTGTGGCAATTCGGTCGATTTGCCACAATCTCTTGGCCCTTGCAAAAAAAAACCGCTGGATTATGATCAATAGTATTCAAATTATTAAATTTCGATGAATTTATTGTTAAATTTGTACCATCAGTAATATCGAAATTATATTTTTCGAATATTTCCAATATTCATTTTTATATTTCGGAACTGACGAATCCAAATCATCGTCTATTGAATCCATTCGAGATCAATTGGCGGCTGAATCCATCATCGAAGTCTAAAATGTAACGGAATACACATAATGTACTTATTTTCATATAATCGATTCCATGCTTCAAATTTGTTCTTACCTCGGGCCAGATATTTTCCGATTCCATGCTTCAAATTTGTTCTTACCTCAAGCAAGATATTTTCCAATTCCATGCTTCAAATTTGATCTTACCTCCAGCAAGATATTTTCAGCCATTATTCGATGCTCTATAGCGTATTCTTTTTCCATGTATGGTCTCTTATGACTTTTCACCTCGCTCTCGTTTTCGACGGCCTTTTAACCATTAACATAGCCTGTACGTAGCGTGGTTCGCGTAAAATCTTTCGAAAAATCGAAGAAATCGTCACCCATTTTCCTTTTGTTTTTTGTGGTTAGATAATTCTATCCATATGACCTAATGTTCCATAGACCCAGAAAAATGTTCTAGATATTTCTCAATGGAAGGGCTAGAACTCTGGATAAGTTAGGTTGTTATAATTGAATTAATTTGATTTGTATAATTATATTTTTAAAGTTTTATATTATTTAATTATATTTATTAATACGTAATATGTTTTTATAATATTGTATTGTAGTTGAGTAGTTTTCAACGAGTTTCTTAATTTTTTAAGTAATACGGCAAGTAATTATATAAAACAAGATGTTGTTGAGTTGGGTTATTTCCCATAACTCCATTTTCCTTTTTTATAACTGTAAACAAAATTTGTGGTTACTTCACTTCCGCTTTGTGTTTGTACTAAAATGAAGAGAAAGAAGAAATAAAATAATGTTATACCAAATTCGTTTACTTTTACAACAACAATTTGACCGGATTTTATGTAAACGAATATGAAAGAAATTTGATCGACTTTTGTAGTAAATTTGTGAAAAGAAAGACAAAAAATTGTTTATTATAAATGGCGGGTTTATCATTTCAGCTTGTTAGCATCGGTATAATAAAAATTATATAGCAAAGAATTAAAATGTTCAATATAGTGTCTCCCATTTCTCAATTTAATTAATTTATTTATCAATAATTATCAATTAAAAGCATAAGGAATTATATAATTTCGCACATAAACACAACATTTTAGTACACAAGATATTTCGAAAATACGTCGCACAAACAAAATTACAAATTATCCTTAAAATTTTGATAAATCTATTAAAAGCAAAAACACACAAGATATTTTGAAAATACGTCGCACAAAATTACAAATTATCCTTACAATTTTAATAAATTTATTAAAATTAATTTAGAATTTATTAATTTAAAACTGAATTGTACAAATGGCGCGGGGTCTTTGTTTTGATGTTTATGTTTTGACGTTTACTTTTGTATATATGTATGCGTAAAAATCTGACAAAATATCAAGATTTTTTAAAATTGATCTAGGCAATTTGTTAGATCAAGATTTTTGTGTGAAAAAAATTTGTAATGTCAAAAATGTTGATCTGACAGCTGAATCCGATCAAATCTTTTTGATCTGACAGTTCGAACGAATTTAGTATTAATTTACATTGTGAAATAAGTGCGTTCTATGTCAACACAGCCAATATTAGGCTCTAAAGTGTCTGTGAAGATATCTTCTTGAAGAAGTAATATGATAGTGGCGCTGTTGGTTGTTGTAGTATTGAAATATTACAAAAAATATTTAGTACAACATTTTTAATTCTTAATTTTATTTCGTGTTAAGCATTGTGACTTCAATGATACTATGCGTCCACAAGCATAGAATTATAAACTATAGAATGAATGTAAAGATTTTTCCCATATAAAATTCTCATGTGTCACAAGCCAGAGCAGGATGGTTATATAAAAAATGCCAAAAATGCCAGGTCATCTTGTACAAAAACAAAAAGTTGTTTGGTTGGTTTTTTCTCTGAGATATGAGACTGTCATATGCATTTTTCATATAACCATCCTGCTCTGGCTTGTGACACATGGAATTGCAAATTTTATATGGGTAAAATTTTAACATTCAAAAGCGTAGAAATAAACAGGGTCGTATTTAAAACATTTTTCGATCGAATGCAATGAAGTTAGGAAAAAAAATTAAAAACTACACAATTCAAAATTATTTTTATTCCTCCAAATAAGCACATTAATTGGTTTTATTTAAAATTATATAGATTCTAAGTTGCGTGTATTCAAATAATTATAATTTACAATTAAAACTAAATTAATTTTTTTTTACCACCTTCATGTTTTGAATTTAATTTGCTGTTTAGAAATATACTCATTTCCGCACCTCCCAAGAGGAAGAGTATTCGGTGCGTTTTTTTTAATGTGGTATCCCCAGTAGGCATAATCCACAGCAAATGAAGGATGGTGGTGAACAGAATAACTTATCTGGGACGAAAGAAGTGCTTTAAATTGTATATTTTTACAAACTAAAAGAACTACGCTGTATTTATTTTAGATTCCTTGGAAATGTAATAAAGAAACAACCCGATTTATGTTGTTAATGTAAATTTTTGTAAAAAATAATGGTGGTCTGTTAACACCGGTGAAGGAGTTAACAGACGACCCTTATTTTTTAAATTGATTAGCGATGTATAAGTTACATTGTTGTATTAATTTACAACAGTCCTCACAATTCAATTTTCTAAATAAATATCGGACTATAAATCCCCCTATGTATTCAATAACATTAATTGATTACGTAATTAATTTAAATTCATTTAGTATAATTGGGTATCCAAGAAAACCTTCATCATACATATTAGGTTCGTCTACTTCAGAAATTTCGCGATCAATTGGAATATCCTCTGATGAGGCTTCAACCATTGCAAATCGGTTAATAGAAGAATTAATAAGACTATCGGAATTAGAATTGGAAACATTCAAAATAGAAACTTCTGTTTGAGGAATACAATTGTCTAACGAGGCGTCACTTAGTGGAACATGTGTTAAAATACGTTTGTATGAAGTGATGAATAGTTTTAGAGTTGGATTCGAATTTCTTCCTTATCTTGAGCGAACAACAATTGAAAAAATAATTCAATGTGGTCTTGATTTAATATATAGAAAGGAATATATTTCAACAGATGTGTGCTTAAATAAGTGTCATGGAGAGCTTGGATGTTAGAAAGACAACATTATATCCCAATAAATCCCGTTTTACATTTTGAATCAATAACTTTAATTTTATCGGATAAAAACTTTAATTCTGATATATGTTCTATTGGAGATTTAACGTTATTTATAACCGAATTAAAATTACTTTGAGATATTGATTTTTTAAACCATAATCTTGAAATTTTTTGCTGTTTAAAATATCAAAGGAATTATTGAAGATTTTAATAAATTTTATTGTTCCACTACACCCTTCAAACTGTGGCAATTTTAAAACACTCACAAAATTCTAATGCGCTTGCTACGGAATTACTTAATGTCTGAACTGCTAAATTAACTTTCATTTTTTGATTATTAAAATATATATGGGCCTTTCGTAATTTTTTCACGTGATGGAAACCTTCCTTCGATTAAATGTTATGTAGTTCTTCTAAGTAGTACCGTCACTATCAACTAAGGGGCCTTTATTAGCTAGAACGTTCCTAATGAGTTTCAATATGTGACATGGATCAAAAAAAATTAAATTGTTGAGGTATACCAACCAAAAAAAAAATCAAAAAAAATTAAATTTGTTGAGGTATACCAATCAATTTAAAAGTGAGATATATATTAGGAAAATAAACGTTACAACCTAGTTCTCGAATTATAGTAAATTTGTTGATAGTCCATCAAAAGGCACTACAATTATTACAACCAACATCGTGTAATAAACGTAAACAAACGTATATGTATAAAAATGACTCAATGATATTTTTTTTGAGTAGAGATGTTAAAATTCGAATAGGGAAATACCCAAGAAGAATTTTCCAACGAGCAGTACAACTGACAAACATAAAAACAATTACTTCGGTTTTTTTTATTTATTTTCTGCTTTCTTTGTTTGAATTTAACCATAACAAAAAAATAAAAAGATGTGTTGTTTTTTTATATGGTGACACTGTGTCATGATGCATCGTCCGTATATCACTTTGTTTTTACTGGAGCTCTGTTTTCCAGACTTCATTTTGTTTACCTTGTACACATGCGTTGTTATATTTTTTGAATATAATATATCTTAAATCTTCGTATTTTAAGCATTTTTCTATTACGTGTCTCGCGTCGTCCGTCGTATGACAAACGTCGCATCTTTCATCGTCCAGTTTTTTGTACCCATAGTTTTCTTCTTCTGAAGTCTGCTCTGCTGATATGGTCCCAAAGTGGATGTTGTGAGCTGTTGAGGCCCACTATTATCGTATTTTTATTATTGTTGTCTCGTATCATAAGTTTTTCCATTTGTCCATTATATTTTTGTTATTGATATTAGGCGGAATATATAAACTTATTATTCTATAATCGTTGCCACTTTCGTCTATTATGGTCGCGCTTAGTCTCTATCGGCTTGTGTTTATTTTATTTTTTTATCTCTTTTATGTTTATTCTTTTATTTATTATTAATCCAACACCTCCGTAATTGTCTTCTCTATTATTCAGATATATATTATATTCACTTATTTGTATTATATCAGTGTCTTTTGTCCATGCTAAATTTTATTTTTTTCTTAAATTTTGTTATGTTGTTCATTTTACATATTTTTCTTTTACCTCCACGTTTTCTTATGTTCAAGATATTCGCGCCCAAAATGGACGCCTCCGCGTCCTGCACGCCGAGATATTAAAATATTACACTTTTTGTGTTATTATGTTATTTGGTTGTTTTGATTTAACCAAAATTAATTATATTTTTTCCAAACAACTTATGTTTTTTAATTAATTTATATTACATTAAAATATTAAATTGTTAAAGACGAAAACACACATTAAAAATATTGCGCACAATAGACTAGCACTACAAAAAGTTCGAGGATGAATAATTACTTCGGTTGCTAAAGTATTATCATTTGGGTCGCTACCTTCAAATTCGAAGCATCCCCATATTTTTTTGGTGTGAAAATCGTACTCCAATTTTCATCCAAGCATATATTCCCAATAACGACCTCACCTGTTTCTTTTTTTCATCGGACGAGCAACTCGAGAGTACGAAGAGATTCTGTGGTAAAACCTGGATTCCCATTTATTACTACTTTATAAATGTTATAAGGCAGAACCAATGCAGTAAAACCAAATGTTTCGGTAGTTTCTGTAGAATCTGGATAGGAACCAAGCGCGAATTTTATCGATTAAAAAAATCAATAAAATTATACAATACAATAATTAGATTGTAGCAGGCCTTTCTTTTTTCTGGGTGATCAAAAAACAAAATTATAAAATTAATTTTTCTTGATGGAAATGGTTAATTTTAAAACCTCATTTCTTTGTTGATATTTTTTTATCGATAAATTGTGTGCTTGGTTCCTATCCTGAATGTTAGTTCGCCAAATATCTGCTACCATAGTAGCGGATACAAAAAAACATCACCCGCCGGGCTCCTATGGGCAACTTTTACAGAAATCGAGCCATCCTGCTGAACATTACAAAATTGAGCTTGAAATCTAACCATTTGATTAGTGTGTGGTCGACACCAAAATTGGTATAGGTTTCGTAATAACATCAAACCATTTACTATCAAAAACTCCTGTAATATCAAGAAAGGTGACCAAAAGAAACTCGTAATTGTTGAGAGCTCGCTCAATACCAGTAGTTCATGAATAGTAGTTTCATATGATTTGCCACCTCTGTAAGCATGTTGCAAGTTACTGAAAGGGTGGATTAATAAATTAGTATCTAATGAATCTATCAATAGCCCTCTCTATTAAGGTTTTAGGGAAGTTGAGGATAAATAAGGGCAAAAAGCCAAATTTGCTTCTGTGCCACGATAATGGTTCAATGCTAAATGCTGCATGAAACATATTAAGTTTAGCGAACGTCGATATGCAATAAATTTCATCAAAAAAATTAATTCACAACTTCTTTGAGCGGATTTGAATATAAACAAATAATTCCTTCCAATTCCTTCCTAAAAAGGATTGTTATTTGGCTTTTTATTAATGATAAGAGAGTAGGGAAATTCGAAAGTAGTCGACAACACGTTTGCAAAGGAAAGTGCGTGCACTTTGATGTCGTTATCGGTAAAGATTTTCTTAGATGGGGACGAGTTTGACACAGAATAGCTGCCAGTTGGTAAATTTCATATTAAGAATGTATTCGTTACCGTCCAAATTAGTTCAAAACAGTCATTGACATGGAATACAAACATATGTCAATTACATCGTGCCAAGCGAATTTAATGAAGAAAATTTTATGCTTAGACGGACATATAGTTATTCTTTTTTGTTACTGGCGATTACAAATAATCGTCAACCCCTTTATGGTTATGTAACATAAATAACTTTTTTCTATGGTTTAATCTTTGCAATCTGTTTTGCACTTCACTTTCAACACTTTTGCGGTTCGCATTTCACGTCCTACCTTACGCATTACCTTCCAAATCGAGGACGTACGGCTATGTCCGATTTACGTAGAATTACCTGCACATTGCATAGCTACATGCGAGTCGTTACTGGCATAAGGGTGGTGGTCTCATAGTGGTATTTATTTCCATCACCTCCCGATCCATCGAACCCCTTTAACCACTGTGCCGTTTGGTTGATCAAAAATAACTTAACATTGTGATTTTCGATCTTTAATTAAAACTCGCGACAGATCAAGAAAATTTTCCAAAAATAATGATTCTGCTTCGAGTTATGGAATGGTTCACGTAAAATTGATAGCAGCTGCACTAACTCTGCGAAACATTCTTTTGAAAAAAAAGCCACTGCATTTTTTTACCTCATATCTCATCTCAATCGTTCTCGCCTCAAATTCCGCTTGACCCTTTCATATATAAAAATACTGAGAAGCGAGCTCGGAAGTTAAAACCTAAATCAAATTGAGCATATGAGGCTAACAGGCCCTGAATTCGTGAGATTCGTGCATTTCTCGAGTCCATCTGCTGTTATTATTCCAAAATAAAACGAGATTAGCTAACCTGGATTCTGGAACGGAACACATTTAGATCACATCGCTCAGCCAATTCAATTTTTTGTATGGGAAATTACTTTTGTGAGCGCTAACAGTAATTATCAAGAGAACGCAAGAGATCTCGCCCCGTTTGCCTCTAACTTGATCAACAAATTAAATTTTTTACTATTCTAATTAGCTTTTTACGATATTGATTTCCTTCTATAAATTTTTCTTTGGTACTTATATAAAATAAATCTTTGGCTGTTTATTAAAAACATTTCTCGATTTTAAATTTAACAGGTGTCTTTAACCGTAATTATCTTGATTAAACGAATATTGAAAAAGTTCAATTTACTCACCCTTACTTTTACCCCCAATACAGCTCACATCGCAATATAGGTAAATAAAAATATAATATGCAGACATACATTTCCTCGCTTATTCCAGGTTCATCATAATTAACATCTACATTCTATAATTATATATTCAAAATAACTAAAATTAGGCACTGGATAAGAAATTAAATCAAAATTGTTAATTTACCGGTGTTTCAAACGATCCAACTGCCACAAATAAAATTCTTTAACACTTTAAAACTTTTTTCGATCTCCATTAATTATGGAACATTTTCGAATACTCCCATCCTCGGAGTTTCGAAATATTCTGAAAACTGAAAATTTATTTGTAAGCTAATTAACAATCCTGCTGCATTAGCGTGTAATGAATACATACCTCTAACAAATCAATTACGATTGTGCCCACCTGCAATTGCCTTTCTTCACATACACCTCTAACGAAGTTTTATATTACAGTATTTATTTCGACGTCTTGCTTTGTCTAAAATATACTGTGGCAATTCGGTCGATTTGCCACAATCTCTTGGCCCTTGCAAAAAAAACCGCTGGATTATGATCAATAGTATTCAAATTATTAAATTTCAATGAATTTATTGTTAAATTTGTACCATCAGTAATATCGAAATTATATTTTTCGAATATTTCCAATATTCATTTTTATATTTCGGAACTGACGAATCCAAATCATCGTCTATTGAATCCATTCGAGATCAATTGGCGGCTGAATCCATCATCGAAGTCTAAAATGTAACGGAATACACATAATGTACTTATTTTCATATAATCGATTCCATGCTTCAAATTTGTTCTTACCTCGGGCCAGATATTTTCCGATTCCATGCTTCAAATTTGTTCTTACCTCAAGCAAGATATTTTCCAATTCCATGCTTCAAATTTGATCTTACCTCCAGCAAGATATTTTCAGCCATTATTCGATGCTCTATAGCGTATTCTTTTTCCATGTATGGTCTCTTATGACTTTTCACCTCGCTCTCGTTTTCGACGGCCTTTTAACCATTAACATAGCCTGTACGTAGCGTGGTTCGCGTAAAATCTTTCGAAAAATCGAAGAAATCGTCACCCATTTTCCTTTTGTTTTTTGTGGTTAGATAATTCTATCCATATGACCTAATGTTCCATAGACCCAGAAAAATGTTCTAGATATTTCTCAATGGAAGGGCTAGAACTCTGGATAAGTTAGGTTGTTATAATTGAATTAATTTGATTTGTATAATTATATTTTTAAAGTTTTATATTATTTAATTATATTTATTAATACGTAATATGTTTTTATAATATTGTATTGTAGTTGAGTAGTTTTCAACGAGTTTCTTAATTTTTTAAGTAATACGGCAAGTAATTATATAAAACAAGATGTTGTTGAGTTGGGTTATTTCCCATAACTCCATTTTCCTTTTTTATAACTGTAAACAAAATTTGTGGTTACTTCACTTCCGCTTTGTGTTTGTACTAAAATGAAGAGAAAGAAGAAATAAAATAATGTTATACCAAATTCGTTTACTTTTACAACAACAATTTGACCGGATTTTATGTAAACGAATATGAAAGAAATTTGATCGACTTTTGTAGTAAATTTGTGAAAAGAAAGACAAAAAATTGTTTATTATAAATGGCGGGTTTATCATTTCAGCTTGTTAGCATCGGTATAATAAAAATTATATAGCAAAGAATTAAAATGTTCAATATAGTGTCTCCCATTTCTCAATTTAATTAATTTATTTATCAATAATTATCAATTAAAAGCATAAGGAATTATATAATTTCGCACATAAACACAACATTTTAGTACACAAGATATTTCGAAAATACGTCGCACAAACAAAATTACAAATTATCCTTAAAATTTTGATAAATCTATTAAAAGCAAAAACACACAAGATATTTTGAAAATACGTCGCACAAAATTACAAATTATCCTTACAATTTTAATAAATTTATTAAAATTAATTTAGAATTTATTAATTTAAAACTGAATTGTACAAATGGCGCGGGGTCTTTGTTTTGATGTTTATGTTTTGACGTTTACTTTTGTATATATGTATGCGTAAAAATCTGACAAAATATCAAGATTTTTTAAAATTGATCTAGGCAATTTGTTAGATCAAGATTTTTGTGTGAAAAAAATTTGTAATGTCAAAAATGTTGATCTGACAGCTGAATCCGATCAAATCTTTTTGATCTGACAGTTCGAACGAATTTAGTATTAATTTACATTGTGAAATAAGTGCGTTCTATGTCAACACAGCCAATATTAGGCTCTAAAGTGTCTGTGAAGATATCTTCTTGAAGAAGTAATATGATAGTGGCGCTGTTGGTTGTTGTAGTATTGAAATATTACAAAAAATATTTAGTACAACATTTTTAATTCTTAATTTTATTTCGTGTTAAGCATTGTGACTTCAATGATACTATGCGTCCACAAGCATAGAATTATAAACTATAGAATGAATGTAAAGATTTTTCCCATATAAAATTCTCATGTGTCACAAGCCAGAGCAGGATGGTTATATAAAAAATGCCAAAAATGCCAGGTCATCTTGTACAAAAACAAAAAGTTGTTTGGTTGGTTTTTTCTCTGAGATATGAGACTGTCATATGCATTTTTCATATAACCATCCTGCTCTGGCTTGTGACACATGGAATTGCAAATTTTATATGGGTAAAATTTTAACATTCAAAAGCGTAGAAATAAACAGGGTCGTATTTAAAACATTTTTCGATCGAATGCAATGAAGTTAGGAAAAAAAATTAAAAACTACACAATTCAAAATTATTTTTATTCCTCCAAATAAGCACATTAATTGGTTTTATTTAAAATTATATAGATTCTAAGTTGCGTGTATTCAAATAATTATAATTTACAATTAAAACTAAATTATTTTTTTTTTACCACCTTCATGTTTTGAATTTAATTTGCTGTTTAGAAATATACTCATTTCCGCACCTCCCAAGAGGAAGAGTATTCGGTGCGTTTTTTTTAATGTGGTATCCCCAGTAGGCATAATCCACAGCAAATGAAGGATGGTGGTGAACAGAATAACTTATCTGGGACGAAAGAAGTGCTTTAAATTGTATATTTTTACAAACTAAAAGAACTACGCTGTATTTATTTTAGATTCCTTGGAAATGTAATAAAGAAACAACCCGATTTATGTTGTTAATGTAAATTTTTGTAAAAAATAATGGTGGTCTGTTAACACCGGTGAAGGAGTTAACAGACGACCCTTATTTTTTAAATTGATTAGCGATGTATAAGTTACATTGTTGTATTAATTTACAACAGTCCTCACAATTCAATTTTCTAAATAAATATCGGACTATAAATCCCCCTATGTATTCAATAACATTAATTGATTACGTAATTAATTTAAATTCATTTAGTATAATTGGGTATCCAAGAAAACCTTCATCATACATATTAGGTTCGTCTACTTCAGAAATTTCGCGATCAATTGGAATATCCTCTGATGAGGCTTCAACCATTGCAAATCGGTTAATAGAAGAATTAATAAGACTATCGGAATTAGAATTGGAAACATTCAAAATAGAAACTTCTGTTTGAGGAATACAATTGTCTAACGAGGCGTCACTTAGTGGAACATGTGTTAAAATACGTTTGTATGAAGTGATGAATAGTTTTAGAGTTGGATTCGAATTTCTTCCTTATCTTGAGCGAACAACAATTGAAAAAATAATTCAATGTGGTCTTGATTTAATATATAGAAAGGAATATATTTCAACAGATGTGTGCTTAAATAAGTGTCATGGAGAGCTTGGATGTTAGAAAGACAACATTATATCCCAATAAATCCCGTTTTACATTTTGAATCAATAACTTTAATTTTATCGGATAAAAACTTTAATTCTGATATATGTTCTATTGGAGATTTAACGTTATTTATAACCGAATTAAAATTACTTTGAGATATTGATTTTTTAAACCATAATCTTGAAATTTTTTGCTGTTTAAAATATCAAAGGAATTATTGAAGATTTTAATAAATTTTATTGTTCCACTACACCCTTCAAACTGTGGCAATTTTAAAACACTCACAAAATTCTAATGCGCTTGCTACGGAATTACTTAATGTCTGAACTGCTAAATTAACTTTCATTTTTTGATTATTAAAATATATATGGGCCTTTCGTAATTTTTTCACGTGATGGAAACCTTCCTTCGATTAAATGTTATGTAGTTCTTCTAAGTAGTACCGTCACTATCAACTAAGGGGCCTTTATTAGCTAGAACGTTCCTAATGAGTTTCAATATGTGACATGGATCAAAAAAAATTAAATTGTTGAGGTATACCAACCAAAAAAAAAATCAAAAAAAATTAAATTTGTTGAGGTATACCAATCAATTTAAAAGTGAGATATATATTAGGAAAATAAACGTTACAACCTAGTTCTCGAATTATAGTAAATTTGTTGATAGTCCATCAAAAGGCACTACAATTATTACAACCAACATCGTGTAATAAACGTAAACAAACGTATATGTATAAAAATGACTCAATGATATTTTTTTTGAGTAGAGATGTTAAAATTCGAATAGGGAAATACCCAAGAAGAATTTTCCAACGAGCAGTACAACTGACAAACATAAAAACAATTACTTCGGTTTTTTTTATTTATTTTCTGCTTTCTTTGTTTGAATTTAACCATAACAAAAAAATAAAAAGATGTGTTGTTTTTTTATATGGTGACACTGTGTCATGATGCATCGTCCGTATATCACTTTGTTTTTACTGGAGCTCTGTTTTCCAGACTTCATTTTGTTTACCTTGTACACATGCGTTGTTATATTTTTTGAATATAATATATCTTAAATCTTCGTATTTTAAGCATTTTTCTATTACGTGTCTCGCGTCGTCCGTCGTATGACAAACGTCGCATCTTTCATCGTCCAGTTTTTTGTACCCATAGTTTTCTTCTTCTGAAGTCTGCTCTGCTGATATGGTCCCAAAGTGGATGTTGTGAGCTGTTGAGGCCCACTATTATCGTATTTTTATTATTGTTGTCTCGTATCATAAGTTTTTCCATTTGTCCATTATATTTTTGTTATTGATATTAGGCGGAATATATAAACTTATTATTCTATAATCGTTGCCACTTTCGTCTATTATGGTCGCGCTTAGTCTCTATCGGCTTGTGTTTATTTTATTTTTTTATCTCTTTTATGTTTATTCTTTTATTTATTATTAATCCAACACCTCCGTAATTGTCTTCTCTATTATTCAGATATATATTATATTCACTTATTTGTATTATATCAGTGTCTTTTGTCCATGCTAAATTTTATTTTTTTCTTAAATTTTGTTATGTTGTTCATTTTACATATTTTTCTTTTACCTCCACGTTTTCTTATGTTCAAGATATTCGCGCCCAAAATGGACGCCTCCGCGTCCTGCACGCCGAGATATTAAAATATTACACTTTTTGTGTTATTATGTTATTTGGTTGTTTTGATTTAACCAAAATTAATTATATTTTTTCCAAACAACTTATGTTTTTTAATTAATTTATATTACATTAAAATATTAAATTGTTAAAGACGAAAACACACATTAAAAATATTGCGCACAATAGACTAGCACTACAAAAAGTTCGAGGATGAATAATTACTTCGGTTGCTAAAGTATTATCATTTGGGTCGCTACCTTCAAATTCGAAGCATCCCCATATTTTTTTGGTGTGAAAATCGTACTCCAATTTTCATCCAAGCATATATTCCCAATAACGACCTCACCTGTTTCTTTTTTTCATCGGACGAGCAACTCGAGAGTACGAAGAGATTCTGTGGTAAAACCTGGATTCCCATTTATTACTACTTTATAAATGTTATAAGGCAGAACCAATGCAGTAAAACCAAATGTTTCGGTAGTTTCTGTAGAATCTGGATAGGAACCAAGCGCGAATTTTATCGATTAAAAAAATCAATAAAATTATACAATACAATAATTAGATTGTAGCAGGCCTTTCTTTTTTCTGGGTGATCAAAAAACAAAATTATAAAATTAATTTTTCTTGATGGAAATGGTTAATTTTAAAACCTCATTTCTTTGTTGATATTTTTTTATCGATAAATTGTGTGCTTGGTTCCTATCCTGAATGTTAGTTCGCCAAATATCTGCTACCATAGTAGCGGATACAAAAAAACATCACCCGCCGGGCTCCTATGGGCAACTTTTACAGAAATCGAGCCATCCTGCTGAACATTACAAAATTGAGCTTGAAATCTAACCATTTGATTAGTGTGTGGTCGACACCAAAATTGGTATAGGTTTCGTAATAACATCAAACCATTTACTATCAAAAACTCCTGTAATATCAAGAAAGGTGACCAAAAGAAACTCGTAATTGTTGAGAGCTCGCTCAATACCAGTAGTTCATGAATAGTAGTTTCATATGATTTGCCACCTCTGTAAGCATGTTGCAAGTTACTGAAAGGGTGGATTAATAAATTAGTATCTAATGAATCTATCAATAGCCCTCTCTATTAAGGTTTTAGGGAAGTTGAGGATAAATAAGGGCAAAAAGCCAAATTTGCTTCTGTGCCACGATAATGGTTCAATGCTAAATGCTGCATGAAACATATTAAGTTTAGCGAACGTCGATATGCAATAAATTTCATCAAAAAAATTAATTCACAACTTCTTTGAGCGGATTTGAATATAAACAAATAATTCCTTCCAATTCCTTCCTAAAAAGGATTGTTATTTGGCTTTTTATTAATGATAAGAGAGTAGGGAAATTCGAAAGTAGTCGACAACACGTTTGCAAAGGAAAGTGCGTGCACTTTGATGTCGTTATCGGTAAAGATTTTCTTAGATGGGGACGAGTTTGACACAGAATAGCTGCCAGTTGGTAAATTTCATATTAAGAATGTATTCGTTACCGTCCAAATTAGTTCAAAACAGTCATTGACATGGAATACAAACATATGTCAATTACATCGTGCCAAGCGAATTTAATGAAGAAAATTTTATGCTTAGACGGACATATAGTTATTCTTTTTTGTTACTGGCGATTACAAATAATCGTCAACCCCTTTATGGTTATGTAACATAAATAACTTTTTTCTATGGTTTAATCTTTGCAATCTGTTTTGCACTTCACTTTCAACACTTTTGCGGTTCGCATTTCACGTCCTACCTTACGCATTACCTTCCAAATCGAGGACGTACGGCTATGTCCGATTTACGTAGAATTACCTGCACATTGCATAGCTACATGCGAGTCGTTACTGGCATAAGGGTGGTGGTCTCATAGTGGTATTTATTTCCATCACCTCCCGATCCATCGAACCCCTTTAACCACTGTGCCGTTTGGTTGATCAAAAATAACTTAACATTGTGATTTTCGATCTTTAATTAAAACTCGCGACAGATCAAGAAAATTTTCCAAAAATAATGATTCTGCTTCGAGTTATGGAATGGTTCACGTAAAATTGATAGCAGCTGCACTAACTCTGCGAAACATTCTTTTGAAAAAAAAGCCACTGCATTTTTTTACCTCATATCTCATCTCAATCGTTCTCGCCTCAAATTCCGCTTGACCCTTTCATATATAAAAATACTGAGAAGCGAGCTCGGAAGTTAAAACCTAAATCAAATTGAGCATATGAGGCTAACAGGCCCTGAATTCGTGAGATTCGTGCATTTCTCGAGTCCATCTGCTGTTATTATTCCAAAATAAAACGAGATTAGCTAACCTGGATTCTGGAACGGAACACATTTAGATCACATCGCTCAGCCAATTCATTTTTTTGTATGGGAAATTACTTTTGTGAGCGCTAACAGTAATTATCAAGAGAACGCAAGAGATCTCGCCCCGTTTGCCTCTAACTTGATCAACAAATTAAATTTTTTACTATTCTAATTAGCTTTTTACGATATTGATTTCCTTCTATAAATTTTTCTTTGGTACTTATATAAAATAAATCTTTGGCTGTTTATTAAAAACATTTCTCGATTTTAAATTTAACAGGTGTCTTTAACCGTAATTATCTTGATTAAACGAATATTGAAAAAGTTCAATTTACTCACCCTTACTTTTACCCCCAATACAGCTCACATCGCAATATAGGTAAATAAAAATATAATATGCAGACATACATTTCCTCGCTTATTCCAGGTTCATCATAATTAACATCTACATTCTATAATTATATATTCAAAATAACTAAAATTAGGCACTGGATAAGAAATTAAATCAAAATTGTTAATTTACCGGTGTTTCAAACGATCCAACTGCCACAAATAAAATTCTTTAACACTTTAAAACTTTTTTCGATCTCCATTAATTATGGAACATTTTCGAATACTCCCATCCTCGGAGTTTCGAAATATTCTGAAAACTGAAAATTTATTTGTAAGCTAATTAACAATCCTGCTGCATTAGCGTGTAATGAATACATACCTCTAACAAATCAATTACGATTGTGCCCACCTGCAATTGCCTTTCTTCACATACACCTCTAACGAAGTTTTATATTACAGTATTTATTTCGACGTCTTGCTTTGTCTAAAATATACTGTGGCAATTCGGTCGATTTGCCACAATCTCTTGGCCCTTGCAAAAAAAACCGCTGGATTATGATCAATAGTATTCAAATTATTAAATTTCAATGAATTTATTGTTAAATTTGTACCATCAGTAATATCGAAATTATATTTTTCGAATATTTCCAATATTCATTTTTATATTTCGGAACTGACGAATCCAAATCATCGTCTATTGAATCCATTCGAGATCAATTGGCGGCTGAATCCATCATCGAAGTCTAAAATGTAACGGAATACACATAATGTACTTATTTTCATATAATCGATTCCATGCTTCAAATTTGTTCTTACCTCGGGCCAGATATTTTCCAATTCCATGCTTCAAATTTGATCTTACCTCCAGCAAGATATTTTCAGCCATTATTCGATGCTCTATAGCGTATTCTTTTTCCATGTATGGTCTCTTATGACTTTTCATCTCGCTCTCGTTTTCGACGGCCTTTTAACCATTAACATAGCCTGTACGTAGCGTGGTTCGCGTAAAATCTTTCGAAAAATCGAAGAAATCGTCACCCATTTTCCTTTTGTTTTTTGTGGTTAGATAATTCTATCCATATGACCTAATGTTCCATAGACCCAGAAAAATGTTCTAGATATTTCTCAATGGAAGAGCTAGAACTCTGGATAAGTTAGGTTGTTATAATTGAATTAATTTGATTTGTATAATTATATTTTTAAAGTTTTATATTATTTAATTATATTTATTAATACGTAATATGTTTTTATAATATTGTATTGTAGTTGAGTAGTTTTCAACGAGTTTCTTAATTTTTTAAGTAATACGGCAAGTAATTATATAAAACAAGATGTTGTTGAGTTGGGTTATTTCCCATAACTCCATTTTCCTTTTTTATAACTGTAAACAAAATTTGTGGTTACTTCACTTCCGCTTTGTGTTTGTACTAAAATGAAGAGAAAGAAGAAATAAAATAATGTTATACCAAATTCGTTTACTTTTACAACAACAATTTGACCGGATTTTATGTAAACGAATATGAAAGAAATTTGATCGACTTTTGTAGTAAATTTGTGAAAAGAAAGACAAAAAATTGTTTATTATAAATGGCGGGTTTATCATTTCAGCTTGTTAGCATCGGTATAATAAAAATTATATAGCAAAGAATTAAAATGTTCAATATAGTGTCTCCCATTTCTCAATTTAATTAATTTATTTATCAATAATTATCAATTAAAAGCATAAGGAATTATATAATTTCGCACATAAACACAACATTTTAGTACACAAGATATTTCGAAAATACGTCGCACAAACAAAATTACAAATTATCCTTAAAATTTTAATAAATCTATTAAAAGCAAAAACACACAAGATATTTTGAAAATACGTCGCACAAAATTACAAATTATCCTTACAATTTTAATAAATTTATTAAAATTAATTTAGAATTTATTAATTTAAAACTGAATTGTACAAATGGCGCGGGGTCTTTGTTTTGATGTTTATGTTTTGACGTTTACTTTTGTATATATGTATGCGTAAAAATCTGACAAAATATCAAGATTTTTTAAAATTGATCTAGGCAATTTGTTAGATCAAGATTTTTGTGTGAAAAAAATTTGTAATGTCAAAAATGTTGATCTGACAGCTGAATCCGATCAAATCTTTTTGATCTGACAGTTCGAACGAATTTAGTATTAATTTACATTGTGAAATGAGTGCGTTCTATGTCAACACAGCCAATATTAGGCTCTAAAGTGTCTGTGAAGATATCTTCTTGAAGAAGTAATATGATAGTGGCGCTGTTGGTTGTTGTAGTATTGAAATATTACAAAAAATATTTAGTACAACATTTTTAATTCTTAATTTTATTTCGTGTTAAGCATTGTGACTTCAATGATACTATGCGTCCACAAGCATAGAATTATAAACTATAGAATGAATGTAAAGATTTTTCCCATATAAAATTCTCATGTGTCACAAGCCAGAGCAGGATGGTTATATAAAAAATGCCAAAAATGCCAGGTCATCTTGTACAAAAACAAAAAGTTGTTTGGTTGGTTTTTTCTCTGAGATATGAGACTGTCATATGCATTTTTCATATAACCATCCTGCTCTGGCTTGTGACACATGGAATTGCAAATTTTATATGGGTAAAATTTTAACATTCAAAAGCGTAGAAATAAACAGGGTCGTATTTAAAACATTTTTCGATCGAATGCAATGAAGTTAGGAAAAAAAATTAAAAACTACACAATTCAAAATTATTTTTATTCCTCCAAATAAGCACATTAATTGGTTTTATTTAAAATTATATAGATTCTAAGTTGCGTGTATTCAAATAATTATAATTTACAATTAAAACTAAATTAATTTTTTTTTACCACCTTCATGTTTTGAATTTAATTTGCTGTTTAGAAATATACTCATTTCCGCACCTCCCAAGAGGAAGAGTATTCGGTGCGTTTTTTTTAATGTGGTATCCCCAGTAGGCATAATCCACAGCAAATGAAGGATGGTGGTGAACAGAATAACTTATCTGGGACGAAAGAAGTGCTTTAAATTGTATATTTTTACAAACTAAAAGAACTACGCTGTATTTATTTTAGATTCCTTGGAAATGTAATAAAGAAACAACCCGATTTATGTTGTTAATGTAAATTTTTGTAAAAAATAATGGTGGTCTGTTAACACCGGTGAAGGAGTTAACAGACGACCCTTATTTTTTAAATTGATTAGCGATGTATAAGTTACATTGTTGTATTAATTTACAACAGTCCTCACAATTCAATTTTCTAAATAAATATCGGACTATAAATCCCCCTATGTATTCAATAACATTAATTGATTACGTAATTAATTTAAATTCATTTAGTATAATTGGGTATCCAAGAAAACCTTCATCATACATATTAGGTTCGTCTACTTCAGAAATTTCGCGATCAATTGGAATATCCTCTGATGAGGCTTCAACCATTGCAAATCGGTTAATAGAAGAATTAATAAGACTATCGGAATTAGAATTGGAAACATTCAAAATAGAAACTTCTGTTTGAGGAATACAATTGTCTAACGAGGCGTCACTTAGTGGAACATGTGTTAAAATACGTTTGTATGAAGTGATGAATAGTTTTAGAGTTGGATTCGAATTTCTTCCTTATCTTGAGCGAACAACAATTGAAAAAATAATTCAATGTGGTCTTGATTTAATATATAGAAAGGAATATATTTCAACAGATGTGTGCTTAAATAAGTGTCATGGAGAGCTTGGATGTTAGAAAGACAACATTATATCCCAATAAATCCCGTTTTACATTTTGAATCAATAACTTTAATTTTATCGGATAAAAACTTTAATTCTGATATATGTTCTATTGGAGATTTAACGTTATTTATAACCGAATTAAAATTACTTTGAGATATTGATTTTTTAAACCATAATCTTGAAATTTTTTGCTGTTTAAAATATCAAAGGAATTATTGAAGATTTTAATAAATTTTATTGTTCCACTACACCCTTCAAACTGTGGCAATTTTAAAACACTCACAAAATTCTAATGCGCTTGCTACGGAATTACTTAATGTCTGAACTGCTAAATTAACTTTCATTTTTTGATTATTAAAATATATATGGGCCTTTCGTAATTTTTTCACGTGATGGAAACCTTCCTTCGATTAAATGTTATGTAGTTCTTCTAAGTAGTACCGTCACTATCAACTAAGGGGCCTTTATTAGCTAGAACGTTCCTAATGAGTTTCAATATGTGACATGGATCAAAAAAAATTAAATTGTTGAGGTATACCAACCAAAAAAAAAAATCAAAAAAAATTAAATTTGTTGAGGTATACCAACCAATTTAAAAGTGAGATATATATTAGGAAAATAAACGTTACAACCTAGTTCTCGAATTATAGTAAATTTGTTGATAGTCCATCAAAAGGCACTACAATTATTACAACCAACATCGTGTAATAAACGTAAACAAACGTATATGTATAAAAATGACTCAATGATATTTTTTTTGAGTAGAGATGTTAAAATTCGAATAGGGAAATACCCAAGAAGAATTTTCCAACGAGCAGTACAACTGACAAACATAAAAACAATTACTTCGGTTTTTTTTATTTATTTTCTGCTTTCTTTGTTTGAATTTAACCATAACAAAAAAATAAAAAGATGTGTTGTTTTTTTATATGGTGACACTGTGTCATGATGCATCGTCCGTATATCACTTTGTTTTTACTGGAGCTCTGTTTTCCAGACTTCATTTTGTTTACCTTGTACACATGCGTTGTTATATTTTTTGAATATAATATATCTTAAATCTTCGTATTTTAAGCATTTTTCTATTACGTGTCTCGCGTCGTCCGTCGTATGACAAACGTCGCATCTTTCATCGTCCAGTTTTTTGTACCCATAGTTTTCTTCTTCTGAAGTCTGCTCTGCTGATATGGTCCCAAAGTGGATGTTGTGAGCTGTTGAGGCCCACTATTATCGTATTTTTATTATTGTTGTCTCGTATCATAAGTTTTTCCATTTGTCCATTATATTTTTGTTATTGATATTAGGCGGAATATATAAACTTATTATTCTATAATCGTTGCCACTTTCGTCTATTATGGTCGCGCTTAGTCTCTATCGGCTTGTGTTTATTTTATTTTTTTATCTCTTTTATGTTTATTCTTTTATTTATTATTAATCCAACACCTCCGTAATTGTCTTCTCTATTATTCAGATATATATTATATTCACTTATTTGTATTATATCAGTGTCTTTTGTCCATGCTAAATTTTATTTTTTTCTTAAATTTTGTTATGTTGTTCATTTTACATATTTTTCTTTTACCTCCACGTTTTCTTATGTTCAAGATATTCGCGCCCAAAATGGACGCCTCCGCGTCCTGCACGCCGAGATATTAAAATATTACACTTTTTGTGTTATTATGTTATTTGGTTGTTTTGATTTAACCAAAATTAATTATATTTTTTCCAAACAACTTATGTTTTTTAATTAATTTATATTACATTAAAATATTAAATTGTTAAAGACGAAAACACACATTAAAAATATTGCGCACAATAGACTAGCACTACAAAAAGTTCGAGGATGAATAATTACTTCGGTTGCTAAAGTATTATCATTTGGGTCGCTACCTTCAAATTCGAAGCATCCCCATATTTTTTTGGTGTGAAAATCGTACTCCAATTTTCATCCAAGCATATATTCCCAATAACGACCTCACCTGTTTCTTTTTTTCATCGGACGAGCAACTCGAGAGTACGAAGAGATTCTGTGGTAAAACCTGGATTCCCATTTATTACTACTTTATAAATGTTATAAGGCAGAACCAATGCAGTAAAACCAAATGTTTCGGTAGTTTCTGTAGAATCTGGATAGGAACCAAGCGCGAATTTTATCGATTAAAAAAATCAATAAAATTATACAATACAATAATTAGATTGTAGCAGGCCTTTCTTTTTTCTGGGTGATCAAAAAACAAAATTATAAAATTAATTTTTCTTGATGGAAATGGTTAATTTTAAAACCTCATTTCTTTGTTGATATTTTTTTATCGATAAATTGTGTGCTTGGTTCCTATCCTGAATGTTAGTTCGCCAAATATCTGCTACCATAGTAGCGGATACAAAAAAACATCACCCGCCGGGCTCCTATGGGCAACTTTTACAGAAATCGAGCCATCCTGCTGAACATTACAAAATTGAGCTTGAAATCTAACCATTTGATTAGTGTGTGGTCGACACCAAAATTGGTATAGGTTTCGTAATAACATCAAACCATTTACTATCAAAAACTCCTGTAATATCAAGAAAGGTGACCAAAAGAAACTCGTAATTGTTGAGAGCTCGCTCAATACCAGTAGTTCATGAATAGTAGTTTCATATGATTTGCCACCTCTGTAAGCATGTTGCAAGTTACTGAAAGGGTGGATTAATAAATTAGTATCTAATGAATCTATCAATAGCCCTCTCTATTAAGGTTTTAGGGAAGTTGAGGATAAATAAGGGCAAAAAGCCAAATTTGCTTCTGTGCCACGATAATGGTTCAATGCTAAATGCTGCATGAAACATATTAAGTTTAGCGAACGTCGATATGCAATAAATTTCATCAAAAAAATTAATTCACAACTTCTTTGAGCGGATTTGAATATAAACAAATAATTCCTTCCAATTCCTTCCTAAAAAGGATTGTTATTTGGCTTTTTATTAATGATAAGAGAGTAGGGAAATTCGAAAGTAGTCGACAACACGTTTGCAAAGGAAAGTGCGTGCACTTTGATGTCGTTATCGGTAAAGATTTTCTTAGATGGGGACGAGTTTGACACAGAATAGCTGCCAGTTGGTAAATTTCATATTAAGAATGTATTCGTTACCGTCCAAATTAGTTCAAAACAGTCATTGACATGGAATACAAACATATGTCAATTACATCGTGCCAAGCGAATTTAATGAAGAAAATTTTATGCTTAGACGGACATATAGTTATTCTTTTTTGTTACTGGCGATTACAAATAATCGTCAACCCCTTTATGGTTATGTAACATAAATAAATTTTTTCTATGGTTTAATCTTTGCAATCTGTTTTGCACTTCACTTTCAACACTTTTGCGGTTCGCATTTCACGTCCTACCTTACGCATTACTTTCCAAATCGAGGACGTACGGCTATGTCCGATTTACGTAGAATTACCTGCACATTGCATAGCTACATGCGAGTCGTTACTGGCATAAGGGTGGTGGTCTCATAGTGGTATTTATTTCCATCACCTCCCGATCCATCGAACCCCGTTAACCACTGTGCCGTTTGGTTGATCAAAAATAACTTAACATTGTGATTTTCGATCTTTAATTAAAACTCGCGACAGATCAAGAAAATTTTCCAAAAATAATGATTCTGCTTCGAGTTATGGAATGGTTCACGTAAAATTGATAGCAGCTGCACTAACTCTGCGAAACATTCTTTTGAAAAAAAAGCCACTGCATTTTTTTACCTCATATCTCATCTCAATCGTTCTCGCCTCAAATTCCGCTTGACCCTTTCATATATAAAAATACTGAGAAGCGAGCTCGGAAGTTAAAACCTAAATCAAATTGAGCATATGAGGCTAACAGGCCCTGAATTCGTGAGATTCGTGCATTTCTCGAGTCCATCTGCTGTTATTATTCCAAAATAAAACGAGATTAGCTAACCTGGATTCTGGAACGGAACACATTTAGATCACATCGCTCAGCCAATTCAATTTTTTGTATGGGAAATTACTTTTGTGAGCGCTAACAGTAATTATCAAGAGAACGGAAGAGATCTCGCCCCGTTTGCCTCTAACTTGATCAACAAATTAAATTTTTTACTATTCTAATTAGCTTTTTACGATATTGATTTCCTTCTATAAATTTTTCTTTGGTACTTATATAAAATAAATCTTTGGCTGTTTATTAAAAACATTTCTCGATTTTAAATTTAACAGGTGTCTTTAACCGTAATTATCTTGATTAAACGAATATTGAAAAAGTTCAATTTACTCACCCTTACTTTTACCCCTAATACAGCTCACATCGCAATATAGGTAAATAAAAATATAATATGCAGACATACATTTCCTCGCTTATTCCAGGTTCATCATAATTAACATCTACATTCTATAATTATATATTCAAAATAACTAAAATTAGGCACTGGATAAGAAATTAAATCAAAATTGTTAATTTACCGGTGTTTCAAACGATCCAACTGCCACAAATAAAATTCTTTAACACTTTAAAACTTTTTTCGATCTCCATTAATTATGGAACATTTTCGAATACTCCCATCCTCGGAGTTTCGAAATATTCTGAAAACTGAAAATTTATTTGTAAGCTAATTAACAATCCTGCTGCATTAGCGTGTAATGAATACATACCTCTAACAAATCAATTACGATTGTGCCCACCTGCAATTGCCTTTCTTCACATACACCTCTAACGAAGTTTTATATTACAGTATTTATTTCGACGTCTTGCTTTGTCTAAAATATACTGTGGCAATTCGGTCGATTTGCCACAATCTCTTGGCCCTTGCAAAAAAAACCGCTGGATTATGATCAATAGTATTCAAATTATTAAATTTCGATGAATTTATTGTTAAATTTGTACCATCAGTAATATCGAAATTATATTTTTCGAATATTTCCAATATTCATTTTTATATTTCGGAACTGACGAATCCAAATCATCGTCTATTGAATCCATTCGAGATCAATTGGCGGCTGAATCCATCATCGAAGTCTAAAATGTAACGGAATACACATAATGTACTTATTTTCATATAATCGATTCCATGCTTCAAATTTGTTCTTACCTCGGGCCAGATATTTTCCGATTCCATGCTTCAAATTTGTTCTTACCTCAAGCAAGATATTTTCCAATTCCATGCTTCAAATTTGATCTTACCTCCAGCAAGATATTTTCAGCCATTATTCGATGCTCTATAGCGTATTCTTTTTCCATGTATGGTCTCTTATGACTTTTCACCTCGCTCTCGTTTTCGACGGCCTTTTAACCATTAACATAGCCTGTACGTAGCGTGGTTCGCGTAAAATCTTTCGAAAAATCGAAGAAATCGTCACCCATTTTCCTTTTGTTTTTTGTGGTTAGATAATTCTATCCATATGACCTAATGTTCCATAGACCCAGAAAAATGTTCTAGATATTTCTCAATGGAAGGGCTAGAACTCTGGATAAGTTAGGTTGTTATAATTGAATTAATTTGATTTGTATAATTATATTTTTAAAGTTTTATATTATTTAATTATATTTATTAATACGTAATATGTTTTTATAATATTGTATTGTAGTTGAGTAGTTTTCAACGAGTTTCTTAATTTTTTAAGTAATACGGCAAGTAATTATATAAAACAAGATGTTGTTGAGTTGGGTTATTTCCCATAACTCCATTTTCCTTTTTTATAACTGTAAACAAAATTTGTGGTTACTTCACTTCCGCTTTGTGTTTGTACTAAAATGAAGAGAAAGAAGAAATAAAATAATGTTATACCAAATTCGTTTACTTTTACAACAACAATTTGACCGGATTTTATGTAAACGAATATGAAAGAAATTTGATCGACTTTTGTAGTAAATTTGTGAAAAGAAAGACAAAAAATTGTTTATTATAAATGGCGGGTTTATCATTTCAGCTTGTTAGCATCGGTATAATAAAAATTATATAGCAAAGAATTAAAATGTTCAATATAGTGTCTCCCATTTCTCAATTTAATTAATTTATTTATCAATAATTATCAATTAAAAGCATAAGGAATTATATAATTTCGCACATAAACACAACATTTTATTTGAATTTTTGACTTATAGATGGCTAATGTGTAAGAATCACAACAATCAGTTTCGAACAAATGAGACTATTGATTTGAAAAAATCAGTCTTCTCATCAGGTCGCGACGACTGATGTTGTATTACTACATTGGAATATTGTCTATATATATAGAACATACCATGTAGTTGTACTACTAGCGAATTACTGCATAGCGTCCGAAATTTCGTACGCTATGCAGTAATTCGCTAGTAGTACAACTACATGGTATGTTCTATATATATAGACAATATTCCAATGTAGTAATACAACATCAGTCGTCGCGACCTGATGAGAAGACTGATTTTTTCAAATCAATAGTCTCATTTGTTCGAAACTGATTGTTGTGATTCTTACACATTAGCCATCTATAAGTCAAAAATTCAAATTTATCCGCGATCCGGCGTTAAAAGGAAAGCAAGTATGGGGTTGGTTGGGAAGTTGATTGTGTATAAGTAAGTGTCGATTATCATATTCGTTTGTCACACAGATAGTGACGCTAAATGGAAGAATTTCCTACGATTCGTGAATTTAATTCGAGAGTGCTGAAATATACCAATATACAGAACAATCACAATAACACCATTACAATTGCAAAAACCAAAAAGGTAAAATATATAATAAAATTCGTAAATGCGAAAAAACTTAATTGTTAAAATTGAATATAGATGGAAATATGAAAGAATCAAAAATTTCGTACGCTATGCAGTAATTCGCTAGTAGTACAACTACATGGTATGTTCTATATATATAGACAATATTCCAATGTAGTAATACAACATCAGTCGTCGCGACCTGATGAGAAGACTGATTTTTTCAAATCAATAGTCTCATTTGTTCGAAACTGATTGTTGTGATTCTTACACATTAGCCATCTATAAGTCAAAAATTCAAATTTATCCGCGATCCGGCGTTTTAAAAGGAAAGCAAGTATGGGGTTGGTTGGGAAGTTGATTGTGTATAAGTAAGTGTCGATTATCATATTCGTTTGTCACACAGATAGTGACGCTAAATGGAAGAATTTCCTACGATTCGTGAATTTAATTCGAGAGTGCTGAAATATACCAATATACAGAACAATCACAATAACACCATTACAATTGCAAAAACCAAAAAGGTAAAATATATAATAAAATTCGTAAATGCGAAAAAACTTAATTGTTAAAATTGAATATAGATGGAAATATGAAAGAATCAAAAAAATTTCGTACGCTATGCAGTAATTCGCTAGTAGTACAACTACATGGTATGTTCTATATATATAGACAAAATATTCCAATGTAGTAATACAACATCAGTCGTCGCGACCTGATGAGAAGACTGATTTTTTCAAATCAATAGTCTCATTTGTTCGAAACTGATTGTTGTGATTCTTACACATTAGCCATCTATAAGTCAAAAATTCAAATTTATCCGCGATCCGGCGTTAAAAGGAAAGCAAGTATGGGGTTGGTTGGGAAGTTGATTGTGTATAAGTAAGTGTCGATTATCATATTCGTTTGTCACACAGATAGTGACGCTAAATGGAAGAATTTCCTACGATTCGTGAATTTAATTCGAGAGTGCTGAAATATACCAATATACAGAACAATCACAATAACACCATTACAATTGCAAAAACCAAAAAGGTAAAATATACAACATTTTAGTACACAAGATATTTCGAAAATACGTCGCACAAACAAAATTACAAATTATCCTTAAAATTTTAATAAATCTATTAAAAGCAAAAACACACAAGATATTTTGAAAATACGTCGCACAAAATTACAAATTATCCTTACAATTTTAATAAATTTATTAAAATTAATTTAGAATTTATTAATTTAAAACTGAATTGTACAAATGGCGCGGGGTCTTTGTTTTGATGTTTATGTTTTGACGTTTACTTTTGTATATATGTATGCGTAAAAATCTGACAAAATATCAAGATTTTTTAAAATTGATCTAGGCAATTTGTTAGATCAAGATTTTTGTGTGAAAAAAATTTGTAATGTCAAAAATGTTGATCTGACAGCTGAATCCGATCAAATCTTTTTGATCTGACAGTTCGAACGAATTTAGTATTAATTTACATTGTGAAATGAGTGCGTTCTATGTCAACACAGCCAATATTAGGCTCTAAAGTGTCTGTGAAGATATCTTCTTGAAGAAGTAATATGATAGTGGCGCTGTTGGTTGTTGTAGTATTGAAATATTACAAAAAATATTTAGTACAACATTTTTAATTCTTAATTTTATTTCGTGTTAAGCATTGTGACTTCAATGATACTATGCGTCCACAAGCATAGAATTATAAACTATAGAATGAATGTAAAGATTTTTCCCATATAAAATTCTCATGTGTCACAAGCCAGAGCAGGATGGTTATATAAAAAATGCCAAAAATGCCAGGTCATCTTGTACAAAAACAAAAAGTTGTTTGGTTGGTTTTTTCTCTGAGATATGAGACTGTCATATGCATTTTTCATATAACCATCCTGCTCTGGCTTGTGACACATGGAATTGCAAATTTTATATGGGTAAAATTTTAACATTCAAAAGCGTAGAAATAAACAGGGTCGTATTTAAAACATTTTTCGATCGAATGCAATGAAGTTAGGAAAAAAAATTAAAAACTACACAATTCAAAATTATTTGTATTCCTCCAAATAAGCACATTAATTGGTTTTATTTAAAATTATATAGATTCTAAGTTGCGTGTATTCAAATAATTATAATTTACAATTAAAACTAAATTAATTTTTTTTTACCACCTTCATGTTTTGAATTTAATTTGCTGTTTAGAAATATACTCATTTCCGCACCTCCCAAGAGGAAGAGTATTCGGTGCGTTTTTTTTAATGTGGTATCCCCAGTAGGCATAATCCACAGCAAATGAAGGATGGTGGTGAACAGAATAACTTATCTGGGACGAAAGAAGTGCTTTAAATTGTATATTTTTACAAACTAAAAGAACTACGCTGGAAATGTAATAAAGAAACAACCCGATTTATGTTGTTAATGTAAATTTTTGTAAAAAATAATGGTGGTCTGTTAACACCGGTGAAGGAGTTAACAGACGACCCTTATTTTTTAAATTGATTAGCGATGTATAAGTTACATTGTTGTATTAATTTACAACAGTCCTCACAATTCAATTTTCTAAATAAATATCGGACTATAAATCCCCCTATGTATTCAATAACATTAATTGATTACGTAATTAATTTAAATTCATTTAGTATAATTGGGTATCCAAGAAAACCTTCATCATACATATTAGGTTCGTCTACTTCAGAAATTTCGCGATCAATTGGAATATCCTCTGATGAGGCTTCAACCATTGCAAATCGGTTAATAGAAGAATTAATAAGACTATCGGAATTAGAATTGGAAACATTCAAAATAGAAACTTCTGTTTGAGGAATACAATTGTCTAACGAGGCGTCACTTAGTGGAACATGTGTTAAAATACGTTTGTATGAAGTGATGAATAGTTTTAGAGTTGGATTCGAATTTCTTCCTTATCTTGAGCGAACAACAATTGAAAAAATAATTCAATGTGGTCTTGATTTAATATATAGAAAGGAATATATTTCAACAGATGTGTGCTTAAATAAGTGTCATGGAGAGCTTGGATGTTAGAAAGACAACATTATATCCCAATAAATCCCGTTTTACATTTTGAATCAATAACTTTAATTTTATCGGATAAAAACTTTAATTCTGATATATGTTCTATTGGAGATTTAACGTTATTTATAACCGAATTAAAATTACTTTGAGATATTGATTTTTTAAACCATAATCTTGAAATTTTTTGCTGTTTAAAATATCAAAGGAATTATTGAAGATTTTAATAAATTTTATTGTTCCACTACACCCTTCAAACTGTGGCAATTTTAAAACACTCACAAAATTCTAATGCGCTTGCTACGGAATTACTTAATGTCTGAACTGCTAAATTAACTTTCATTTTTTGATTATTAAAATATATATGGGCCTTTCGTAATTTTTTCACGTGATGGAAACCTTCCTTCGATTAAATGTTATGTAGTTCTTCTAAGTAGTACCGTCACTATCAACTAAGGGGCCTTTATTAGCTAGAACGTTCCTAATGAGTTTCAATATGTGACATGGATCAAAAAAAATTAAATTGTTGAGGTATACCAACCAAAAAAAAAATCAAAAAAAATTAAATTTGTTGAGGTATACCAATCAATTTAAAAGTGAGATATATATTAGGAAAATAAACGTTACAACCTAGTTCTCGAATTATAGTAAATTTGTTGATAGTCCATCAAAAGGCACTACAATTATTACAACCAACATCGTGTAATAAACGTAAACAAACGTATATGTATAAAAATGACTCAATGATATTTTTTTTGAGTAGAGATGTTAAAATTCGAATAGGGAAATACCCAAGAAGAATTTTCCAACGAGCAGTACAACTGACAAACATAAAAACAATTACTTCGGTTTTTTTTATTTATTTTCTGCTTTCTTTGTTTGAATTTAACCATAACAAAAAAATAAAAAGATGTGTTGTTTTTTTTATATGGTGACACTGTGTCATGATGCATCGTCCGTATATCACTTTGTTTTTACTGGAGCTCTGTTTTCCAGACTTCATTTTGTTTACCTTGTACACATGCGTTGTTATATTTTTTGAATATAATATATCTTAAATCTTCGTATTTTAAGCATTTTTCTATTACGTGTCTCGCGTCGTCCGTCGTATGACAAACGTCGCATCTTTCATCGTCCAGTTTTTTGTACCCATAGTTTTCTTCTTCTGAAGTCTGCTCTGCTGATATGGTCCCAAAGTGGATGTTGTGAGCTGTTGAGGCCCACTATTATCGTATTTTTATTATTGTTGTCTCGTATCATAAGTTTTTCCATTTGTCCATTATATTTTTGTTATTGATATTAGGCGGAATATATAAACTTATTATTCTATAATCGTTGCCACTTTCGTCTATTATGGTCGCGCTTAGTCTCTATCGGCTTGTGTTTATTTTATTTTTTTATCTCTTTTATGTTTATTCTTTTATTTATTATTAATCCAACACCTCCGTAATTGTCTTCTCTATTATTCAGATATATATTATATTCACTTATTTGTATTATATCAGTGTCTTTTGTCCATGCTAAATTTTATTTTTTTCTTAAATTTTGTTATGTTGTTCATTTTACATATTTTTCTTTTACCTCCACGTTTTCTTATGTTCAAGATATTCGCGCCCAAAATGGACGCCTCCGCGTCCTGCACGCCGAGATATTAAAATATTACACTTTTTGTGTTATTATGTTATTTGGTTGTTTTGATTTAACCAAAATTAATTATATTTTTTCCAAACAACTTATGTTTTTTAATTAATTTATATTACATTAAAATATTAAATTGTTAAAGACGAAAACACACATTAAAAATATTGCGCACAATAGACTAGCACTACAAAAAGTTCGAGGATGAATAATTACTTCGGTTGCTAAAGTATTATCATTTGGGTCGCTACCTTCAAATTCGAAGCATCCCCATATTTTTTTGGTGTGAAAATCGTACTCCAATTTTCATCCAAGCATATATTCCCAATAACGACCTCACCTGTTTCTTTTTTTCATCGGACGAGCAACTCGAGAGTACGAAGAGATTCTGTGGTAAAACCTGGATTCCCATTTATTACTACTTTATAAATGTTATAAGGCAGAACCAATGCAGTAAAACCAAATGTTTCGGTAGTTTCTGTAGAATCTGGATAGGAACCAAGCGCGAATTTTATCGATTAAAAAAATCAATAAAATTATACAATACAATAATTAGATTGTAGCAGGCCTTTCTTTTTTCTGGGTGATCAAAAAACAAAATTATAAAATTAATTTTTCTTGATGGAAATGGTTAATTTTAAAACCTCATTTCTTTGTTGATATTTTTTTATCGATAAATTGTGTGCTTGGTTCCTATCCTGAATGTTAGTTCGCCAAATATCTGCTACCATAGTAGCGGATACAAAAAAACATCACCCGCCGGGCTCCTATGGGCAACTTTTACAGAAATCGAGCCATCCTGCTGAACATTACAAAATTGAGCTTGAAATCTAACCATTTGATTAGTGTGTGGTCGACACCAAAATTGGTATAGGTTTCGTAATAACATCAAACCATTTACTATCAAAAACTCCTGTAATATCAAGAAAGGTGACCAAAAGAAACTCGTAATTGTTGAGAGCTCGCTCAATACCAGTAGTTCATGAATAGTAGTTTCATATGATTTGCCACCTCTGTAAGCATGTTGCAAGTTACTGAAAGGGTGGATTAATAAATTAGTATCTAATGAATCTATCAATAGCCCTCTCTATTAAGGTTTTAGGGAAGTTGAGGATAAATAAGGGCAAAAAGCCAAATTTGCTTCTGTGCCACGATAATGGTTCAATGCTAAATGCTGCATGAAACATATTAAGTTTAGCGAACGTCGATATGCAATAAATTTCATCAAAAAAATTAATTCACAACTTCTTTGAGCGGATTTGAATATAAACAAATAATTCCTTCCAATTCCTTCCTAAAAAGGATTGTTATTTGGCTTTTTATTAATGATAAGAGAGTAGGGAAATTCGAAAGTAGTCGACAACACGTTTGCAAAGGAAAGTGCGTGCACTTTGATGTCGTTATCGGTAAAGATTTTCTTAGATGGGGACGAGTTTGACACAGAATAGCTGCCAGTTGGTAAATTTCATATTAAGAATGTATTCGTTACCGTCCAAATTAGTTCAAAACAGTCATTGACATGGAATACAAACATATGTCAATTACATCGTGCCAAGCGAATTTAATGAAGAAAATTTTATGCTTAGACGGACATATAGTTATTCTTTTTTGTTACTGGCGATTACAAATAATCGTCAACCCCTTTATGGTTATGTAACATAAATAAATTTTTTCTATGGTTTAATCTTTGCAATCTGTTTTGCACTTCACTTTCAACACTTTTGCGGTTCGCATTTCACGTCCTACCTTACGCATTACCTTCCAAATCGAGGACGTACGGCTATGTCCGATTTACGTAGAATTACCTGCACATTGCATAGCTACATGCGAGTCGTTACTGGCATAAGGGTGGTGGTCTCATAGTGGTATTTATTTCCATCACCTCCCGATCCATCGAAACCCGTTAACCACTGTGCCGTTTGGTTGATCAAAAATAACTTAACATTGTGATTTTCGATCTTTAATTAAAACTCGCGACAGATCAAGAAAATTTTCCAAAAATAATGATTCTGCTTCGAGTTATGGAATGGTTCACGTAAAATTGATAGCAGCTGCACTAACTCTGCGAAACATTCTTTTGAAAAAAAAGCCACTGCATTTTTTTACCTCATATCTCATCTCAATCGTTCTCGCCTCAAATTCCGCTTGACCCTTTCATATATAAAAATACTGAGAAGCGAGCTCGGAAGTTAAAACCTAAATCAAATTGAGCATATGAGGCTAACAGGCCCTGAATTCGTGAGATTCGTGCATTTCTCGAGTCCATCTGCTGTTATTATTCCAAAATAAAACGAGATTAGCTAACCTGGATTCTGGAACGGAACACATTTAGATCACATCGCTCAGCCAATTCAATTTTTTGTATGGGAAATTACTTTTGTGAGCGCTAACAGTAATTATCAAGAGAACGGAAGAGATCTCGCCCCGTTTGCCTCTAACTTGATCAACAAATTAAATTTTTTACTATTCTAATTAGCTTTTTACGATATTGATTTCCTTCTATAAATTTTTCTTTGGTACTTATATAAAATAAATCTTTGGCTGTTTATTAAAAACATTTCTCGATTTTAAATTTAACAGGTGTCTTTAACCGTAATTATCTTGATTAAACGAATATTGAAAAAGTTCAATTTACTCACCCTTACTTTTACCCCTAATACAGCTCACATCGCAATATAGGTAAATAAAAATATAATATGCAGACATACATTTCCTCGCTTATTCCAGGTTCATCATAATTAACATCTACATTCTATAATTATATATTCAAAATAACTAAAATTAGGCACTGGATAAGAAATTAAATCAAAATTGTTAATTTACCGGTGTTTCAAACGATCCAACTGCCACAAATAAAATTCTTTAACACTTTAAAACTTTTTTCGATCTCCATTAATTATGGAACATTTTCGAATACTCCCATCCTCGGAGTTTCGAAATATTCTGAAAACTGAAAATTTATTTGTAAGCTAATTAACAATCCTGCTGCATTAGCGTGTAATGAATACATACCTCTAACAAATCAATTACGATTGTGCCCACCTGCAATTGCCTTTCTTCACATACACCTCTAACGAAGTTTTATATTACAGTATTTATTTCGACGTCTTGCTTTGTCTAAAATATACTGTGGCAATTCGGTCGATTTGCCACAATCTCTTGGCCCTTGCAAAAAAAACCGCTGGATTATGATCAATAGTATTCAAATTATTAAATTTCGATGAATTTATTGTTAAATTTGTACCATCAGTAATATCGAAATTATATTTTTCGAATATTTCCAATATTCATTTTTATATTTCGGAACTGACGAATCCAAATCATCGTCTATTGAATCCATTCGAGATCAATTGGCGGCTGAATCCATCATCGAAGTCTAAAATGTAACGGAATACACATAATGTACTTATTTTCATATAATCGATTCCATGCTTCAAATTTGTTCTTACCTCGGGCCAGATATTTTCCGATTCCATGCTTCAAATTTGTTCTTACCTCAAGCAAGATATTTTCCAATTCCATGCTTCAAATTTGATCTTACCTCCAGCAAGATATTTTCAGCCATTATTCGATGCTCTATAGCGTATTCTTTTTCCATGTATGGTCTCTTATGACTTTTCACCTCGCTCTCGTTTTCGACGGCCTTTTAACCATTAACATAGCCTGTACGTAGCGTGGTTCGCGTAAAATCTTTCGAAAAATCGAAGAAATCGTCACCCATTTTCCTTTTGTTTTTTGTGGTTAGATAATTCTATCCATATGACCTAATGTTCCATAGACCCAGAAAAATGTTCTAGATATTTCTCAATGGAAGGGCTAGAACTCTGGATAAGTTAGGTTGTTATAATTGAATTAATTTGATTTGTATAATTATATTTTTAAAGTTTTATATTATTTAATTATATTTATTAATACGTAATATGTTTTTATAATATTGTATTGTAGTTGAGTAGTTTTCAACGAGTTTCTTAATTTTTTAAGTAATACGGCAAGTAATTATATAAAACAAGATGTTGTTGAGTTGGGTTATTTCCCATAACTCCATTTTCCTTTTTTATAACTGTAAACAAAATTTGTGGTTACTTCACTTCCGCTTTGTGTTTGTACTAAAATGAAGAGAAAGAAGAAATAAAATAATGTTATACCAAATTCGTTTACTTTTACAACAACAATTTGACCGGATTTTATGTAAACGAATATGAAAGAAATTTGATCGACTTTTGTAGTAAATTTGTGAAAAGAAAGACAAAAAATTGTTTATTATAAATGGCGGGTTTATCATTTCAGCTTGTTAGCATCGGTATAATAAAAATTATATAGCAAAGAATTAAAATGTTCAATATAGTGTCTCCCATTTCTCAATTTAATTAATTTATTTATCAATAATTATCAATTAAAAGCATAAGGAATTATATAATTTCGCACATAAACACAACATTTTAGTACACAAGATATTTCGAAAATACGTCGCACAAACAAAATTACAAATTATCCTTAAAATTTTAATAAATCTATTAAAAGCAAAAACACACAAGATATTTTGAAAATACGTCGCACAAAATTACAAATTATCCTTACAATTTTAATAAATTTATTAAAATTAATTTAGAATTTATTAATTTAAAACTGAATTGTACAAATGGCGCGGGGTCTTTGTTTTGATGTTTATGTTTTGACGTTTACTTTTGTATATATGTATGCGTAAAAATCTGACAAAATATCAAGATTTTTTAAAATTGATCTAGGCAATTTGTTAGATCAAGATTTTTGTGTGAAAAAAATTTGTAATGTCAAAAATGTTGATCTGACAGCTGAATCCGATCAAATCTTTTTGATCTGACAGTTCGAACGAATTTAGTATTAATTTACATTGTGAAATGAGTGCGTTCTATGTCAACACAGCCAATATTAGGCTCTAAAGTGTCTGTGAAGATATCTTCTTGAAGAAGTAATATGATAGTGGCGCTGTTGGTTGTTGTAGTATTGAAATATTACAAAAAATATTTAGTACAACATTTTTAATTCTTAATTTTATTTCGTGTTAAGCATTGTGACTTCAATGATACTATGCGTCCACAAGCATAGAATTATAAACTATAGAATGAATGTAAAGATTTTTCCCATATAAAATTCTCATGTGTCACAAGCCAGAGCAGGATGGTTATATAAAAAATGCCAAAAATGCCAGGTCATCTTGTACAAAAACAAAAAGTTGTTTGGTTGGTTTTTTCTCTGAGATATGAGACTGTCATATGCATTTTTCATATAACCATCCTGCTCTGGCTTGTGACACATGGAATTGCAAATTTTATATGGGTAAAATTTTAACATTCAAAAGCGTAGAAATAAACAGGGTCGTATTTAAAACATTTTTCGATCGAATGCAATGAAGTTAGGAAAAAAAATTAAAAACTACACAATTCAAAATTATTTTTATTCCTCCAAATAAGCACATTAATTGGTTTTATTTAAAATTATATAGATTCTAAGTTGCGTGTATTCAAATAATTATAATTTACAATTAAAACTAAATTAATTTTTTTTTACCACCTTCATGTTTTGAATTTAATTTGCTGTTTAGAAATATACTCATTTCCGCACCTCCCAAGAGGAAGAGTATTCGGTGCGTTTTTTTTAATGTGGTATCCCCAGTAGGCATAATCCACAGCAAATGAAGGATGGTGGTGAACAGAATAACTTATCTGGGACGAAAGAAGTGCTTTAAATTGTATATTTTTACAAACTAAAAGAACTACGCTGTATTTATTTTAGATTCCTTGGAAATGTAATAAAGAAACAACCCGATTTATGTTGTTAATGTACATTTTTGTAAAAAATAATGGTGGTCTGTTAACACCGGTGAAGGAGTTAACAGACGACCCTTATTTTTTAAATTGATTAGCGATGTATAAGTTACATTGTTGTATTAATTTACAACAGTCCTCACAATTCAATTTTCTAAATAAATATCGGACTATAAATCCCCCTATGTATTCAATAACATTAATTGATTACGTAATTAATTTAAATTCATTTAGTATAATTGGGTATCCAAGAAAACCTTCATCATACATATTAGGTTCGTCTACTTCAGAAATTTCGCGATCAATTGGAATATCCTCTGATGAGGCTTCAACCATTGCAAATCGGTTAATAGAAGAATTAATAAGACTATCGGAATTAGAATTGGAAACATTCAAAATAGAAACTTCTGTTTGAGGAATACAATTGTCTAACGAGGCGTCACTTAGTGGAACATGTGTTAAAATACGTTTGTATGAAGTGATGAATAGTTTTAGAGTTGGATTCGAATTTCTTCCTTATCTTGAGCGAACAACAATTGAAAAAATAATTCAATGTGGTCTTGATTTAATATATAGAAAGGAATATATTTCAACAGATGTGTGCTTAAATAAGTGTCATGGAGAGCTTGGATGTTAGAAAGACAACATTATATCCCAATAAATCCCGTTTTACATTTTGAATCAATAACTTTAATTTTATCGGATAAAAACTTTAATTCTGATATATGTTCTATTGGAGATTTAACGTTATTTATAACCGAATTAAAATTACTTTGAGATATTGATTTTTTAAACCATAATCTTGAAATTTTTTGCTGTTTAAAATATCAAAGGAATTATTGAAGATTTTAATAAATTTTATTGTTCCACTACACCCTTCAAACTGTGGCAATTTTAAAACACTCACAAAATTCTAATGCGCTTGCTACGGAATTACTTAATGTCTGAACTGCTAAATTAACTTTCATTTTTTGATTATTAAAATATATATGGGCCTTTCGTAATTTTTTCACGTGATGGAAACCTTCCTTCGATTAAATGTTATGTAGTTCTTCTAAGTAGTACCGTCACTATCAACTAAGGGGCCTTTATTAGCTAGAACGTTCCTAATGAGTTTCAATATGTGACATGGATCAAAAAAAATTAAATTGTTGAGGTATACCAACCAAAAAAAAAAATCAAAAAAAATTAAATTTGTTGAGGTATACCAACCAATTTAAAAGTGAGATATATATTAGGAAAATAAACGTTACAACCTAGTTCTCGAATTATAGTAAATTTGTTGATAGTCCATCAAAAGGCACTACAATTATTACAACCAACATCGTGTAATAAACGTAAACAAACGTATATGTATAAAAATGACTCAATGATATTTTTTTTGAGTAGAGATGTTAAAATTCGAATAGGGAAATACCCAAGAAGAATTTTCCAACGAGCAGTACAACTGACAAACATAAAAACAATTACTTCGGTTTTTTTTATTTATTTTCTGCTTTCTTTGTTTGAATTTAACCATAACAAAAAAATAAAAAGATGTGTTGTTTTTTTATATGGTGACACTGTGTCATGATGCATCGTCCGTATATCACTTTGTTTTTACTGGAGCTCTGTTTTCCAGACTTCATTTTGTTTACCTTGTACACATGCGTTGTTATATTTTTTGAATATAATATATCTTAAATCTTCGTATTTTAAGCATTTTTCTATTACGTGTCTCGCGTCGTCCGTCGTATGACAAACGTCGCATCTTTCATCGTCCAGTTTTTTGTACCCATAGTTTTCTTCTTCTGAAGTCTGCTCTGCTGATATGGTCCCAAAGTGGATGTTGTGAGCTGTTGAGGCCCACTATTATCGTATTTTTATTATTGTTGTCTCGTATCATAAGTTTTTCCATTTGTCCATTATATTTTTGTTATTGATATTAGGCGGAATATATAAACTTATTATTCTATAATCGTTGCCACTTTCGTCTATTATGGTCGCGCTTAGTCTCTATCGGCTTGTGTTTATTTTATTTTTTTATCTCTTTTATGTTTATTCTTTTATTTATTATTAATCCAACACCTCCGTAATTGTCTTCTCTATTATTCAGATATATATTATATTCACTTATTTGTATTATATCAGTGTCTTTTGTCCATGCTAAATTTTATTTTTTTCTTAAATTTTGTTATGTTGTTCATTTTACATATTTTTCTTTTACCTCCACGTTTTCTTATGTTCAAGATATTCGTGCCCAAAATGGACGCCTCCGCGTCCTGCACGCCGAGATATTAAAATATTACACTTTTTGTGTTATTATGTTATTTGGTTGTTTTGATTTAACCAAAATTAATTATATTTTTTCCAAACAACTTATGTTTTTTAATTAATTTATATTACATTAAAATATTAAATTGTTAAAGACGAAAACACACATTAAAAATATTGCGCACAATAGACTAGCACTACAAAAAGTTCGAGGATGAATAATTACTTCGGTTGCTAAAGTATTATCATTTGGGTCGCTACCTTCAAATTCGAAGCATCCCCATATTTTTTTGGTGTGAAAATCGTACTCCAATTTTCATCCAAGCATATATTCCCAATAACGACCTCACCTGTTTCTTTTTTTCATCGGACGAGCAACTCGAGAGTACGAAGAGATTCTGTGGTAAAACCTGGATTCCCATTTATTACTACTTTATAAATGTTATAAGGCAGAACCAATGCAGTAAAACCAAATGTTTCGGTAGTTTCTGTAGAATCTGGATAGGAACCAAGCGCGAATTTTATCGATTAAAAAAATCAATAAAATTATACAATACAATAATTAGATTGTAGCAGGCCTTTCTTTTTTCTGGGTGATCAAAAAACAAAATTATAAAATTAATTTTTCTTGATGGAAATGGTTAATTTTAAAACCTCATTTCTTTGTTGATATTTTTTTATCGATAAATTGTGTGCTTGGTTCCTATCCTGAATGTTAGTTCGCCAAATATCTGCTACCATAGTAGCGGATACAAAAAAACATCACCCGCCGGGCTCCTATGGGCAACTTTTACAGAAATCGAGCCATCCTGCTGAACATTACAAAATTGAGCTTGAAATCTAACCATTTGATTAGTGTGTGGTCGACACCAAAATTGGTATAGGTTTCGTAATAACATCAAACCATTTACTATCAAAAACTCCTGTAATATCAAGAAAGGTGACCAAAAGAAACTCGTAATTGTTGAGAGCTCGCTCAATACCAGTAGTTCATGAATAGTAGTTTCATATGATTTGCCACCTCTGTAAGCATGTTGCAAGTTACTGAAAGGGTGGATTAATAAATTAGTATCTAATGAATCTATCAATAGCCCTCTCTATTAAGGTTTTAGGGAAGTTGAGGATAAATAAGGGCAAAAAGCCAAATTTGCTTCTGTGCCACGATAATGGTTCAATGCTAAATGCTGCATGAAACATATTAAGTTTAGCGAACGTCGATATGCAATAAATTTCATCAAAAAAATTAATTCACAACTTCTTTGAGCGGATTTGAATATAAACAAATAATTCCTTCCAATTCCTTCCTAAAAAGGATTGTTATTTGGCTTTTTATTAATGATAAGAGAGTAGGGAAATTCGAAAGTAGTCGACAACACGTTTGCAAAGGAAAGTGCGTGCACTTTGATGTCGTTATCGGTAAAGATTTTCTTAGATGGGGACGAGTTTGACACAGAATAGCTGCCAGTTGGTAAATTTCATATTAAGAATGTATTCGTTACCGTCCAAATTAGTTCAAAACAGTCATTGACATGGAATACAAACATATGTCAATTACATCGTGCCAAGCGAATTTAATGAAGAAAATTTTATGCTTAGACGGACATATAGTTATTCTTTTTTGTTACTGGCGATTACAAATAATCGTCAACCCCTTTATGGTTATGTAACATAAATAAATTTTTTCTATGGTTTAATCTTTGCAATCTGTTTTGCACTTCACTTTCAACACTTTTGCGGTTCGCATTTCACGTCCTACCTTACGCATTACCTTCCAAATCGAGGACGTACGGCTATGTCCGATTTACGTAGAATTACCTGCACATTGCATAGCTACATGCGAGTCGTTACTGACATAAGGGTGGTGGTCTCATAGTGGTATTTATTTCCATCACCTCCCGATCCATCGAACCCCGTTAACCACTGTGCCGTTTGGTTGATCAAAAATAACTTAACATTGTGATTTTCGATATTTAATTAAAACTCGCGACAGATCAAGAAAATTTTCCAAAAATAATGATTCTGCTTCGAGTTATGGAATGGTTCACGTAAAATTGATAGCAGCTGCACTAACTCTGCGAAACATTCTTTTGAAAAAAAAGCCACTGCATTTTTTTACCTCATATCTCATCTCAATCGTTCTCGCCTCAAATTCCGCTTGACCCTTTCATATATAAAAATACTGAGAAGCGAGCTCGGAAGTTAAAACCTAAATCAAATTGAGCATATGAGGCTAACAGGCCCTGAATTCGTGAGATTCGTGCATTTCTCGAGTCCATCTGCTGTTATTATTCCAAAATAAAACGAGATTAGCTAACCTGGATTCTGGAACGGAACACATTTAGATCACATCACATCATTTTTTGTATGGGAAATTACTTTTGTGAGCGCTAACAGTAATTATCAAGAGAACGGAAGAGATCTCGCCCCGTTTGCCTCTAACTTGATCAACAAATTAAATTTTTTACTATTCTAATTAGCTTTTTACGATATTGATTTCCTTCTATAAATTTTTCTTTGGTACTTATATAAAATAAATCTTTGGCTGTTTATTAAAAACATTTCTCGATTTTAAATTTAACAGGTGTCTTTAACCGTAATTATCTTGATTAAACGAATATTGAAAAAGTTCAATTTACTCACCCTTACTTTTACCCCTAATACAGCTCACATCGCAATATAGGTAAATAAAAATATAATATGCAGACATACATTTCCTCGCTTATTCCAGGTTCATCATAATTAACATCTACATTCTATAATTATATATTCAAAATAACTAAAATTAGGCACTGGATAAGAAATTAAATCAAAATTGTTAATTTACCGGTGTTTCAAACGATCCAACTGCCACAAATAAAATTCTTTAACACTTTAAAACTTTTTTCGATCTCCATTAATTATGGAACATTTTCGAATACTCCCATCCTCGGAGTTTCGAAATATTCTGAAAACTGAAAATTTATTTGTAAGCTAATTAACAATCCTGCTGCATTAGCGTGTAATGAATACATACCTCTAACAAATCAATTACGATTGTGCCCACCTGCAATTGCCTTTCTTCACATACACCTCTAACGAAGTTTTATATTACAGTATTTATTTCGACGTCTTGCTTTGTCTAAAATATACTGTGGCAATTCGGTCGATTTGCCACAATCTCTTGGCCCTTGCAAAAAAAACCGCTGGATTATGATCAATAGTATTCAAATTATTAAATTTCGATGAATTTATTGTTAAATTTGTACCATCAGTAATATCGAAATTATATTTTTCGAATATTTCCAATATTCATTTTTATATTTCGGAACTGACGAATCCAAATCATCGTCTATTGAATCCATTCGAGATCAATTGGCGGCTGAATCCATCATCGAAGTCTAAAATGTAACGGAATACACATAATGTACTTATTTTCATATAATCGATTCCATGCTTCAAATTTGTTCTTACCTCGGGCCAGATATTTTCCGATTCCATGCTTCAAATTTGTTCTTACCTCAAGCAAGATATTTTCCAATTCCATGCTTCAAATTTGATCTTACCTCCAGCAAGATATTTTCAGCCATTATTCGATGCTCTATAGCGTATTCTTTTTCCATGTATGGTCTCTTATGACTTTTCACCTCGCTCTCGTTTTCGACGGCCTTTTAACCATTAACATAGCCTGTACGTAGCGTGGTTCGCGTAAAATCTTTCGAAAAATCGAAGAAATCGTCACCCATTTTCCTTTTGTTTTTTGTGGTTAGATAATTCTATCCATATGACCTAATGTTCCATAGACCCAGAAAAATGTTCTAGATATTTCTCAATGGAAGGGCTAGAACTCTGGATAAGTTAGGTTGTTATAATTGAATTAATTTGATTTGTATAATTATATTTTTAAAGTTTTATATTATTTAATTATATTTATTAATACGTAATATGTTTTTATAATATTGTATTGTAGTTGAGTAGTTTTCAACGAGTTTCTTAATTTTTTAAGTAATACGGCAAGTAATTATATAAAACAAGATGTTGTTGAGTTGGGTTATTTCCCATAACTCCATTTTCCTTTTTTATAACTGTAAACAAAATTTGTGGTTACTTCACTTCCGCTTTGTGTTTGTACTAAAATGAAGAGAAAGAAGAAATAAAATAATGTTATACCAAATTCGTTTACTTTTACAACAACAATTTGACCGGATTTTATGTAAACGAATATGAAAGAAATTTGATCGACTTTTGTAGTAAATTTGTGAAAAGAAAGACAAAAAATTGTTTATTATAAATGGCGGGTTTATCATTTCAGCTTGTTAGCATCGGTATAATAAAAATTATATAGCAAAGAATTAAAATGTTCAATATAGTGTCTCCCATTTCTCAATTTAATTAATTTATTTATCAATAATTATCAATTAAAAGCATAAGGAATTATATAATTTCGCACATAAACACAACATTTTAGTACACAAGATATTTCGAAAATACGTCGCACAAACAAAATTACAAATTATCCTTAAAATTTTAATAAATCTATTAAAAGCAAAAACACACAAGATATTTTGAAAATACGTCGCACAAAATTACAAATTATCCTTACAATTTTAATAAATTTATTAAAATTAATTTAGAATTTATTAATTTAAAACTGAATTGTACAAATGGCGCGGGGTCTTTGTTTTGATGTTTATGTTTTGACGTTTACTTTTGTATATATGTATGCGTAAAAATCTGACAAAATATCAAGATTTTTTAAAATTGATCTAGGCAATTTGTTAGATCAAGATTTTTGTGTGAAAAAAATTTGTAATGTCAAAAATGTTGATCTGACAGCTGAATCCGATCAAATCTTTTTGATCTGACAGTTCGAACGAATTTAGTATTAATTTACATTGTGAAATGAGTGCGTTCTATGTCAACACAGCCAATATTAGGCTCTAAAGTGTCTGTGAAGATATCTTCTTGAAGAAGTAATATGATAGTGGCGCTGTTGGTTGTTGTAGTATTGAAATATTACAAAAAATATTTAGTACAACATTTTTAATTCTTAATTTTATTTCGTGTTAAGCATTGTGACTTCAATGATACTATGCGTCCACAAGCATAGAATTATAAACTATAGAATGAATGTAAAGATTTTTCCCATATAAAATTCTCATGTGTCACAAGCCAGAGCAGGATGGTTATATAAAAAATGCCAAAAATGCCAGGTCATCTTGTACAAAAACAAAAAGTTGTTTGGTTGGTTTTTTCTCTGAGATATGAGACTGTCATATGCATTTTTCATATAACCATCCTGCTCTGGCTTGTGACACATGGAATTGCAAATTTTATATGGGTAAAATTTTAACATTCAAAAGCGTAGAAATAAACAGGGTCGTATTTAAAACATTTTTCGATCGAATGCAATGAAGTTAGGAAAAAAAATTAAAAACTACACAATTCAAAATTATTTTTATTCCTCCAAATAAGCACATTAATTGGTTTTATTTAAAATTATATAGATTCTAAGTTGCGTGTATTCAAATAATTATAATTTACAATTAAAACTAAATTAATTTTTTTTTACCACCTTCATGTTTTGAATTTAATTTGCTGTTTAGAAATATACTCATTTCCGCACCTCCCAAGAGGAAGAGTATTCGGTGCGTTTTTTTTAATGTGGTATCCCCAGTAGGCATAATCCACAGCAAATGAAGGATGGTGGTGAACAGAATAACTTATCTGGGACGAAAGAAGTGCTTTAAATTGTATATTTTTACAAACTAAAAGAACTACGCTGTATTTATTTTAGATTCCTTGGAAATGTAATAAAGAAACAACCCGATTTATGTTGTTAATGTACATTTTTGTAAAAAATAATGGTGGTCTGTTAACACCGGTGAAGGAGTTAACAGACGACCCTTATTTTTTAAATTGATTAGCGATGTATAAGTTACATTGTTGTATTAATTTACAACAGTCCTCACAATTCAATTTTCTAAATAAATATCGGACTATAAATCCCCCTATGTATTCAATAACATTAATTGATTACGTAATTAATTTAAATTCATTTAGTATAATTGGGTATCCAAGAAAACCTTCATCATACATATTAGGTTCGTCTACTTCAGAAATTTCGCGATCAATTGGAATATCCTCTGATGAGGCTTCAACCATTGCAAATCGGTTAATAGAAGAATTAATAAGACTATCGGAATTAGAATTGGAAACATTCAAAATAGAAACTTCTGTTTGAGGAATACAATTGTCTAACGAGGCGTCACTTAGTGGAACATGTGTTAAAATACGTTTGTATGAAGTGATGAATAGTTTTAGAGTTGGATTCGAATTTCTTCCTTATCTTGAGCGAACAACAATTGAAAAAATAATTCAATGTGGTCTTGATTTAATATATAGAAAGGAATATATTTCAACAGATGTGTGCTTAAATAAGTGTCATGGAGAGCTTGGATGTTAGAAAGACAACATTATATCCCAATAAATCCCGTTTTACATTTTGAATCAATAACTTTAATTTTATCGGATAAAAACTTTAATTCTGATATATGTTCTATTGGAGATTTAACGTTATTTATAACCGAATTAAAATTACTTTGAGATATTGATTTTTTAAACCATAATCTTGAAATTTTTTGCTGTTTAAAATATCAAAGGAATTATTGAAGATTTTAATAAATTTTATTGTTCCACTACACCCTTCAAACTGTGGCAATTTTAAAACACTCACAAAATTCTAATGCGCTTGCTACGGAATTACTTAATGTCTGAACTGCTAAATTAACTTTCATTTTTTGATTATTAAAATATATATGGGCCTTTCGTAATTTTTTCACGTGATGGAAACCTTCCTTCGATTAAATGTTATGTAGTTCTTCTAAGTAGTACCGTCACTATCAACTAAGGGGCCTTTATTAGCTAGAACGTTCCTAATGAGTTTCAATATGTGACATGGATCAAAAAAAATTAAATTGTTGAGGTATACCAACCAAAAAAAAAAATCAAAAAAAATTAAATTTGTTGAGGTATACCAACCAATTTAAAAGTGAGATATATATTAGGAAAATAAACGTTACAACCTAGTTCTCGAATTATAGTAAATTTGTTGATAGTCCATCAAAAGGCACTACAATTATTACAACCAACATCGTGTAATAAACGTAAACAAACGTATATGTATAAAAATGACTCAATGATATTTTTTTTGAGTAGAGATGTTAAAATTCGAATAGGGAAATACCCAAGAAGAATTTTCCAACGAGCAGTACAACTGACAAACATAAAAACAATTACTTCGGTTTTTTTTATTTATTTTCTGCTTTCTTTGTTTGAATTTAACCATAACAAAAAAATAAAAAGATGTGTTGTTTTTTTATATGGTGACACTGTGTCATGATGCATCGTCCGTATATCACTTTGTTTTTACTGGAGCTCTGTTTTCCAGACTTCATTTTGTTTACCTTGTACACATGCGTTGTTATATTTTTTGAATATAATATATCTTAAATCTTCGTATTTTAAGCATTTTTCTATTACGTGTCTCGCGTCGTCCGTCGTATGACAAACGTCGCATCTTTCATCGTCCAGTTTTTTGTACCCATAGTTTTCTTCTTCTGAAGTCTGCTCTGCTGATATGGTCCCAAAGTGGATGTTGTGAGCTGTTGAGGCCCACTATTATCGTATTTTTATTATTGTTGTCTCGTATCATAAGTTTTTCCATTTGTCCATTATATTTTTGTTATTGATATTAGGCGGAATATATAAACTTATTATTCTATAATCGTTGCCACTTTCGTCTATTATGGTCGCGCTTAGTCTCTATCGGCTTGTGTTTATTTTATTTTTTTATCTCTTTTATGTTTATTCTTTTATTTATTATTAATCCAACACCTCCGTAATTGTCTTCTCTATTATTCAGATATATATTATATTCACTTATTTGTATTATATCAGTGTCTTTTGTCCATGCTAAATTTTATTTTTTTCTTAAATTTTGTTATGTTGTTCATTTTACATATTTTTCTTTTACCTCCACGTTTTCTTATGTTCAAGATATTCGTGCCCAAAATGGACGCCTCCGCGTCCTGCACGCCGAGATATTAAAATATTACACTTTTTGTGTTATTATGTTATTTGGTTGTTTTGATTTAACCAAAATTAATTATATTTTTTCCAAACAACTTATGTTTTTTAATTAATTTATATTACATTAAAATATTAAATTGTTAAAGACGAAAACACACATTAAAAATATTGCGCACAATAGACTAGCACTACAAAAAGTTCGAGGATGAATAATTACTTCGGTTGCTAAAGTATTATCATTTGGGTCGCTACCTTCAAATTCGAAGCATCCCCATATTTTTTTGGTGTGAAAATCGTACTCCAATTTTCATCCAAGCATATATTCCCAATAACGACCTCACCTGTTTCTTTTTTTCATCGGACGAGCAACTCGAGAGTACGAAGAGATTCTGTGGTAAAACCTGGATTCCCATTTATTACTACTTTATAAATGTTATAAGGCAGAACCAATGCAGTAAAACCAAATGTTTCGGTAGTTTCTGTAGAATCTGGATAGGAACCAAGCGCGAATTTTATCGATTAAAAAAATCAATAAAATTATACAATACAATAATTAGATTGTAGCAGGCCTTTCTTTTTTCTGGGTGATCAAAAAACAAAATTATAAAATTAATTTTTCTTGATGGAAATGGTTAATTTTAAAACCTCATTTCTTTGTTGATATTTTTTTATCGATAAATTGTGTGCTTGGTTCCTATCCTGAATGTTAGTTCGCCAAATATCTGCTACCATAGTAGCGGATACAAAAAAACATCACCCGCCGGGCTCCTATGGGCAACTTTTACAGAAATCGAGCCATCCTGCTGAACATTACAAAATTGAGCTTGAAATCTAACCATTTGATTAGTGTGTGGTCGACACCAAAATTGGTATAGGTTTCGTAATAACATCAAACCATTTACTATCAAAAACTCCTGTAATATCAAGAAAGGTGACCAAAAGAAACTCGTAATTGTTGAGAGCTCGCTCAATACCAGTAGTTCATGAATAGTAGTTTCATATGATTTGCCACCTCTGTAAGCATGTTGCAAGTTACTGAAAGGGTGGATTAATAAATTAGTATCTAATGAATCTATCAATAGCCCTCTCTATTAAGGTTTTAGGGAAGTTGAGGATAAATAAGGGCAAAAAGCCAAATTTGCTTCTGTGCCACGATAATGGTTCAATGCTAAATGCTGCATGAAACATATTAAGTTTAGCGAACGTCGATATGCAATAAATTTCATCAAAAAAATTAATTCACAACTTCTTTGAGCGGATTTGAATATAAACAAATAATTCCTTCCAATTCCTTCCTAAAAAGGATTGTTATTTGGCTTTTTATTAATGATAAGAGAGTAGGGAAATTCGAAAGTAGTCGACAACACGTTTGCAAAGGAAAGTGCGTGCACTTTGATGTCGTTATCGGTAAAGATTTTCTTAGATGGGGACGAGTTTGACACAGAATAGCTGCCAGTTGGTAAATTTCATATTAAGAATGTATTCGTTACCGTCCAAATTAGTTCAAAACAGTCATTGACATGGAATACAAACATATGTCAATTACATCGTGCCAAGCGAATTTAATGAAGAAAATTTTATGCTTAGACGGACATATAGTTATTCTTTTTTGTTACTGGCGATTACAAATAATCGTCAACCCCTTTATGGTTATGTAACATAAATAAATTTTTTCTATGGTTTAATCTTTGCAATCTGTTTTGCACTTCACTTTCAACACTTTTGCGGTTCGCATTTCACGTCCTACCTTACGCATTACCTTCCAAATCGAGGACGTACGGCTATGTCCGATTTACGTAGAATTACCTGCACATTGCATAGCTACATGCGAGTCGTTACTGGCATAAGGGTGGTGGTCTCATAGTGGTATTTATTTCCATCACCTCCCGATCCATCGAACCCCGTTAACCACTGTGCCGTTTGGTTGATCAAAAATAACTTAACATTGTGATTTTCGATCTTTAATTAAAACTCGCGACAGATCAAGAAAATTTTCCAAAAATAATGATTCTGCTTCGAGTTATGGAATGGTTCACGTAAAATTGATAGCAGCTGCACTAACTCTGCGAAACATTCTTTTGAAAAAAAAGCCACTGCATTTTTTTACCTCATATCTCATCTCAATCGTTCTCGCCTCAAATTCCGCTTGACCCTTTCATATATAAAAATACTGAGAAGCGAGCTCGGAAGTTAAAACCTAAATCAAATTGAGCATATGAGGCTAACAGGCCCTGAATTCGTGAGATTCGTGCATTTATCGAGTCCATCTGCTGTTATTATTCCAAAATAAAACGAGATTAGCTAACCTGGATTCTGGAACGGAACACATTTAGATCACATCGCTCAGCCAATTCAATTTTTTGTATGGGAAATTACTTTTGTGAGCGCTAACAGTAATTATCAAGAGAACGGAAGAGATCTCGCCCCGTTTGCCTCTAACTTGATCAACAAATTAAATTTTTTACTATTCTAATTAGCTTTTTACGATATTGATTTCCTTCTATAAATTTTTCTTTGGTACTTATATAAAATAAATCTTTGGCTGTTTATTAAAAACATTTCTCGATTTTAAATTTAACAGGTGTCTTTAACCGTAATTATCTTGATTAAACGAATATTGAAAAAGTTCAATTTACTCACCCTTACTTTTACCCCTAATACAGCTCACATCGCAATATAGGTAAATAAAAATATAATATGCAGACATACATTTCCTCGCTTATTCCAGGTTCATCATAATTAACATCTACATTCTATAATTATATATTCAAAATAACTAAAATTAGGCACTGGATAAGAAATTAAATCAAAATTGTTAATTTACCGGTGTTTCAAACGATCCAACTGCCACAAATAAAATTCTTTAACACTTTAAAACTTTTTTCGATCTCCATTAATTATGGAACATTTTCGAATACTCCCATCCTCGGAGTTTCGAAATATTCTGAAAACTGAAAATTTATTTGTAAGCTAATTAACAATCCTGCTGCATTAGCGTGTAATGAATACATACCTCTAACAAATCAATTACGATTGTGCCCACCTGCAATTGCCTTTCTTCACATACACCTCTAACGAAGTTTTATATTACAGTATTTATTTCGACGTCTTGCTTTGTCTAAAATATACTGTGGCAATTCGGTCGATTTGCCACAATCTCTTGGCCCTTGCAAAAAAAACCGCTGGATTATGATCAATAGTATTCAAATTATTAAATTTCGATGAATTTATTGTTAAATTTGTACCATCAGTAATATCGAAATTATATTTTTCGAATATTTCCAATATTCATTTTTATATTTCGGAACTGACGAATCCAAATCATCGTCTATTGAATCCATTCGAGATCAATTGGCGGCTGAATCCATCATCGAAGTCTAAAATGTAACGGAATACACATAATGTACTTATTTTCATATAATCGATTCCATGCTTCAAATTTGTTCTTACCTCGGGCCAGATATTTTCCGATTCCATGCTTCAAATTTGTTCTTACCTCAAGCAAGATATTTTCCAATTCCATGCTTCAAATTTGATCTTACCTCCAGCAAGATATTTTCAGCCATTATTCGATGCTCTATAGCGTATTCTTTTTCCATGTATGGTCTCTTATGACTTTTCACCTCGCTCTCGTTTTCGACGGCCTTTTAACCATTAACATAGCCTGTACGTGGCGTGGTTCGCGTAAAATCTTTCGAAAAATCGAAGAAATCGTCACCCATTTTCCTTTTGTTTTTTGTGGTTAGATAATTCTATCCATATGACCTAATGTTCCATAGACCCAGAAAAATGTTCTAGATATTTCTCAATGGAAAGGCTAGAACTCTGGATAAGTTAGGTTGTTATAATTGAATTAATTTGATTTGTATAATTATATTTTTAAAGTTTTATATTATTTAATTATATTTATTAATACGTAATATGTTTTTATAATATTGTATTGTAGTTGAGTAGTTTTCAACGAGTTTCTTAATTTTTTAAGTAATACGGCAAGTAATTATATAAAACAAGATGTTGTTGAGTTGGGTTATTTCCCATAACTCCATTTTCCTTTTTTATAACTGTAAACAAAATTTGTGGTTACTTCACTTCCGCTTTGTGTTTGTACTAAAATGAAGAGAAAGAAGAAATAAAATAATGTTATACCAAATTCGTTTACAACAATTTGACCGGATTTTATGTAAACGAATATGAAAGAAATTTGATCGACTTTTGTAGTAAATTTGTGAAAAGAAAGACAAAAAATTGTTTATTATAAATGGCGGGTTTATCATTTCAGCTTGTTAGCATCGGTATAATAAAAATTATATAGCAAAGAATTAAAATGTTCAATATAGTGTCTCCCATTTCTCAATTTAATTAATTTATTTATCAATAATTATCAATTAAAAGCATAAGGAATTATATAATTTCGCACATAAACACAACATTTTAGTACACAAGATATTTCGAAAATACGTCGCACAAACAAAATTACAAATTATCCTTAAAATTTTAATAAATCTATTAAAAGCAAAAACACACAAGATATTTTGAAAATACGTCGCACAAAATTACAAATTATCCTTACAATTTTAATAAATTTATTAAAATTAATTTAGAATTTATTAATTTAAAACTGAATTGTACAAATGGCGCGGGGTCTTTGTTTTGATGTTTATGTTTTGACGTTTACTTTTGTATATATGTATGCGTAAAAATCTGACAAAATATCAAGATTTTTTAAAATTGATCTAGGCAATTTGTTAGATCAAGATTTTTGTGTGAAAAAAATTTGTAATGTCAAAAATGTTGATCTGACAGCTGAATCCGATCAAATCTTTTTGATCTGACAGTTCGAACGAATTTAGTATTAATTTACATTGTGAAATGAGTGCGTTCTATGTCAACACAGCCAATATTAGGCTCTAAAGTGTCTGTGAAGATATCTTCTTGAAGAAGTAATATGATAGTGGCGCTGTTGGTTGTTGTAGTATTGAAATATTACAAAAAATATTTAGTACAACATTTTTAATTCTTAATTTTATTTCGTGTTAAGCATTGTGACTTCAATAATACTATGCGTCCACAAGCATAGAATTATAAACTATAGAATGAATGTAAAGATTTTTCCCATATAAAATTCTCATGTGTCACAAGCCAGAGCAGGATGGTTATATAAAAAATGCCAAAAATGCCAGGTCATCTTGTACAAAAACAAAAAGTTGTTTGGTTGGTTTTTTCTCTGAGATATGAGACTGTCATATGCATTTTTCATATAACCATCCTGCTCTGGCTTGTGACACATGGAATTGCAAATTTTATATGGGTAAAATTTTAACATTCAAAAGCGTAGAAATAAACAGGGTCGTATTTAAAACATTTTTCGATCGAATGCAATGAAGTTAGGAAAAAAAATTAAAAACTACACAATTCAAAATTATTTTTATTCCTCCAAATAAGCACATTAATTGGTTTTATTTAAAATTATATAGATTCTAAGTTGCGTGTATTCAAATAATTATAATTTACAATTAAAACTAAATTAATTTTTTTTTACCACCTTCATGTTTTGAATTTAATTTGCTGTTTAGAAATATACTCATTTCCGCACCTCCCAAGAGGAAGAGTATTCGGTGCGTTTTTTTTAATGTGGTATCCCCAGTAGGCATAATCCACAGCAAATGAAGGATGGTGGTGAACAGAATAACTTATCTGGGACGAAAGAAGTGCTTTAAATTGTATATTTTTACAAACTAAAAGAACTACGCTGTATTTATTTTAGATTCCTTGGAAATGTAATAAAGAAACAACCCGATTTATGTTGTTAATGTAAATTTTTGTAAAAAATAATGGTGGTCTGTTAACACCGGTGAAGGAGTTAACAGACGACCCTTATTTTTTAAATTGATTAGCGATGTATAAGTTACATTGTTGTATTAATTTACAACAGTCCTCACAATTCAATTTTCTAAATAAATATCGGACTATAAATCCCCCTATGTATTCAATAACATTAATTGATTACGTAATTAATTTAAATTCATTTAGTATAATTGGGTATCCAAGAAAACCTTCATCATACATATTAGGTTCGTCTACTTCAGAAATTTCGCGATCAATTGGAATATCCTCTGATGAGGCTTCAACCATTGCAAATCGGTTAATAGAAGAATTAATAAGACTATCGGAATTAGAATTGGAAACATTCAAAATAGAAACTTCTGTTTGAGGAATACAATTGTCTAACGAGGCGTCACTTAGTGGAACATGTGTTAAAATACGTTTGTATGAAGTGATGAATAGTTTTAGAGTTGGATTCGAATTTCTTCCTTATCTTGAGCGAACAACAATTGAAAAAATAATTCAATGTGGTCTTGATTTAATATATAGAAAGGAATATATTTCAACAGATGTGTGCTTAAATAAGTGTCATGGAGAGCTTGGATGTTAGAAAGACAACATTATATCCCAATAAATCCCGTTTTACATTTTGAATCAATAACTTTAATTTTATCGGATAAAAACTTTAATTCTGATATATGTTCTATTGGAGATTTAACGTTATTTATAACCGAATTAAAATTACTTTGAGATATTGATTTTTTAAACCATAATCTTGAAATTTTTTGCTGTTTAAAATATCAAAGGAATTATTGAAGATTTTAATAAATTTTATTGTTCCACTACACCCTTCAAACTGTGGCAATTTTAAAACACTCACAAAATTCTAATGCGCTTGCTACGGAATTACTTAATGTCTGAACTGCTAAATTAACTTTCATTTTTTGATTATTAAAATATATATGGGCCTTTCGTAATTTTTTCACGTGATGGAAACCTTCCTTCGATTAAATGTTATGTAGTTCTTCTAAGTAGTACCGTCACTATCAACTAAGGGGCCTTTATTAGCTAGAACGTTCCTAATGAGTTTCAATATGTGACATGGATCAAAAAAAATTAAATTGTTGAGGTATACCAACCAAAAAAAAAAATCAAAAAAAATTAAATTTGTTGAGGTATACCAACCAATTTAAAAGTGAGATATATATTAGGAAAATAAACGTTACAACCTAGTTCTCGAATTATAGTAAATTTGTTGATAGTCCATCAAAAGGCACTACAATTATTACAACCAACATCGTGTAATAAACGTAAACAAACGTATATGTATAAAAATGACTCAATGATATTTTTTTTGAGTAGAGATGTTAAAATTCGAATAGGGAAATACCCAAGAAGAATTTTCCAACGAGCAGTACAACTGACAAACATAAAAACAATTACTTCGGTTTTTTTTATTTATTTTCTGCTTTCTTTGTTTGAATTTAACCATAACAAAAAAATAAAAAGATGTGTTGTTTTTTTATATGGTGACACTGTGTCATGATGCATCGTCCGTATATCACTTTGTTTTTACTGGAGCTCTGTTTTCCAGACTTCATTTTGTTTACCTTGTACACATGCGTTGTTATATTTTTTGAATATAATATATCTTAAATCTTCGTATTTTAAGCATTTTTCTATTACGTGTCTCGCGTCGTCCGTCGTATGACAAACGTCGCATCTTTCATCGTCCAGTTTTTTGTACCCATAGTTTTCTTCTTCTGAAGTCTGCTCTGCTGATATGGTCCCAAAGTGGATGTTGTGAGCTGTTGAGGCCCACTATTATCGTATTTTTATTATTGTTGTCTCGTATCATAAGTTTTTCCATTTGTCCATTATATTTTTGTTATTGATATTAGGCGGAATATATAAACTTATTATTCTATAATCGTTGCCACTTTCGTCTATTATGGTCGCGCTTAGTCTCTATCGGCTTGTGTTTATTTTATTTTTTTATCTCTTTTATGTTTATTCTTTTATTTATTATTAATCCAACACCTCCGTAATTGTCTTCTCTATTATTCAGATATATATTATATTCACTTATTTGTATTATATCAGTGTCTTTTGTCCATGCTAAATTTTATTTTTTTCTTAAATTTTGTTATGTTGTTCATTTTACATATTTTTCTTTTACCTCCACGTTTTCTTATGTTCAAGATATTCGCGCCCAAAATGGACGCCTCCGCGTCCTGCACGCCGAGATATTAAAATATTACACTTTTTGTGTTATTATGTTATTTGGTTGTTTTGATTTAACCAAAATTAATTATATTTTTTCCAAACAACTTATGTTTTTTAATTAATTTATATTACATTAAAATATTAAATTGTTAAAGACGAAAACACACATTAAAAATATTGCGCACAATAGACTAGCACTACAAAAAGTTCGAGGATGAATAATTACTTCGGTTGCTAAAGTATTATCATTTGGGTCGCTACCTTCAAATTCGAAGCATCCCCATATTTTTTTGGTGTGAAAATCGTACTCCAATTTTCATCCAAGCATATATTCCCAATAACGACCTCACCTGTTTCTTTTTTTCATCGGACGAGCAACTCGAGAGTACGAAGAGATTCTGTGGTAAAACCTGGATTCCCATTTATTACTACTTTATAAATGTTATAAGGCAGAACCAATGCAGTAAAACCAAATGTTTCGGTAGTTTCTGTAGAATCTGGATAGGAACCAAGCGCGAATTTTATCGATTAAAAAAATCAATAAAATTATACAATACAATAATTAGATTGTAGCAGGCCTTTCTTTTTTCTGGGTGATCAAAAAACAAAATTATAAAATTAATTTTTCTTGATGGAAATGGTTAATTTTAAAACCTCATTTCTTTGTTGATATTTTTTTATCGATAAATTGTGTGCTTGGTTCCTATCCTGAATGTTAGTTCGCCAAATATCTGCTACCATAGTAGCGGATACAAAAAAACATCACCCGCCGGGCTCCTATGGGCAACTTTTACAGAAATCGAGCCATCCTGCTGAACATTACAAAATTGAGCTTGAAATCTAACCATTTGATTAGTGTGTGGTCGACACCAAAATTGGTATAGGTTTCGTAATAACATCAAACCATTTACTATCAAAAACTCCTGTAATATCAAGAAAGGTGACCAAAAGAAACTCGTAATTGTTGAGAGCTCGCTCAATACCAGTAGTTCATGAATAGTAGTTTCATATGATTTGCCACCTCTGTAAGCATGTTGCAAGTTACTGAAAGGGTGGATTAATAAATTAGTATCTAATGAATCTATCAATAGCCCTCTCTATTAAGGTTTTAGGGAAGTTGAGGATAAATAAGGGCAAAAAGCCAAATTTGCTTCTGTGCCACGATAATGGTTCAATGCTAAATGCTGCATGAAACATATTAAGTTTAGCGAACGTCGATATGCAATAAATTTCATCAAAAAAATTAATTCACAACTTCTTTGAGCGGATTTGAATATAAACAAATAATTCCTTCCAATTCCTTCCTAAAAAGGATTGTTATTTGGCTTTTTATTAATGATAAGAGAGTAGGGAAATTCGAAAGTAGTCGACAACACGTTTGCAAAGGAAAGTGCGTGCACTTTGATGTCGTTATCGGTAAAGATTTTCTTAGATGGGGACGAGTTTGACACAGAATAGCTGCCAGTTGGTAAATTTCATATTAAGAATGTATTCGTTACCGTCCAAATTAGTTCAAAACAGTCATTGACATGGAATACAAACATATGTCAATTACATCGTGCCAAGCGAATTTAATGAAGAAAATTTTATGCTTAGACGGACATATAGTTATTCTTTTTTGTTACTGGCGATTACAAATAATCGTCAACCCCTTTATGGTTATGTAACATAAGTAAATTTTTTCTATGGTTTAATCTTTGCAATCTGTTTTGCACTTCACTTTCAACACTTTTGCGGTTCGCATTTCACGTCCTACCTTACGCATTACCTTCCAAATCGAGGACGTACGGCTATGTCCGATTTACGTAGAATTACCTGCACATTGCATAGCTACATGCGAGTCGTTACTGGCATAAGGGTGGTGGTCTCATAGTGGTATTTATTTCCATCACCTCCCGATCCATCGAACCCCGTTAACCACTGTGCCGTTTGGTTGATCAAAAATAACTTAACATTGTGATTTTCGATCTTTAATTAAAACTCGCGACAGATCAAGAAAATTTTCCAAAAATAATGATTCTGCTTCGAGTTATGGAATGGTTCACGTAAAATTGATAGCAGCTGCACTAACTCTGCGAAACATTCTTTTGAAAAAAAAGCCACTGCATTTTTTTACCTCATATCTCATCTCAATCGTTCTCGCCTCAAATTCCGCTTGACCCTTTCATATATAAAAATACTGAGAAGCGAGCTCGGAAGTTAAAACCTAAATCAAATTGAGCATATGAGGCTAACAGGCCCTGAATTCGTGAGATTCGTGCATTTCTCGAGTCCATCTGCTGTTATTATTCCAAAATAAAACGAGATTAGCTAACCTGGATTCTGGAACGGAACACATTTAGATCACATCGCTCAGCCAATTCAATTTTTTGTATGGGAAATTACTTTTGTGAGCGCTAACAGTAATTATCAAGAGAACGGAAGAGATCTCGCCCCGTTTGCCTCTAACTTGATCAACAAATTAAATTTTTTACTATTCTAATTAGCTTTTTACGATATTGATTTCCTTCTATAAATTTTTCTTTGGTACTTATATAAAATAAATCTTTGGCTGTTTATTAAAAACATTTCTCGATTTTAAATTTAACAGGTGTCTTTAACCGTAATTATCTTGATTAAACGAATATTGAAAAAGTTCAATTTACTCACCCTTACTTTTACCCCTAATACAGCTCACATCGCAATATAGGTAAATAAAAATATAATATGCAGACATACATTTCCTCGCTTATTCCAGGTTCATCATAATTAACATCTACATTCTATAATTATATATTCAAAATAACTAAAATTAGGCACTGGATAAGAAATTAAATCAAAATTGTTAATTTACCGGTGTTTCAAACGATCCAACTGCCACAAATAAAATTCTTTAACACTTTAAAACTTTTTTCGATCTCCATTAATTATGGAACATTTTCGAATACTCCCATCCTCGGAGTTTCGAAATATTCTGAAAACTGAAAATTTATTTGTAAGCTAATTAACAATCCTGCTGCATTAGCGTGTAATGAATACATACCTCTAACAAATCAATTACGATTGTGCCCACCTGCAATTGCCTTTCTTCACATACACCTCTAACGAAGTTTTATATTACAGTATTTATTTCGACGTCTTGCTTTGTCTAAAATATACTGTGGCAATTCGGTCGATTTGCCACAATCTCTTGGCCCTTGCAAAAAAAACCGCTGGATTATGATCAATAGTATTCAAATTATTAAATTTCGATGAATTTATTGTTAAATTTGTACCATCAGTAATATCGAAATTATATTTTTCGAATATTTCCAATATTCATTTTTATATTTCGGAACTGACGAATCCAAATCATCGTCTATTGAATCCATTCGAGATCAATTGGCGGCTGAATCCATCATCGAAGTCTAAAATGTAACGGAATACACATAATGTACTTATTTTCATATAATCGATTCCATGCTTCAAATTTGTTCTTACCTCGGGCCAGATATTTTCCGATTCCATGCTTCAAATTTGTTCTTACCTCAAGCAAGATATTTTCCAATTCCATGCTTCAAATTTGATCTTACCTCCAGCAAGATATTTTCAGCCATTATTCGATGCTCTATAGCGTATTCTTTTTCCATGTATGGTCTCTTATGACTTTTCACCTCGCTCTCGTTTTCGACGGCCTTTTAACCATTAACATAGCCTGTACGTAGCGTGGTTCGCGTAAAATCTTTCGAAAAATCGAAGAAATCGTCACCCATTTTCCTTTTGTTTTTTGTGGTTAGATAATTCTATCCATATGACCTAATGTTCCATAGACCCAGAAAAATGTTCTAGATATTTCTCAATGGAAAGGCTAGAACTCTGGATAAGTTAGGTTGTTATAATTGAATTAATTTGATTTGTCTAATTATATTTTTAAAGTTTTATATTATTTAATTATATTTATTAATACGTAATATGTTTTTATAATATTGTATTGTAGTTGAGTAGTTTTCAACGAGTTTCTTAATTTTTTAAGTAATACGGCAAGTAATTATATAAAACAAGATGTTGTTGAGTTGGGTTATTTCCCATAACTCCATTTTCCTTTTTTATAACTGTAAACAAAATTTGTGGTTACTTCACTTCCGCTTTGTGTTTGTACTAAAATGAAGAGAAAGAAGAAATAAAATAATGTTATACCAAATTCGTTTACAACAATTTGACCGGATTTTATGTAAACGAATATGAAAGAAATTTGATCGACTTTTGTAGTAAATTTGTGAAAAGAAAGACAAAAAATTGTTTATTATAAATGGCGGGTTTATCATTTCAGCTTGTTAGCATCGGTATAATAAAAATTATATAGCAAAGAATTAAAATGTTCAATATAGTGTCTCCCATTTCTCAATTTAATTAATTTATTTATCAATAATTATCAATTAAAAGCATAAGGAATTATATAATTTCGCACATAAACACAACATTTTAGTACACAAGATATTTCGAAAATACGTCGCACAAACAAAATTACAAATTATCCTTAAAATTTTAATAAATCTATTAAAAGCAAAAACACACAAGATATTTTGAAAATACGTCGCACAAAATTACAAATTATCCTTACAATTTTAATAAATTTATTAAAATTAATTTAGAATTTATTAATTTAAAACTGAATTGTACAAATGGCGCGGGGTCTTTGTTTTGATGTTTATGTTTTGACGTTTACTTTTGTATATATGTATGCGTAAAAATCTGACAAAATATCAAGATTTTTTAAAATTGATCTAGGCAATTTGTTAGATCAAGATTTTTGTGTGAAAAAAATTTGTAATGTCAAAAATGTTGATCTGACAGCTGAATCCGATCAAATCTTTTTGATCTGACAGTTCGAACGAATTTAGTATTAATTTACATTGTGAAATGAGTGCGTTCTATGTCAACACAGCCAAAATTAGGCTCTAAAGTGTCTGTGAAGATATCTTCTTGAAGAAGTAATATGATAGTGGCGCTGTTGGTTGTTGTAGTATTGAAATATTACAAAAAATATTTAGTACAACATTTTTAATTCTTAATTTTATTTCGTGTTAAGCATTGTGACTTCAATAATACTATGCGTCCACAAGCATAGAATTATAAACTATAGAATGAATGTAAAGATTTTTCCCATATAAAATTCTCATGTGTCACAAGCCAGAGCAGGATGGTTATATAAAAAATGCCAAAAATGCCAGGTCATCTTGTACAAAAACAAAAAGTTGTTTGGTTGGTTTTTTCTCTGAGATATGAGACTGTCATATGCATTTTTCATATAACCATCCTGCTCTGGCTTGTGACACATGGAATTGCAAATTTTATATGGGTAAAATTTTAACATTCAAAAGCGTAGAAATAAACAGGGTCGTATTTAAAACATTTTTCGATCGAATGCAATGAAGTTAGGAAAAAAAATTAAAAACTACACAATTCAAAATTATTTTTATTCCTCCAAATAAGCACATTAATTGGTTTTATTTAAAATTATATAGATTCTAAGTTGCGTGTATTCAAATAATTATAATTTACAATTAAAACTAAATTAATTTTTTTTTACCACCTTCATGTTTTGAATTTAATTTGCTGTTTAGAAATATACTCATTTCCGCACCTCCCAAGAGGAAGAGTATTCGGTGCGTTTTTTTTAATGTGGTATCCCCAGTAGGCATAATCCACAGCAAATGAAGGATGGTGGTGAACAGAATAACTTATCTGGGACGAAAGAAGTGCTTTAAATTGTATATTTTTACAAACTAAAAGAACTACGCTGTATTTATTTTAGATTCCTTGGAAATGTAATAAAGAAACAACCCGATTTATGTTGTTAATGTACATTTTTGTAAAAAATAATGGTGGTCTGTTAACACCGGTGAAGGAGTTAACAGACGACCCTTATTTTTTAAATTGATTAGCGATGTATAAGTTACATTGTTGTATTAATTTACAACAGTCCTCACAATTCAATTTTCTAAATAAATATCGGACTATAAATCCCCCTATGTATTCAATAACATTAATTGATTACGTAATTAATTTAAATTCATTTAGTATAATTGGGTATCCAAGAAAACCTTCATCATACATATTAGGTTCGTCTACTTCAGAAATTTCGCGATCAATTGGAATATCCTCTGATGAGGCTTCAACCATTGCAAATCGGTTAATAGAAGAATTAATAAGACTATCGGAATTAGAATTGGAAACATTCAAAATAGAAACTTCTGTTTGAGGAATACAATTGTCTAACGAGGCGTCACTTAGTGGAACATGTGTTAAAATACGTTTGTATGAAGTGATGAATAGTTTTAGAGTTGGATTCGAATTTCTTCCTTATCTTGAGCGAACAACAATTGAAAAAATAATTCAATGTGGTCTTGATTTAATATATAGAAAGGAATATATTTCAACAGATGTGTGCTTAAATAAGTGTCATGGAGAGCTTGGATGTTAGAAAGACAACATTATATCCCAATAAATCCCGTTTTACATTTTGAATCAATAACTTTAATTTTATCGGATAAAAACTTTAATTCTGATATATGTTCTATTGGAGATTTAACGTTATTTATAACCGAATTAAAATTACTTTGAGATATTGATTTTTTAAACCATAATCTTGAAATTTTTTGCTGTTTAAAATATCAAAGGAATTATTGAAGATTTTAATAAATTTTATTGTTCCACTACACCCTTCAAACTGTGGCAATTTTAAAACACTCACAAAATTCTAATGCGCTTGCTACGGAATTACTTAATGTCTGAACTGCTAAATTAACTTTCATTTTTTGATTATTAAAATATATATGGGCCTTTCGTAATTTTTTCACGTGATGGAAACCTTCCTTCGATTAAATGTTATGTAGTTCTTCTAAGTAGTACCGTCACTATCAACTAAGGGGCCTTTATTAGCTAGAACGTTCCTAATGAGTTTCAATATGTGACATGGATCAAAAAAAATTAAATTGTTGAGGTATACCAACCAAAAAAAAAAATCAAAAAAAATTAAATTTGTTGAGGTATACCAACCAATTTAAAAGTGAGATATATATTAGGAAAATAAACGTTACAACCTAGTTCTCGAATTATAGTAAATTTGTTGATAGTCCATCAAAAGGCACTACAATTATTACAACCAACATCGTGTAATAAACGTAAACAAACGTATATGTATAAAAATGACTCAATGATATTTTTTTTGAGTAGAGATGTTAAAATTCGAATAGGGAAATACCCAAGAAGAATTTTCCAACGAGCAGTACAACTGACAAACATAAAAACAATTACTTCGGTTTTTTTTATTTATTTTCTGCTTTCTTTGTTTGAATTTAACCATAACAAAAAAATAAAAAGATGTGTTGTTTTTTTATATGGTGACACTGTGTCATGATGCATCGTCCGTATATCACTTTGTTTTTACTGGAGCTCTGTTTTCCAGACTTCATTTTGTTTACCTTGTACACATGCGTTGTTATATTTTTTGAATATAATATATCTTAAATCTTCGTATTTTAAGCATTTTTCTATTACGTGTCTCGCGTCGTCCGTCGTATGACAAACGTCGCATCTTTCATCGTCCAGTTTTTTGTACCCATAGTTTTCTTCTTCTGAAGTCTGCTCTGCTGATATGGTCCCAAAGTGGATGTTGTGAGCTGTTGAGGCCCACTATTATCGTATTTTTATTATTGTTGTCTCGTATCATAAGTTTTTCCATTTGTCCATTATATTTTTGTTATTGATATTAGGCGGAATATATAAACTTATTATTCTATAATCGTTGCCACTTTCGTCTATTATGGTCGCGCTTAGTCTCTATCGGCTTGTGTTTATTTTATTTTTTTATCTCTTTTATGTTTATTCTTTTATTTATTATTAATCCAACACCTCCGTAATTGTCTTCTCTATTATTCAGATATATATTATATTCACTTATTTGTATTATATCAGTGTCTTTTGTCCATGCTAAATTTTATTTTTTTCTTAAATTTTGTTATGTTGTTCATTTTACATATTTTTCTTTTACCTCCACGTTTTCTTATGTTCAAGATATTCGCGCCCAAAATGGACGCCTCCGCGTCCTGCACGCCGAGATATTAAAATATTACACTTTTTGTGTTATTATGTTATTTGGTTGTTTTGATTTAACCAAAATTAATTATATTTTTTCCAAACAACTTATGTTTTTTAATTAATTTATATTACATTAAAATATTAAATTGTTAAAGACGAAAACACACATTAAAAATATTGCGCACAATAGACTAGCACTACAAAAAGTTCGAGGATGAATAATTACTTCGGTTGCTAAAGTATTATCATTTGGGTCGCTACCTTCAAATTCGAAGCATCCCCATATTTTTTTGGTGTGAAAATCGTACTCCAATTTTCATCCAAGCATATATTCCCAATAACGACCTCACCTGTTTCTTTTTTTCATCGGACGAGCAACTCGAGAGTACGAAGAGATTCTGTGGTAAAACCTGGATTCCCATTTATTACTACTTTATAAATGTTATAAGGCAGAACCAATGCAGTAAAACCAAATGTTTCGGTAGTTTCTGTAGAATCTGGATAGGAACCAAGCGCGAATTTTATCGATTAAAAAAATCAATAAAATTATACAATACAATAATTAGATTGTAGCAGGCCTTTCTTTTTTCTGGGTGATCAAAAAACAAAATTATAAAATTAATTTTTCTTGATGGAAATGGTTAATTTTAAAACCTCATTTCTTTGTTGATATTTTTTTATCGATAAATTGTGTGCTTGGTTCCTATCCTGAATGTTAGTTCGCCAAATATCTGCTACCATAGTAGCGGATACAAAAAAACATCACCCGCCGGGCTCCTATGGGCAACTTTTACAGAAATCGAGCCATCCTGCTGAACATTACAAAATTGAGCTTGAAATCTAACCATTTGATTAGTGTGTGGTCGACACCAAAATTGGTATAGGTTTCGTAATAACATCAAACCATTTACTATCAAAAACTCCTGTAATATCAAGAAAGGTGACCAAAAGAAACTCGTAATTGTTGAGAGCTCGCTCAATACCAGTAGTTCATGAATAGTAGTTTCATATGATTTGCCACCTCTGTAAGCATGTTGCAAGTTACTGAAAGGGTGGATTAATAAATTAGTATCTAATGAATCTATCAATAGCCCTCTCTATTAAGGTTTTAGGGAAGTTGAGGATAAATAAGGGCAAAAAGCCAAATTTGCTTCTGTGCCACGATAATGGTTCAATGCTAAATGCTGCATGAAACATATTAAGTTTAGCGAACGTCGATATGCAATAAATTTCATCAAAAAAATTAATTCACAACTTCTTTGAGCGGATTTGAATATAAACAAATAATTCCTTCCAATTCCTTCCTAAAAAGGATTGTTATTTGGCTTTTTATTAATGATAAGAGAGTAGGGAAATTCGAAAGTAGTCGACAACACGTTTGCAAAGGAAAGTGCGTGCACTTTGATGTTGTTATCGGTAAAGATTTTCTTAGATGGGGACGAGTTTGACACAGAATAGCTGCCAGTTGGTAAATTTCATATTAAGAATGTATTCGTTACCGTCCAAATTAGTTCAAAACAGTCATTGACATGGAATACAAACATATGTCAATTACATCGTGCCAAGCGAATTTAATGAAGAAAATTTTATGCTTAGACGGACATATAGTTATTCTTTTTTGTTACTGGCGATTACAAATAATCGTCAACCCCTTTATGGTTATGTAACATAAATAACTTTTTTCTATGGTTTAATCTTTGCAATCTGTTTTGCACTTCACTTTCAACACTTTTGCGGTTCGCATTTCACGTCCTACCTTACGCATTACCTTCCAAATCGAGGACGTACGGCTATGTCCGATTTACGTAGAATTACCTGCACATTGCATAGCTACATGCGAGTCGTTACTGGCATAAGGGTGGTGGTCTCATAGTGGTATTTATTTCCATCACCTCCCGATCCATCGAACCCCTTTAACCACTGTGCCGTTTGGTTGATCAAAAATAACTTAACATTGTGATTTTCGATCTTTAATTAAAACTCGCGACAGATCAAGAAAATTTTCCAAAAATAATGATTCTGCTTCGAGTTATGGAATGGTTCACGTAAAATTGATAGCAGCTGCACTAACTCTGCGAAACATTCTTTTGAAAAAAAAGCCACTGCATTTTTTTACCTCATATCTCATCTCAATCGTTCTCGCCTCAAATTCCGCTTGACCCTTTCATATATAAAAATACTGAGAAGCGAGCTCGGAAGTTAAAACCTAAATCAAATTGAGCATATGAGGCTAACAGGCCCTGAATTCGTGAGATTCGTGCATTTCTCGAGTCCATCTGCTGTTATTATTCCAAAATAAAACGAGATTAGCTAACCTGGATTCTGGAACGGAACACATTTAGATCACATCGCTCAGCCAATTCAATTTTTTGTATGGGAAATTACTTTTGTGAGCGCTAACAGTAATTATCAAGAGAACGCAAGAGATCTCGCCCCGTTTGCCTCTAACTTGATCAACAAATTAAATTTTTTACTATTCTAATTAGCTTTTTACGATATTGATTTCCTTCTATAAATTTTTCTTTGGTACTTATATAAAATAAATCTTTGGCTGTTTATTAAAAACATTTCTCGATTTTAAATTTAACAGGTGTCTTTAACCGTAATTATCTTGATTAAACGAATATTGAAAAAGTTCAATTTACTCACCCTTACTTTTACCCCCAATACAGCTCACATCGCAATATAGGTAAATAAAAATATAATATGCAGACATACATTTCCTCGCTTATTCCAGGTTCATCATAATTAACATCTACATTCTATAATTATATATTCAAAATAACTAAAATTAGGCACTGGATAAGAAATTAAATCAAAATTGTTAATTTACCGGTGTTTCAAACGATCCAACTGCCACAAATAAAATTCTTTAACACTTTAAAACTTTTTTCGATCTCCATTAATTATGGAACATTTTCGAATACTCCCATCCTCGGAGTTTCGAAATATTCTGAAAACTGAAAATTTATTTGTAAGCTAATTAACAATCCTGCTGCATTAGCGTGTAATGAATACATACCTCTAACAAATCAATTACGATTGTGCCCACCTGCAATTGCCTTTCTTCACATACACCTCTAACGAAGTTTTATATTACAGTATTTATTTCGACGTCTTGCTTTGTCTAAAATATACTGTGGCAATTCGGTCGATTTGCCACAATCTCTTGGCCCTTGCAAAAAAAACCGCTGGATTATGATCAATAGTATTCAAATTATTAAATTTCGATGAATTTATTGTTAAATTTGTACCATCAGTAATATCGAAATTATATTTTTCGAATATTTCCAATATTCATTTTTATATTTCGGAACTGACGAATCCAAATCATCGTCTATTGAATCCATTCGAGATCAATTGGCGGCTGAATCCATCATCGAAGTCTAAAATGTAACGGAATACACATAATGTACTTATTTTCATATAATCGATTCCATGCTTCAAATTTGTTCTTATCTCGGGCCAGATATTTTCCGATTCCATGCTTCAAATTTGTTCTTACCTCAAGCAAGATATTTTCCGATTCCATGCTTCAAATTTGATCTTACCTCCAGCAAGATATTTTCAGCCATTATTCGATGCTCTATAGCGTATTCTTTTTCCATGTATGGTCTCTTATGACTTTTCACCTCGCTCTCGTTTTCGACGGCCTTTTAACCATTAACATAGCCTGTACGTAGCGTGGTTCGCGTAAAATCTTTCGAAAAATCGAAGAAATCGTCACCCATTTTCCTTTTGTTTTTTGTGGTTAGATAATTCTATCCATATGACCTAATGTTCCATAGACCCAGAAAAATGTTCTAGATATTTCTCAATGGAAGGGCTAGAACTCTGGATAAGTTAGGTTGTTATAATTGAATTAATTTGATTTGTATAATTATATTTTTAAAGTTTTATATTATTTAATTATATTTATTAATACGTAATATGTTTTTATAATATTGTATTGTAGTTGAGTAGTTTTCAACGAGTTTCTTAATTTTTTAAGTAATACGGCAAGTAATTATATAAAACAAGATGTTGTTGAGTTGGGTTATTTCCCATAACTCCATTTTCCTTTTTTATAACTGTAAACAAAATTTGTGGTTACTTCACTTCCGCTTTGTGTTTGTACTAAAATGAAGAGAAAGAAGAAATAAAATAATGTTATACCAAATTCGTTTACTTTTACAACAACAATTTGACCGGATTTTATGTAAACGAATATGAAAGAAATTTGATCGACTTTTGTAGTAAATTTGTGAAAAGAAAGACAAAAAATTGTTTATTATAAATGGCGGGTTTATCATTTCAGCTTGTTAGCATCGGTATAATAAAAATTATATAGCAAAGAATTAAAATGTTCAATATAGTGTCTCCCATTTCTCAATTTAATTAATTTATTTATCAATAATTATCAATTAAAAGCATAAGGAATTATATAATTTCGCACATAAACACAACATTTTAGTACACAAGATATTTCGAAAATACGTCGCACAAACAAAATTACAAATTATCCTTAAAATTTTAATAAATCTATTAAAAGCAAAAACACACAAGATATTTTGAAAATACGTCGCACAAAATTACAAATTATCCTTACAATTTTAATAAATTTATTAAAATTAATTTAGAATTTATTAATTTAAAACTGAATTGTACAAATGGCGCGGGGTCTTTGTTTTGATGTTTATGTTTTGACGTTTACTTTTGTATATATGTATGCGTAAAAATCTGACAAAATATCAAGATTTTTTAAAATTGATCTAGGCAATTTGTTAGATCAAGATTTTTGTGTGAAAAAAATTTGTAATGTCAAAAATGTTGATCTGACAGCTGAATCCGATCAAATCTTTTTGATCTGACAGTTCGAACGAATTTAGTATTAATTTACATTGTGAAATGAGTGCGTTCTATGTCAACACAGCCAATATTAGGCTCTAAAGTGTCTGTGAAGATATCTTCTTGAAGAAGTAATATGATAGTGGCGCTGTTGGTTGTTGTAGTATTGAAATATTACAAAAAATATTTAGTACAACATTTTTAATTCTTAATTTTATTTCGTGTTAAGCATTGTGACTTCAATGATACTATGCGTCCACAAGCATAGAATTATAAACTATAGAATGAATGTAAAGATTTTTCCCATATAAAATTCTCATGTGTCACAAGCCAGAGCAGGATGGTTATATAAAAAATGCCAAAAATGCCAGGTCATCTTGTACAAAAACAAAAAGTTGTTTGGTTGGTTTTTTCTCTGAGATATGAGACTGTCATATGCATTTTTCATATAACCATCTTGCTCTGGCTTGTGACACATGGAATTGCAAATTTTATATGGGTAAAATTTTAACATTCAAAAGCGTAGAAATAAACAGGGTCGTATTTAAAACATTTTTCGATCGAATGCAATGAAGTTAGGAAAAAAAATTAAAAACTACACAATTCAAAATTATTTTTATTCCTCCAAATAAGCACATTAATTGGTTTTATTTAAAATTATATAGATTCTAAGTTGCGTGTATTCAAATAATTATAATTTACAATTAAAACTAAATTAATTTTTTTTTACCACCTTCATGTTTTGAATTTAATTTGCTGTTTAGAAATATACTCATTTCCGCACCTCCCAAGAGGAAGAGTATTCGGTGCGTTTTTTTTAATGTGGTATCCCCAGTAGGCATAATCCACAGCAAATGAAGGATGGTGGTGAACAGAATAACTTATCTGGGACGAAAGAAGTGCTTTAAATTGTATATTTTTACAAACTAAAAGAACTACGCTGTATTTATTTTAGATTCCTTGGAAATGTAATAAAGAAACAACCCGATTTATGTTGTTAATGTAAATTTTTGTAAAAAATAATGGTGGTCTGTTAACACCGGTGAAGGAGTTAACAGACGACCCTTATTTTTTAAATTGATTAGCGATGTATAAGTTACATTGTTGTATTAATTTACAACAGTCCCCACAATTCAATTTTCTAAATAAATATCGGACTATAAATCCCCCTATGTATTCAATAACATTAATTGATTACGTAATTAATTTAAATTCATTTAGTATAATTGGGTATCCAAGAAAACCTTCATCATACATATTAGGTTCGTCTACTTCAGAAATTTCGCGATCAATTGGAATATCCTCTGATGAGGCTTCAACCATTGCAAATCGGTTAATAGAAGAATTAATAAGACTATCGGAATTAGAATTGGAAACATTCAAAATAGAAACTTCTGTTTGAGGAATACAATTGTCTAACGAGGCGTCACTTAGTGGAACATGTGTTAAAATACGTTTGTATGAAGTGATGAATAGTTTTAGAGTTGGATTCGAATTTCTTCCTTATCTTGAGCGAACAACAATTGAAAAAATAATTCAATGTGGTCTTGATTTAATATATAGAAAGGAATATATTTCAACAGATGTGTGCTTAAATAAGTGTCATGGAGAGCTTGGATGTTAGAAAGACAACATTATATCCCAATAAATCCCGTTTTACATTTTGAATCAATAACTTTAATTTTATCGGATAAAAACTTTAATTCTGATATATGTTCTATTGGAGATTTAACGTTATTTATAACCGAATTAAAATTACTTTGAGATATTGATTTTTTAAACCATAATCTTGAAATTTTTTGCTGTTTAAAATATCAAAGGAATTATTGAAGATTTTAATAAATTTTATTGTTCCACTACACCCTTCAAACTGTGGCAATTTTAAAACACTCACAAAATTCTAATGCGCTTGCTACGGAATTACTTAATGTCTGAACTGCTAAATTAACTTTCATTTTTTGATTATTAAAATATATATGGGCCTTTCGTAATTTTTTCACGTGATGGAAACCTTCCTTCGATTAAATGTTATGTAGTTCTTCTAAGTAGTACCGTCACTATCAACTAAGGGGCCTTTATTAGCTAGAACGTTCCTAATGAGTTTCAATATGTGACATGGATCAAAAAAAATTAAATTGTTGAGGTATACCAACCAAAAAAAAAATCAAAAAAAATTAAATTTGTTGAGGTATACCAATCAATTTAAAAGTGAGATATATATTAGGAAAATAAACGTTACAACCTAGTTCTCGAATTATAGTAAATTTGTTGATAGTCCATCAAAAGGCACTACAATTATTACAACCAACATCGTGTAATAAACGTAAACAAACGTATATGTATAAAAATGACTCAATGATATTTTTTTTGAGTAGAGATGTTAAAATTCGAATAGGGAAATACCCAAGAAGAATTTTCCAACGAGCAGTACAACTGACAAACATAAAAACAATTACTTCGGTTTTTTTTATTTATTTTCTGCTTTCTTTGTTTGAATTTAACCATAACAAAAAAATAAAAAGATGTGTTGTTTTTTTATATGGTGACACTGTGTCATGATGCATCGTCCGTATATCACTTTGTTTTTACTGGAGCTCTGTTTTCCAGACTTCATTTTGTTTACCTTGTACACATGCGTTGTTATATTTTTTGAATATAATATATCTTAAATCTTCGTATTTTAAGTATTTTTCTATTACGTGTCTCGCGTCGTCCGTCGTATGACAAACGTCGCATCTTTCATCGTCCAGTTTTTTGTACCCATAGTTTTCTTCTTCTGAAGTCTGCTCTGCTGATATGGTCCCAAAGTGGATGTTGTGAGCTGTTGAGGCCCACTATTATCGTATTTTTATTATTGTTGTCTCGTATCATAAGTTTTTCCATTTGTCCATTATATTTTTGTTATTGATATTAGGCGGAATATATAAACTTATTATTCTATAATCGTTGCCACTTTCGTCTATTATGGTCGCGCTTAGTCTCTATCGGCTTGTGTTTATTTTATTTTTTTATCTCTTTTATGTTTATTCTTTTATTTATTATTAATCCAACACCTCCGTAATTGTCTTCTCTATTATTCAGATATATATTATATTCACTTATTTGTATTATATCAGTGTCTTTTGTCCATGCTAAATTTTATTTTTTCTTAAATTTTGTTATGTTGTTCATTTTACATATTTTTCTTTTACCTCCACGTTTTCTTATGTTCAAGATATTCGCGCCCAAAATGGACGCCTCCGCGTCCTGCACGCCGAGATATTAAAATATTACACTTTTTGTGTTATTATGTTATTTGGTTGTTTTGATTTAACCAAAATTAATTATATTTTTTCCAAACAACTTATGTTTTTTAATTAATTTATATTACATTAAAATATTAAATTGTTAAAGACGAAAACACACATTAAAAATATTGCGCACAATAGACTAGCACTACAAAAAGTTCGAGGATGAATAATTACTTCGGTTGCTAAAGTATTATCATTTGGGTCGCTACCTTCAAATTCGAAGCATCCCCATATTTTTTTGGTGTGAAAATCGTACTCCAATTTTCATCCAAGCATATATTCCCAATAACGACCTCACCTGTTTCTTTTTTTCATCGGACGAGCAACTCGAGAGTACGAAGAGATTCTGTGGTAAAACCTGGATTCCCATTTATTACTACTTTATAAATGTTATAAGGCAGAACCAATGCAGTAAAACCAAATGTTTCGGTAGTTTCTGTAGAATCTGGATAGGAACCAAGCGCGAATTTTATCGATTAAAAAAATCAATAAAATTATACAATACAATAATTAGATTGTAGCAGGCCTTTCTTTTTTCTGGGTGATCAAAAAACAAAATTATAAAATTAATTTTTCTTGATGGAAATGGTTAATTTTAAAACCTCATTTCTTTGTTGATATTTTTTTATCGATAAATTGTGTGCTTGGTTCCTATCCTGAATGTTAGTTCGCCAAATATCTGCTACCATAGTAGCGGATACAAAAAAACATCACCCGCCGGGCTCCTATGGGCAACTTTTACAGAAATCGAGCCATCCTGCTGAACATTACAAAATTGAGCTTGAAATCTAACCATTTGATTAGTGTGTGGTCGACACCAAAATTGGTATAGGTTTCGTAATAACATCAAACCATTTACTATCAAAAACTCCTGTAATATCAAGAAAGGTGACCAAAAGAAACTCGTAATTGTTGAGAGCTCGCTCAATACCAGTAGTTCATGAATAGTAGTTTCATATGATTTGCCACCTCTGTAAGCATGTTGCAAGTTACTGAAAGGGTGGATTAATAAATTAGTATCTAATGAATCTATCAATAGCCCTCTCTATTAAGGTTTTAGGGAAGTTGAGGATAAATAAGGGCAAAAAGCCAAATTTGCTTCTGTGCCACGATAATGGTTCAATGCTAAATGCTGCATGAAACATATTAAGTTTAGCGAACGTCGATATGCAATAAATTTCATCAAAAAAATTAATTCACAACTTCTTTGAGCGGATTTGAATATAAACAAATAATTCCTTCCAATTCCTTCCTAAAAAGGATTGTTATTTGGCTTTTTATTAATGATAAGAGAGTAGGGAAATTCGAAAGTAGTCGACAACACGTTTGCAAAGGAAAGTGCGTGCACTTTGATGTCGTTATCGGTAAAGATTTTCTTAGATGGGGACGAGTTTGACACAGAATAGCTGCCAGTTGGTAAATTTCATATTAAGAATGTATTCGTTACCGTCCAAATTAGTTCAAAACAGTCATTGACATGGAATACAAACATATGTCAATTACATCGTGCCAAGCGAATTTAATGAAGAAAATTTTATGCTTAGACGGACATATAGTTATTCTTTTTTGTTACTGGCGATTACAAATAATCGTCAACCCCTTTATGGTTATGTAACATAAATAACTTTTTTCTATGGTTTAATCTTTGCAATCTGTTTTGCACTTCACTTTCAACACTTTTGCGGTTCGCATTTCACGTTCTACCTTACGCATTACCTTCCAAATCGAGGACGTACGGCTATGTCCGATTTACGTAGAATTACCTGCACATTGCATAGCTACATGCGAGTCGTTACTGGCATAAGGGTGGTGGTCTCATAGTGGTATTTATTTCCATCACCTCCCGATCCATCGAACCCCTTTAACCACTGTGCCGTTTGGTTGATCAAAAATAACTTAACATTGTGATTTTCGATCTTTAATTAAAACTCGCGACAGATCAAGAAAATTTTCCAAAAATAATGATTCTGCTTCGAGTTATGGAATGGTTCACGTAAAATTGATAGCAGCTGCACTAACTCTGCGAAACATTCTTTTGAAAAAAAAGCCACTGCATTTTTTTACCTCATATCTCATCTCAATCGTTCTCGCCTCAAATTCCGCTTGACCCTTTCATATATAAAAATACTGAGAAGCGAGCTCGGAAGTTAAAACCTAAATCAAATTGAGCATATGAGGCTAACAGGCCCTGAATTCGTGAGATTCGTGCATTTCTCGAGTCCATCTGCTGTTATTATTCCAAAATAAAACGAGATTAGCTAACCTGGATTCTGGAACGGCACACATTTAGATCACATCGCTCAGCCAATTCAATTTTTTGTATGGGAAATTACTTTTGTGAGCGCTAACAGTAATTATCAAGAGAACGCAAGAGATCTCGCCCCGTTTGCCTCTAACTTGATCAACAAATTAAATTTTTTACTATTCTAATTAGCTTTTTACGATATTGATTTCCTTCTATAAATTTTTCTTTGGTACTTATATAAAATAAATCTTTGGCTGTTTATTAAAAACATTTCTCGATTTTAAATTTAACAGGTGTCTTTAACCGTAATTATCTTGATTAAACGAATATTGAAAAAGTTCAATTTACTCACCCTTATTTTTACCCCCAATACAGCTCACATCGCAATATAGGTAAATAAAAATATAATATGCAGACATACATTTCCTCGCTTATTCCAGGTTCATCATAATTAACATCTACATTCTATAATTATATATTCAAAATAACTAAAATTAGGCACTGGATAAGAAATTAAATCAAAATTGTTAATTTACCGGTGTTTCAAACGATCCAACTGCCACAAATAAAATTCTTTAACACTTTAAAACTTTTTTCGATCTCCATTAATTATGGAACATTTTCGAATACTCCCATCCTCGGAGTTTCGAAATATTCTGAAAACTGAAAATTTATTTGTAAGCTAATTAACAATCCTGCTGCATTAGCGTGTAATGAATACATACCTCTAACAAATCAATTACGATTGTGCCCACCTGCAATTGCCTTTCTTCACATACACCTCTAACGAAGTTTTATATTACAGTATTTATTTCGACGTCTTGCTTTGTCTAAAATATACTGTGGCAATTCGGTCGATTTGCCACAATCTCTTGGCCCTTGCAAAAAAAACCGCTGGATTATGATCAATAGTATTCAAATTATTAAATTTCGATGAATTTATTGTTAAATTTGTACCATCAGTAATATCGAAATTATATTTTTCGAATATTTCCAATATTCATTTTTATATTTCGGAACTGACGAATCCAAATCATCGTCTATTGAATCCATTCGAGATCAATTGGCGGCTGAATCCATCATCGAAGTCTAAAATGTAACGGAATACACATAATGTACTTATTTTCATATAATCGATTCCATGCTTCAAATTTGTTCTTACCTCGGGCCAGATATTTTCCGATTCCATGCTTCAAATTTGTTCTTACCTCAAGCAAGATATTTTCCGATTCCATGCTTCAAATTTGATCTTACCTCCAGCAAGATATTTTCAGCCATTATTCGATGCTCTATAGCGTATTCTTTTTCCATGTATGGTCTCTTATGACTTTTCACCTCGCTCTCGTTTTCGACGGCCTTTTAACCATTAACATAGCCTGTACGTAGCGTGGTTCGCGTAAAATCTTTCGAAAAATCGAAGAAATCGTCACCCATTTTCCTTTTGTTTTTTGTGGTTAGATAATTCTATCCATATGACCTAATGTTCCATAGACCCAGAAAAATGTTCTAGATATTTCTCAATGGAAGGGCTAGAACTCTGGATAAGTTAGGTTGTTATAATTGAATTAATTTGATTTGTATAATTATATTTTTAAAGTTTTATATTATTTAATTATATTTATTAATACGTAATATGTTTTTATAATATTGTATTGTAGTTGAGTAGTTTTCAACGAGTTTCTTAATTTTTTAAGTAATACGGCAAGTAATTATATAAAACAAGATGTTGTTGAGTTGGGTTATTTCCCATAACTCCATTTTCCTTTTTTATAACTGTAAACAAAATTTGTGGTTACTTCACTTCCGCTTTGTGTTTGTACTAAAATGAAGAGAAAGAAGAAATAAAATAATGTTATACCAAATTCGTTTACAACAATTTGACCGGATTTTATGTAAACGAATATGAAAGAAATTTGATCGACTTTTGTAGTAAATTTGTGAAAAGAAAGACAAAAAATTGTTTATTATAAATGGCGGGTTTATCATTTCAGCTTGTTAGCATCGGTATAATAAAAATTATATAGCAAAGAATTAAAATGTTCAATATAGTGTCTCCCATTTCTCAATTTAATTAATTTATTTATCAATAATTATCAATTAAAAGCATAAGGAATTATATAATTTCGCACATAAACACAACATTTTAGTACACAAGATATTTCGAAAATACGTCGCACAAACAAAATTACAAATTATCCTTAAAATTTTAATAAATCTATTAAAAGCAAAAACACACAAGATATTTTGAAAATACGTCGCACAAAATTACAAATTATCCTTACAATTTTAATAAATTTATTAAAATTAATTTAGAATTTATTAATTTAAAACTGAATTGTACAAATGGCGCGGGGTCTTTGTTTTGATGTTTATGTTTTGACGTTTACTTTTGTATATATGTATGCGTAAAAATCTGACAAAATATCAAGATTTTTTAAAATTGATCTAGGCAATTTGTTAGATCAAGATTTTTGTGTGAAAAAAATTTGTAATGTCAAAAATGTTGATCTGACAGCTGAATCCGATCAAATCTTTTTGATCTGACAGTTCGAACGAATTTAGTATTAATTTACATTGTGAAATGAGTGCGTTCTATGTCAACACAGCCAAAATTAGGCTCTAAAGTGTCTGTGAAGATATCTTCTTGAAGAAGTAATATGATAGTGGCGCTGTTGGTTGTTGTAGTATTGAAATATTACAAAAAATATTTAGTACAACATTTTTAATTCTTAATTTTATTTCGTGTTAAGCATTGTGACTTCAATAATACTATGCGTCCACAAGCATAGAATTATAAACTATAGAATGAATGTAAAGATTTTTCCCATATAAAATTCTCATGTGTCACAAGCCAGAGCAGGATGGTTATATAAAAAATGCCAAAAATGCCAGGTCATCTTGTACAAAAACAAAAAGTTGTTTGGTTGGTTTTTTCTCTGAGATATGAGACTGTCATATGCATTTTTCATATAACCATCCTGCTCTGGCTTGTGACACATGGAATTGCAAATTTTATATGGGTAAAATTTTAACATTCAAAAGCGTAGAAATAAACAGGGTCGTATTTAAAACATTTTTCGATCGAATGCAATGAAGTTAGGAAAAAAAATTAAAAACTACACAATTCAAAATTATTTTTATTCCTCCAAATAAGCACATTAATTGGTTTTATTTAAAATTATATAGATTCTAAGTTGCGTGTATTCAAATAATTATAATTTACAATTAAAACTAAATTAATTTTTTTTTACCACCTTCATGTTTTGAATTTAATTTGCTGTTTAGAAATATACTCATTTCCGCACCTCCCAAGAGGAAGAGTATTCGGTGCGTTTTTTTTAATGTGGTATCCCCAGTAGGCATAATCCACAGCAAATGAAGGATGGTGGTGAACAGAATAACTTATCTGGGACGAAAGAAGTGCTTTAAATTGTATATTTTTACAAACTAAAAGAACTACGCTGTATTTATTTTAGATTCCTTGGAAATGTAATAAAGAAACAACCCGATTTATGTTGTTAATGTAAATTTTTGTAAAAAATAATGGTGGTCTGTTAACACCGGTGAAGGAGTTAACAGACGACCCTTATTTTTTAAATTGATTAGCGATGTATAAGTTACATTGTTGTATTAATTTACAACAGTCCTCACAATTCAATTTTCTAAATAAATATCGGACTATAAATCCCCCTATGTATTCAATAACATTAATTGATTACGTAATTAATTTAAATTCATTTAGTATAATTGGGTATCCAAGAAAACCTTCATCATACATATTAGGTTCGTCTACTTCAGAAATTTCGCGATCAATTGGAATATCCTCTGATGAGGCTTCAACCATTGCAAATCGGTTAATAGAAGAATTAATAAGACTATCGGAATTAGAATTGGAAACATTCAAAATAGAAACTTCTGTTTGAGGAATACAATTGTCTAACGAGGCGTCACTTAGTGGAACATGTGTTAAAATACGTTTGTATGAAGTGATGAATAGTTTTAGAGTTGGATTCGAATTTCTTCCTTATCTTGAGCGAACAACAATTGAAAAAATAATTCAATGTGGTCTTGATTTAATATATAGAAAGGAATATATTTCAACAGATGTGTGCTTAAATAAGTGTCATGGAGAGCTTGGATGTTAGAAAGACAACATTATATCCCAATAAATCCCGTTTTACATTTTGAATCAATAACTTTAATTTTATCGGATAAAAACTTTAATTCTGATATATGTTCTATTGGAGATTTAACGTTATTTATAACCGAATTAAAATTACTTTGAGATATTGATTTTTTAAACCATAATCTTGAAATTTTTTGCTGTTTAAAATATCAAAGGAATTATTGAAGATTTTAATAAATTTTATTGTTCCACTACACCCTTCAAACTGTGGCAATTTTAAAACACTCACAAAATTCTAATGCGCTTGCTACGGAATTACTTAATGTCTGAACTGCTAAATTAACTTTCATTTTTTGATTATTAAAATATATATGGGCCTTTCGTAATTTTTTCACGTGATGGAAACCTTCCTTCGATTAAATGTTATGTAGTTCTTCTAAGTAGTACCGTCACTATCAACTAAGGGGCCTTTATTAGCTAGAACGTTCCTAATGAGTTTCAATATGTGACATGGATCAAAAAAAATTAAATTGTTGAGGTATACCAACCAAAAAAAAAAATCAAAAAAAATTAAATTTGTTGAGGTATACCAACCAATTTAAAAGTGAGATATATATTAGGAAAATAAACGTTACAACCTAGTTCTCGAATTATAGTAAATTTGTTGATAGTCCATCAAAAGGCACTACAATTATTACAACCAACATCGTGTAATAAACGTAAACAAACGTATATGTATAAAAATGACTCAATGATATTTTTTTTGAGTAGAGATGTTAAAATTCGAATAGGGAAATACCCAAGAAGAATTTTCCAACGAGCAGTACAACTGACAAACATAAAAACAATTACTTCGGTTTTTTTTATTTATTTTCTGCTTTCTTTGTTTGAATTTAACCATAACAAAAAAATAAAAAGATGTGTTGTTTTTTTATATGGTGACACTGTGTCATGATGCATCGTCCGTATATCACTTTGTTTTTACTGGAGCTCTGTTTTCCAGACTTCATTTTGTTTACCTTGTACACATGCGTTGTTATATTTTTTGAATATAATATATCTTAAATCTTCGTATTTTAAGCATTTTTCTATTACGTGTCTCGCGTCGTCCGTCGTATGACAAACGTCGCATCTTTCATCGTCCAGTTTTTTGTACCCATAGTTTTCTTCTTCTGAAGTCTGCTCTGCTGATATGGTCCCAAAGTGGATGTTGTGAGCTGTTGAGGCCCACTATTATCGTATTTTTATTATTGTTGTCTCGTATCATAAGTTTTTCCATTTGTCCATTATATTTTTGTTATTGATATTAGGCGGAATATATAAACTTATTATTCTATAATCGTTGCCACTTTCGTCTATTATGGTCGCGCTTAGTCTCTATCGGCTTGTGTTTATTTTATTTTTTTATCTCTTTTATGTTTATTCTTTTATTTATTATTAATCCAACACCTCCGTAATTGTCTTCTCTATTATTCAGATATATATTATATTCACTTATTTGTATTATATCAGTGTCTTTTGTCCATGCTAAATTTTATTTTTTTCTTAAATTTTGTTATGTTGTTCATTTTACATATTTTTCTTTTACCTCCACGTTTTCTTATGTTCAAGATATTCGCGCCCAAAATGGACGCCTCCGCGTCCTGCACGCCGAGATATTAAAATATTACACTTTTTGTGTTATTATGTTATTTGGTTGTTTTGATTTAACCAAAATTAATTATATTTTTTCCAAACAACTTATGTTTTTTAATTAATTTATATTACATTAAAATATTAAATTGTTAAAGACGAAAACACACATTAAAAATATTGCGCACAATAGACTAGCACTACAAAAAGTTCGAGGATGAATAATTACTTCGGTTGCTAAAGTATTATCATTTGGGTCGCTACCTTCAAATTCGAAGCATCCCCATATTTTTTTGGTGTGAAAATCGTACTCCAATTTTCATCCAAGCATATATTCCCAATAACGACCTCACCTGTTTCTTTTTTTCATCGGACGAGCAACTCGAGAGTACGAAGAGATTCTGTGGTAAAACCTGGATTCCCATTTATTACTACTTTATAAATGTTATAAGGCAGAACCAATGCAGTAAAACCAAATGTTTCGGTAGTTTCTGTAGAATCTGGATAGGAACCAAGCGCGAATTTTATCGATTAAAAAAATCAATAAAATTATACAATACAATAATTAGATTGTAGCAGGCCTTTCTTTTTTCTGGGTGATCAAAAAACAAAATTATAAAATTAATTTTTCTTGATGGAAATGGTTAATTTTAAAACCTCATTTCTTTGTTGATATTTTTTTATCGATAAATTGTGTGCTTGGTTCCTATCCTGAATGTTAGTTCGCCAAATATCTGCTACCATAGTAGCGGATACAAAAAAACATCACCCGCCGGGCTCCTATGGGCAACTTTTACAGAAATCGAGCCATCCTGCTGAACATTACAAAATTGAGCTTGAAATCTAACCATTTGATTAGTGTGTGGTCGACACCAAAATTGGTATAGGTTTCGTAATAACATCAAACCATTTACTATCAAAAACTCCTGTAATATCAAGAAAGGTGACCAAAAGAAACTCGTAATTGTTGAGAGCTCGCTCAATACCAGTAGTTCATGAATAGTAGTTTCATATGATTTGCCACCTCTGTAAGCATGTTGCAAGTTACTGAAAGGGTGGATTAATAAATTAGTATCTAATGAATCTATCAATAGCCCTCTCTATTAAGGTTTTAGGGAAGTTGAGGATAAATAAGGGCAAAAAGCCAAATTTGCTTCTGTGCCACGATAATGGTTCAATGCTAAATGCTGCATGAAACATATTAAGTTTAGCGAACGTCGATATGCAATAAATTTCATCAAAAAAATTAATTCACAACTTCTTTGAGCGGATTTGAATATAAACAAATAATTCCTTCCAATTCCTTCCTAAAAAGGATTGTTATTTGGCTTTTTATTAATGATAAGAGAGTAGGGAAATTCGAAAGTAGTCGACAACACGTTTGCAAAGGAAAGTGCGTGCACTTTGATGTCGTTATCGGTAAAGATTTTCTTAGATGGGGACGAGTTTGACACAGAATAGCTGCCAGTTGGTAAATTTCATATTAAGAATGTATTCGTTACCGTCCAAATTAGTTCAAAACAGTCATTGACATGGAATACAAACATATGTCAATTACATCGTGCCAAGCGAATTTAATGAAGAAAATTTTATGCTTAGACGGACATATAGTTATTCTTTTTTGTTACTGGCGATTACAAATAATCGTCAACCCCTTTATGGTTATGTAACATAAGTAAATTTTTTCTATGGTTTAATCTTTGCAATCTGTTTTGCACTTCACTTTCAACACTTTTGCGGTTCGCATTTCACGTCCTACCTTACGCATTACCTTCCAAATCGAGGACGTACGGCTATGTCCGATTTACGTAGAATTACCTGCACATTGCATAGCTACATGCGAGTCGTTACTGGCATAAGGGTGGTGGTCTCATAGTGGTATTTATTTCCATCACCTCCCGATCCATCGAACCCCGTTAACCACTGTGCCGTTTGGTTGATCAAAAATAACTTAACATTGTGATTTTCGATCTTTAATTAAAACTCGCGACAGATCAAGAAAATTTTCCAAAAATAATGATTCTGCTTCGAGTTATGGAATGGTTCACGTAAAATTGATAGCAGCTGCACTAACTCTGCGAAACATTCTTTTGAAAAAAAAGCCACTGCATTTTTTTACCTCATATCTCATCTCAATCGTTCTCGCCTCAAATTCCGCTTGACCCTTTCATATATAAAAATACTGAGAAGCGAGCTCGGAAGTTAAAACCTAAATCAAATTGAGCATATGAGGCTAACAGGCCCTGAATTCGTGAGATTCGTGCATTTATCGAGTCCATCTGCTGTTATTATTCCAAAATAAAACGAGATTAGCTAACCTGGATTCTGGAACGGAACACATTTAGATCACATCGCTCAGCCAATTCAATTTTTTGTATGGGAAATTACTTTTGTGAGCGCTAACAGTAATTATCAAGAGAACGGAAGAGATCTCGCCCCGTTTGCCTCTAACTTGATCAACAAATTAAATTTTTTACTATTCTAATTAGCTTTTTACGATATTGATTTCCTTCTATAAATTTTTCTTTGGTACTTATATAAAATAAATCTTTGGCTGTTTATTAAAAACATTTCTCGATTTTAAATTTAACAGGTGTCTTTAACCGTAATTATCTTGATTAAACGAATATTGAAAAAGTTCAATTTACTCACCCTTACTTTTACCCCTAATACAGCTCACATCGCAATATAGGTAAATAAAAATATAATATGCAGACATACATTTCCTCGCTTATTCCAGGTTCATCATAATTAACATCTACATTCTATAATTATATATTCAAAATAACTAAAATTAGGCACTGGATAAGAAATTAAATCAAAATTGTTAATTTACCGGTGTTTCAAACGATCCAACTGCCACAAATAAAATTCTTTAACACTTTAAAACTTTTTTCGATCTCCATTAATTATGGAACATTTTCGAATACTCCCATCCTCGGAGTTTCGAAATATTCTGAAAACTGAAAATTTATTTGTAAGCTAATTAACAATCCTGCTGCATTAGCGTGTAATGAATACATACCTCTAACAAATCAATTACGATTGTGCCCACCTGCAATTGCCTTTCTTCACATACACCTCTAACGAAGTTTTATATTACAGTATTTATTTCGACGTCTTGCTTTGTCTAAAATATACTGTGGCAATTCGGTCGATTTGCCACAATCTCTTGGCCCTTGCAAAAAAAACCGCTGGATTATGATCAATAGTATTCAAATTATTAAATTTCGATGAATTTATTGTTAAATTTGTACCATCAGTAATATCGAAATTATATTTTTCGAATATTTCCAATATTCATTTTTATATTTCGGAACTGACGAATCCAAATCATCGTCTATTGAATCCATTCGAGATCAATTGGCGGCTGAATCCATCATCGAAGTCTAAAATGTAACGGAATACACATAATGTACTTATTTTCATATAATCGATTCCATGCTTCAAATTTGTTCTTACCTCGGGCCAGATATTTTCCGATTCCATGCTTCAAATTTGTTCTTACCTCAAGCAAGATATTTTCCAATTCCATGCTTCAAATTTGATCTTACCTCCAGCAAGATATTTTCAGCCATTATTCGATGCTCTATAGCGTATTCTTTTTCCATGTATGGTCTCTTATGACTTTTCACCTCGCTCTCGTTTTCGACGGCCTTTTAACCATTAACATAGCCTGTACGTAGCGTGGTTCGCGTAAAATCTTTCGAAAAATCGAAGAAATCGTCACCCATTTTCCTTTTGTTTTTTGTGGTTAGATAATTCTATCCATATGACCTAATGTTCCATAGACCCAGAAAAATGTTCTAGATATTTCTCAATGGAAAGGCTAGAACTCTGGATAAGTTAGGTTGTTATAATTGAATTAATTTGATTTGTCTAATTATATTTTTAAAGTTTTATATTATTTAATTATATTTATTAATACGTAATATGTTTTTATAATATTGTATTGTAGTTGAGTAGTTTTCAACGAGTTTCTTAATTTTTTAAGTAATACGGCAAGTAATTATATAAAACAAGATGTTGTTGAGTTGGGTTATTTCCCATAACTCCATTTTCCTTTTTTATAACTGTAAACAAAATTTGTGGTTACTTCACTTCCGCTTTGTGTTTGTACTAAAATGAAGAGAAAGAAGAAATAAAATAATGTTATACCAAATTCGTTTACAACAATTTGACCGGATTTTATGTAAACGAATATGAAAGAAATTTGATCGACTTTTGTAGTAAATTTGTGAAAAGAAAGACAAAAAATTGTTTATTATAAATGGCGGGTTTATCATTTCAGCTTGTTAGCATCGGTATAATAAAAATTATATAGCAAAGAATTAAAATGTTCAATATAGTGTCTCCCATTTCTCAATTTAATTAATTTATTTATCAATAATTATCAATTAAAAGCATAAGGAATTATATAATTTCGCACATAAACACAACATTTTAGTACACAAGATATTTCGAAAATACGTCGCACAAACAAAATTACAAATTATCCTTAAAATTTTAATAAATCTATTAAAAGCAAAAACACACAAGATATTTTGAAAATACGTCGCACAAAATTACAAATTATCCTTACAATTTTAATAAATTTATTAAAATTAATTTAGAATTTATTAATTTAAAACTGAATTGTACAAATGGCGCGGGGTCTTTGTTTTGATGTTTATGTTTTGACGTTTACTTTTGTATATATGTATGCGTAAAAATCTGACAAAATATCAAGATTTTTTAAAATTGATCTAGGCAATTTGTTAGATCAAGATTTTTGTGTGAAAAAAATTTGTAATGTCAAAAATGTTGATCTGACAGCTGAATCCGATCAAATCTTTTTGATCTGACAGTTCGAACGAATTTAGTATTAATTTACATTGTGAAATGAGTGCGTTCTATGTCAACACAGCCAAAATTAGGCTCTAAAGTGTCTGTGAAGATATCTTCTTGAAGAAGTAATATGATAGTGGCGCTGTTGGTTGTTGTAGTATTGAAATATTACAAAAAATATTTAGTACAACATTTTTAATTCTTAATTTTATTTCGTGTTAAGCATTGTGACTTCAATAATACTATGCGTCCACAAGCATAGAATTATAAACTATAGAATGAATGTAAAGATTTTTCCCATATAAAATTCTCATGTGTCACAAGCCAGAGCAGGATGGTTATATAAAAAATGCCAAAAATGCCAGGTCATCTTGTACAAAAACAAAAAGTTGTTTGGTTGGTTTTTTCTCTGAGATATGAGACTGTCATATGCATTTTTCATATAACCATCCTGCTCTGGCTTGTGACACATGGAATTGCAAATTTTATATGGGTAAAATTTTAACATTCAAAAGCGTAGAAATAAACAGGGTCGTATTTAAAACATTTTTCGATCGAATGCAATGAAGTTAGGAAAAAAAATTAAAAACTACACAATTCAAAATTATTTTTATTCCTCCAAATAAGCACATTAATTGGTTTTATTTAAAATTATATAGATTCTAAGTTGCGTGTATTCAAATAATTATAATTTACAATTAAAACTAAATTAATTTTTTTTTACCACCTTCATGTTTTGAATTTAATTTGCTGTTTAGAAATATACTCATTTCCGCACCTCCCAAGAGGAAGAGTATTCGGTGCGTTTTTTTTAATGTGGTATCCCCAGTAGGCATAATCCACAGCAAATGAAGGATGGTGGTGAACAGAATAACTTATCTGGGACGAAAGAAGTGCTTTAAATTGTATATTTTTACAAACTAAAAGAACTACGCTGTATTTATTTTAGATTCCTTGGAAATGTAATAAAGAAACAACCCGATTTATGTTGTTAATGTAAATTTTTGTAAAAAATAATGGTGGTCTGTTAACACCGGTGAAGGAGTTAACAGACGACCCTTATTTTTTAAATTGATTAGCGATGTATAAGTTACATTGTTGTATTAATTTACAACAGTCCTCACAATTCAATTTTCTAAATAAATATCGGACTATAAATCCCCCTATGTATTCAATAACATTAATTGATTACGTAATTAATTTAAATTCATTTAGTATAATTGGGTATCCAAGAAAACCTTCATCATACATATTAGGTTCGTCTACTTCAGAAATTTCGCGATCAATTGGAATATCCTCTGATGAGGCTTCAACCATTGCAAATCGGTTAATAGAAGAATTAATAAGACTATCGGAATTAGAATTGGAAACATTCAAAATAGAAACTTCTGTTTGAGGAATACAATTGTCTAACGAGGCGTCACTTAGTGGAACATGTGTTAAAATACGTTTGTATGAAGTGATGAATAGTTTTAGAGTTGGATTCGAATTTCTTCCTTATCTTGAGCGAACAACAATTGAAAAAATAATTCAATGTGGTCTTGATTTAATATATAGAAAGGAATATATTTCAACAGATGTGTGCTTAAATAAGTGTCATGGAGAGCTTGGATGTTAGAAAGACAACATTATATCCCAATAAATCCCGTTTTACATTTTGAATCAATAACTTTAATTTTATCGGATAAAAACTTTAATTCTGATATATGTTCTATTGGAGATTTAACGTTATTTATAACCGAATTAAAATTACTTTGAGATATTGATTTTTTAAACCATAATCTTGAAATTTTTTGCTGTTTAAAATATCAAAGGAATTATTGAAGATTTTAATAAATTTTATTGTTCCACTACACCCTTCAAACTGTGGCAATTTTAAAACACTCACAAAATTCTAATGCGCTTGCTACGGAATTACTTAATGTCTGAACTGCTAAATTAACTTTCATTTTTTGATTATTAAAATATATATGGGCCTTTCGTAATTTTTTCACGTGATGGAAACCTTCCTTCGATTAAATGTTATGTAGTTCTTCTAAGTAGTACCGTCACTATCAACTAAGGGGCCTTTATTAGCTAGAACGTTCCTAATGAGTTTCAATATGTGACATGGATCAAAAAAAATTAAATTGTTGAGGTATACCAACCAAAAAAAAAAATCAAAAAAAATTAAATTTGTTGAGGTATACCAACCAATTTAAAAGTGAGATATATATTAGGAAAATAAACGTTACAACCTAGTTCTCGAATTATAGTAAATTTGTTGATAGTCCATCAAAAGGCACTACAATTATTACAACCAACATCGTGTAATAAACGTAAACAAACGTATATGTATAAAAATGACTCAATGATATTTTTTTTGAGTAGAGATGTTAAAATTCGAATAGGGAAATACCCAAGAAGAATTTTCCAACGAGCAGTACAACTGACAAACATAAAAACAATTACTTCGGTTTTTTTTATTTATTTTCTGCTTTCTTTGTTTGAATTTAACCATAACAAAAAAATAAAAAGATGTGTTGTTTTTTTATATGGTGACACTGTGTCATGATGCATCGTCCGTATATCACTTTGTTTTTACTGGAGCTCTGTTTTCCAGACTTCATTTTGTTTACCTTGTACACATGCGTTGTTATATTTTTTGAATATAATATATCTTAAATCTTCGTATTTTAAGCATTTTTCTATTACGTGTCTCGCGTCGTCCGTCGTATGACAAACGTCGCATCTTTCATCGTCCAGTTTTTTGTACCCATAGTTTTCTTCTTCTGAAGTCTGCTCTGCTGATATGGTCCCAAAGTGGATGTTGTGAGCTGTTGAGGCCCACTATTATCGTATTTTTATTATTGTTGTCTCGTATCATAAGTTTTTCCATTTGTCCATTATATTTTTGTTATTGATATTAGGCGGAATATATAAACTTATTATTCTATAATCGTTGCCACTTTCGTCTATTATGGTCGCGCTTAGTCTCTATCGGCTTGTGTTTATTTTATTTTTTTATCTCTTTTATGTTTATTCTTTTATTTATTATTAATCCAACACCTCCGTAATTGTCTTCTCTATTATTCAGATATATATTATATTCACTTATTTGTATTATATCAGTGTCTTTTGTCCATGCTAAATTTTATTTTTTTCTTAAATTTTGTTATGTTGTTCATTTTACATATTTTTCTTTTACCTCCACGTTTTCTTATGTTCAAGATATTCGCGCCCAAAATGGACGCCTCCGCGTCCTGCACGCCGAGATATTAAAATATTACACTTTTTGTGTTATTATGTTATTTGGTTGTTTTGATTTAACCAAAATTAATTATATTTTTTCCAAACAACTTATGTTTTTTAATTAATTTATATTACATTAAAATATTAAATTGTTAAAGACGAAAACACACATTAAAAATATTGCGCACAATAGACTAGCACTACAAAAAGTTCGAGGATGAATAATTACTTCGGTTGCTAAAGTATTATCATTTGGGTCGCTACCTTCAAATTCGAAGCATCCCCATATTTTTTTGGTGTGAAAATCGTACTCCAATTTTCATCCAAGCATATATTCCCAATAACGACCTCACCTGTTTCTTTTTTTCATCGGACGAGCAACTCGAGAGTACGAAGAGATTCTGTGGTAAAACCTGGATTCCCATTTATTACTACTTTATAAATGTTATAAGGCAGAACCAATGCAGTAAAACCAAATGTTTCGGTAGTTTCTGTAGAATCTGGATAGGAACCAAGCGCGAATTTTATCGATTAAAAAAATCAATAAAATTATACAATACAATAATTAGATTGTAGCAGGCCTTTCTTTTTTCTGGGTGATCAAAAAACAAAATTATAAAATTAATTTTTCTTGATGGAAATGGTTAATTTTAAAACCTCATTTCTTTGTTGATATTTTTTTATCGATAAATTGTGTGCTTGGTTCCTATCCTGAATGTTAGTTCGCCAAATATCTGCTACCATAGTAGCGGATACAAAAAAACATCACCCGCCGGGCTCCTATGGGCAACTTTTACAGAAATCGAGCCATCCTGCTGAACATTACAAAATTGAGCTTGAAATCTAACCATTTGATTAGTGTGTGGTCGACACCAAAATTGGTATAGGTTTCGTAATAACATCAAACCATTTACTATCAAAAACTCCTGTAATATCAAGAAAGGTGACCAAAAGAAACTCGTAATTGTTGAGAGCTCGCTCAATACCAGTAGTTCATGAATAGTAGTTTCATATGATTTGCCACCTCTGTAAGCATGTTGCAAGTTACTGAAAGGGTGGATTAATAAATTAGTATCTAATGAATCTATCAATAGCCCTCTCTATTAAGGTTTTAGGGAAGTTGAGGATAAATAAGGGCAAAAAGCCAAATTTGCTTCTGTGCCACGATAATGGTTCAATGCTAAATGCTGCATGAAACATATTAAGTTTAGCGAACGTCGATATGCAATAAATTTCATCAAAAAAATTAATTCACAACTTCTTTGAGCGGATTTGAATATAAACAAATAATTCCTTCCAATTCCTTCCTAAAAAGGATTGTTATTTGGCTTTTTATTAATGATAAGAGAGTAGGGAAATTCGAAAGTAGTCGACAACACGTTTGCAAAGGAAAGTGCGTGCACTTTGATGTTGTTATCGGTAAAGATTTTCTTAGATGGGGACGAGTTTGACACAGAATAGCTGCCAGTTGGTAAATTTCATATTAAGAATGTATTCGTTACCGTCCAAATTAGTTCAAAACAGTCATTGACATGGAATACAAACATATGTCAATTACATCGTGCCAAGCGAATTTAATGAAGAAAATTTTATGCTTAGACGGACATATAGTTATTCTTTTTTGTTACTGGCGATTACAAATAATCGTCAACCCCTTTATGGTTATGTAACATAAATAACTTTTTTCTATGGTTTAATCTTTGCAATCTGTTTTGCACTTCACTTTCAACACTTTTGCGGTTCGCATTTCACGTCCTACCTTACGCATTACCTTCCAAATCGAGGACGTACGGCTATGTCCGATTTACGTAGAATTACCTGCACATTGCATAGCTACATGCGAGTCGTTACTGGCATAAGGGTGGTGGTCTCATAGTGGTATTTATTTCCATCACCTCCCGATCCATCGAACCCCTTTAACCACTGTGCCGTTTGGTTGATCAAAAATAACTTAACATTGTGATTTTCGATCTTTAATTAAAACTCGCGACAGATCAAGAAAATTTTCCAAAAATAATGATTCTGCTTCGAGTTATGGAATGGTTCACGTAAAATTGATAGCAGCTGCACTAACTCTGCGAAACATTCTTTTGAAAAAAAAGCCACTGCATTTTTTTACCTCATATCTCATCTCAATCGTTCTCGCCTCAAATTCCGCTTGACCCTTTCATATATAAAAATACTGAGAAGCGAGCTCGGAAGTTAAAACCTAAATCAAATTGAGCATATGAGGCTAACAGGCCCTGAATTCGTGAGATTCGTGCATTTCTCGAGTCCATCTGCTGTTATTATTCCAAAATAAAACGAGATTAGCTAACCTGGATTCTGGAACGGAACACATTTAGATCACATCGCTCAGCCAATTCAATTTTTTGTATGGGAAATTACTTTTGTGAGCGCTAACAGTAATTATCAAGAGAACGCAAGAGATCTCGCCCCGTTTGCCTCTAACTTGATCAACAAATTAAATTTTTTACTATTCTAATTAGCTTTTTACGATATTGATTTCCTTCTATAAATTTTTCTTTGGTACTTATATAAAATAAATCTTTGGCTGTTTATTAAAAACATTTCTCGATTTTAAATTTAACAGGTGTCTTTAACCGTAATTATCTTGATTAAACGAATATTGAAAAAGTTCAATTTACTCACCCTTACTTTTACCCCCAATACAGCTCACATCGCAATATAGGTAAATAAAAATATAATATGCAGACATACATTTCCTCGCTTATTCCAGGTTCATCATAATTAACATCTACATTCTATAATTATATATTCAAAATAACTAAAATTAGGCACTGGATAAGAAATTAATGCCCCTATTATGGTTCTCGCCTCACCATCGCTTCACCACTCTTTCGCCGTGATACTTAGATTCGTGTGAGCAATATTTTAGTATTATGGTTCTCACCTTTATTTTGGCGAGAGAGTATTGGCTGGACTATAGATGGAATAAAAAGAATAAAAAAAAGAACGTAAGAGAGCGAAAGAGAGGATTTACATGCAATCGACTATACTGAGAATAATAAATATAAAAAGAATAACAGAAATTGCGTTTAATTTTTTTTCATTTTTGCTGTCACTTAAAAAGAATAACCGAGCGATAATTTTCGCCCAAGAATAAAAAACTTAATAACTACAACAACAAAACTCAAATAAATTTTAGTGCGTTGAATATAATATGCATATTTACTTTTTTATATAAGGGAATTTTAAATTATTCGTGTGTTTTATCTTTTCTATTTATAAAATATTCATGTATGCATATGCTAATATGAATATAATATCAGAAATAATTTGCAATACACTGTAGAATTGTATTTTTCTAAACCTAACCTAAAAAATACTTTATCGAATTGTGGTGATTTAAATCGCATATAAACAATTTTTATAATTTTAAAAACATATATTTGTTGATATAAATACGTTTATACTCAAAAATATTGTAGTTTCATTCATAATTGTAGGAAATATATCACAAAAATATATGAATGAACTTAATATTTCAAGTCATCTATGGCCGTAATGTCAAATTGGAATAATAATTTTTTGTCTTCGTTTCTTACGTTATTCTTTTTATTCTTTTTATTCTATCTATAGTTCCCACTTATGTGTCGCCGCATTATTTTTGGTTGTTATTTGTTCTTGTTATTATGATTCTCGCCGTGAGAGCGATGTGAAAGAGTGATGTGTAAAAAACGATCGCCTAAAATTTTTAGGTGATGAATGTAATGTAGTACGAATAAAGTTTTTGAAGGTTACAGGAGAAATAAAAAATAATGGCTAAAAGCGATAATGTAACTTTTTTTCAATAATTTTTACGCTTATAAATAATTTGTTTACCAATTTTATATATATATAATATATATAAATATAAATATATATATATATATATATATATATATATATTATATTATTATTTATCTGTATAATATATATATATAAAATTGGTAAACAAATTATTTATAAGCGTAAAAATTATTGAAAAAAAGTTACATTATCGCTTTTAGCCATTATTTTTTATTTCTCCTGTAACCTTCAAAAACTTTATTCGTACTACATTACATTCATAACCTAAAAGTTTTAGGCGATCGTTTTTTACACATCACTCTTTCACATCGCTCTCACGGCGAGAATCATAATACAAAAATATATATACGGCGACTCACCGTCGCCTAGTGACGCGTAGGCGAAAACCATAATAGGGGCATAAATCAAAATTGTTAATTTACCGGTGTTTCAAACGATCCAACTGCCACAAATAAAATTCTTTAACACTTTAAAACTTTTTTCGATCTCCATTAATTATGGAACATTTTCGAATACTCCCATCCTCGGAGTTTCGAAATATTCTGAAAACTGAAAATTTATTTGTAAGCTAATTAACAATCCTGCTGCATTAGCGTGTAATGAATACATACCTCTAACAAATCAATTACGATTGTGCCCACCTGCAATTGCCTTTCTTCACATACACCTCTAACGAAGTTTTATATTACAGTATTTATTTCGACGTCTTGCTTTGTCTAAAATATACTGTGGCAATTCGGTCGATTTGCCACAATCTCTTGGCCCTTGCAAAAAAAACCGCTGGATTATGATCAATAGTATTCAAATTATTAAATTTCGATGAATTTATTGTTAAATTTGTACCATCAGTAATATCGAAATTATATTTTTCGAATATTTCCAATATTCATTTTTATATTTCGGAACTGACGAATCCAAATCATCGTCTATTGAATCCATTCGAGATCAATTGGCGGCTGAATCCATCATCGAAGTCTAAAATGTAACGGAATACACATAATGTACTTATTTTCATATAATCGATTCCATGCTTCAAATTTGTTCTTATCTCGGGCCAGATATTTTCCGATTCCATGCTTCAAATTTGTTCTTACCTCAAGCAAGATATTTTCCGATTCCATGCTTCAAATTTGATCTTACCTCCAGCAAGATATTTTCAGCCATTATTCGATGCTCTATAGCGTATTCTTTTTCCATGTATGGTCTCTTATGACTTTTCACCTCGCTCTCGTTTTCGACGGCCTTTTAACCATTAACATAGCCTGTACGTAGCGTGGTTCGCGTAAAATCTTTCGAAAAATCGAAGAAATCGTCACCCATTTTCCTTTTGTTTTTTGTGGTTAGATAATTCTATCCATATGACCTAATGTTCCATAGACCCAGAAAAATGTTCTAGATATTTCTCAATGGAAGGGCTAGAACTCTGGATAAGTTAGGTTGTTATAATTGAATTAATTTGATTTGTATAATTATATTTTTAAAGTTTTATATTATTTAATTATATTTATTAATACGTAATATGTTTTTATAATATTGTATTGTAGTTGAGTAGTTTTCAACGAGTTTCTTAATTTTTTAAGTAATACGGCAAGTAATTATATAAAACAAGATGTTGTTGAGTTGGGTTATTTCCCATAACTCCATTTTCCTTTTTTATAACTGTAAACAAAATTTGTGGTTACTTCACTTCCGCTTTGTGTTTGTACTAAAATGAAGAGAAAGAAGAAATAAAATAATGTTATACCAAATTCGTTTACTTTTACAACAACAATTTGACCGGATTTTATGTAAACGAATATGAAAGAAATTTGATCGACTTTTGTAGTAAATTTGTGAAAAGAAAGACAAAAAATTGTTTATTATAAATGGCGGGTTTATCATTTCAGCTTGTTAGCATCGGTATAATAAAAATTATATAGCAAAGAATTAAAATGTTCAATATAGTGTCTCCCATTTCTCAATTTAATTAATTTATTTATCAATAATTATCAATTAAAAGCATAAGGAATTATATAATTTCGCACATAAACACAACATTTTAGTACACAAGATATTTCGAAAATACGTCGCACAAACAAAATTACAAATTATCCTTAAAATTTTAATAAATCTATTAAAAGCAAAAACACACAAGATATTTTGAAAATACGTCGCACAAAATTACAAATTATCCTTACAATTTTAATAAATTTATTAAAATTAATTTAGAATTTATTAATTTAAAACTGAATTGTACAAATGGCGCGGGGTCTTTGTTTTGATGTTTATGTTTTGACGTTTACTTTTGTATATATGTATGCGTAAAAATCTGACAAAATATCAAGATTTTTTAAAATTGATCTAGGCAATTTGTTAGATCAAGATTTTTGTGTGAAAAAAATTTGTAATGTCAAAAATGTTGATCTGACAGCTGAATCCGATCAAATCTTTTTGATCTGACAGTTCGAACGAATTTAGTATTAATTTACATTGTGAAATGAGTGCGTTCTATGTCAACACAGCCAATATTAGGCTCTAAAGTGTCTGTGAAGATATCTTCTTGAAGAAGTAATATGATAGTGGCGCTGTTGGTTGTTGTAGTATTGAAATATTACAAAAAATATTTAGTACAACATTTTTAATTCTTAATTTTATTTCGTGTTAAGCATTGTGACTTCAATGATACTATGCGTCCACAAGCATAGAATTATAAACTATAGAATGAATGTAAAGATTTTTCCCATATAAAATTCTCATGTGTCACAAGCCAGAGCAGGATGGTTATATAAAAAATGCCAAAAATGCCAGGTCATCTTGTACAAAAACAAAAAGTTGTTTGGTTGGTTTTTTCTCTGAGATATGAGACTGTCATATGCATTTTTCATATAACCATCTTGCTCTGGCTTGTGACACATGGAATTGCAAATTTTATATGGGTAAAATTTTAACATTCAAAAGCGTAGAAATAAACAGGGTCGTATTTAAAACATTTTTCGATCGAATGCAATGAAGTTAGGAAAAAAAATTAAAAACTACACAATTCAAAATTATTTTTATTCCTCCAAATAAGCACATTAATTGGTTTTATTTAAAATTATATAGATTCTAAGTTGCGTGTATTCAAATAATTATAATTTACAATTAAAACTAAATTAATTTTTTTTTACCACCTTCATGTTTTGAATTTAATTTGCTGTTTAGAAATATACTCATTTCCGCACCTCCCAAGAGGAAGAGTATTCGGTGCGTTTTTTTTAATGTGGTATCCCCAGTAGGCATAATCCACAGCAAATGAAGGATGGTGGTGAACAGAATAACTTATCTGGGACGAAAGAAGTGCTTTAAATTGTATATTTTTACAAACTAAAAGAACTACGCTGTATTTATTTTAGATTCCTTGGAAATGTAATAAAGAAACAACCCGATTTATGTTGTTAATGTAAATTTTTGTAAAAAATAATGGTGGTCTGTTAACACCGGTGAAGGAGTTAACAGACGACCCTTATTTTTTAAATTGATTAGCGATGTATAAGTTACATTGTTGTATTAATTTACAACAGTCCCCACAATTCAATTTTCTAAATAAATATCGGACTATAAATCCCCCTATGTATTCAATAACATTAATTGATTACGTAATTAATTTAAATTCATTTAGTATAATTGGGTATCCAAGAAAACCTTCATCATACATATTAGGTTCGTCTACTTCAGAAATTTCGCGATCAATTGGAATATCCTCTGATGAGGCTTCAACCATTGCAAATCGGTTAATAGAAGAATTAATAAGACTATCGGAATTAGAATTGGAAACATTCAAAATAGAAACTTCTGTTTGAGGAATACAATTGTCTAACGAGGCGTCACTTAGTGGAACATGTGTTAAAATACGTTTGTATGAAGTGATGAATAGTTTTAGAGTTGGATTCGAATTTCTTCCTTATCTTGAGCGAACAACAATTGAAAAAATAATTCAATGTGGTCTTGATTTAATATATAGAAAGGAATATATTTCAACAGATGTGTGCTTAAATAAGTGTCATGGAGAGCTTGGATGTTAGAAAGACAACATTATATCCCAATAAATCCCGTTTTACATTTTGAATCAATAACTTTAATTTTATCGGATAAAAACTTTAATTCTGATATATGTTCTATTGGAGATTTAACGTTATTTATAACCGAATTAAAATTACTTTGAGATATTGATTTTTTAAACCATAATCTTGAAATTTTTTGCTGTTTAAAATATCAAAGGAATTATTGAAGATTTTAATAAATTTTATTGTTCCACTACACCCTTCAAACTGTGGCAATTTTAAAACACTCACAAAATTCTAATGCGCTTGCTACGGAATTACTTAATGTCTGAACTGCTAAATTAACTTTCATTTTTTGATTATTAAAATATATATGGGCCTTTCGTAATTTTTTCACGTGATGGAAACCTTCCTTCGATTAAATGTTATGTAGTTCTTCTAAGTAGTACCGTCACTATCAACTAAGGGGCCTTTATTAGCTAGAACGTTCCTAATGAGTTTCAATATGTGACATGGATCAAAAAAAATTAAATTGTTGAGGTATACCAACCAAAAAAAAAATCAAAAAAAATTAAATTTGTTGAGGTATACCAATCAATTTAAAAGTGAGATATATATTAGGAAAATAAACGTTACAACCTAGTTCTCGAATTATAGTAAATTTGTTGATAGTCCATCAAAAGGCACTACAATTATTACAACCAACATCGTGTAATAAACGTAAACAAACGTATATGTATAAAAATGACTCAATGATATTTTTTTTGAGTAGAGATGTTAAAATTCGAATAGGGAAATACCCAAGAAGAATTTTCCAACGAGCAGTACAACTGACAAACATAAAAACAATTACTTCGGTTTTTTTTATTTATTTTCTGCTTTCTTTGTTTGAATTTAACCATAACAAAAAAATAAAAAGATGTGTTGTTTTTTTATATGGTGACACTGTGTCATGATGCATCGTCCGTATATCACTTTGTTTTTACTGGAGCTCTGTTTTCCAGACTTCATTTTGTTTACCTTGTACACATGCGTTGTTATATTTTTTGAATATAATATATCTTAAATCTTCGTATTTTAAGTATTTTTCTATTACGTGTCTCGCGTCGTCCGTCGTATGACAAACGTCGCATCTTTCATCGTCCAGTTTTTTGTACCCATAGTTTTCTTCTTCTGAAGTCTGCTCTGCTGATATGGTCCCAAAGTGGATGTTGTGAGCTGTTGAGGCCCACTATTATCGTATTTTTATTATTGTTGTCTCGTATCATAAGTTTTTCCATTTGTCCATTATATTTTTGTTATTGATATTAGGCGGAATATATAAACTTATTATTCTATAATCGTTGCCACTTTCGTCTATTATGGTCGCGCTTAGTCTCTATCGGCTTGTGTTTATTTTATTTTTTTATCTCTTTTATGTTTATTCTTTTATTTATTATTAATCCAACACCTCCGTAATTGTCTTCTCTATTATTCAGATATATATTATATTCACTTATTTGTATTATATCAGTGTCTTTTGTCCATGCTAAATTTTATTTTTTCTTAAATTTTGTTATGTTGTTCATTTTACATATTTTTCTTTTACCTCCACGTTTTCTTATGTTCAAGATATTCGCGCCCAAAATGGACGCCTCCGCGTCCTGCACGCCGAGATATTAAAATATTACACTTTTTGTGTTATTATGTTATTTGGTTGTTTTGATTTAACCAAAATTAATTATATTTTTTCCAAACAACTTATGTTTTTTAATTAATTTATATTACATTAAAATATTAAATTGTTAAAGACGAAAACACACATTAAAAATATTGCGCACAATAGACTAGCACTACAAAAAGTTCGAGGATGAATAATTACTTCGGTTGCTAAAGTATTATCATTTGGGTCGCTACCTTCAAATTCGAAGCATCCCCATATTTTTTTGGTGTGAAAATCGTACTCCAATTTTCATCCAAGCATATATTCCCAATAACGACCTCACCTGTTTCTTTTTTTCATCGGACGAGCAACTCGAGAGTACGAAGAGATTCTGTGGTAAAACCTGGATTCCCATTTATTACTACTTTATAAATGTTATAAGGCAGAACCAATGCAGTAAAACCAAATGTTTCGGTAGTTTCTGTAGAATCTGGATAGGAACCAAGCGCGAATTTTATCGATTAAAAAAATCAATAAAATTATACAATACAATAATTAGATTGTAGCAGGCCTTTCTTTTTTCTGGGTGATCAAAAAACAAAATTATAAAATTAATTTTTCTTGATGGAAATGGTTAATTTTAAAACCTCATTTCTTTGTTGATATTTTTTTATCGATAAATTGTGTGCTTGGTTCCTATCCTGAATGTTAGTTCGCCAAATATCTGCTACCATAGTAGCGGATACAAAAAAACATCACCCGCCGGGCTCCTATGGGCAACTTTTACAGAAATCGAGCCATCCTGCTGAACATTACAAAATTGAGCTTGAAATCTAACCATTTGATTAGTGTGTGGTCGACACCAAAATTGGTATAGGTTTCGTAATAACATCAAACCATTTACTATCAAAAACTCCTGTAATATCAAGAAAGGTGACCAAAAGAAACTCGTAATTGTTGAGAGCTCGCTCAATACCAGTAGTTCATGAATAGTAGTTTCATATGATTTGCCACCTCTGTAAGCATGTTGCAAGTTACTGAAAGGGTGGATTAATAAATTAGTATCTAATGAATCTATCAATAGCCCTCTCTATTAAGGTTTTAGGGAAGTTGAGGATAAATAAGGGCAAAAAGCCAAATTTGCTTCTGTGCCACGATAATGGTTCAATGCTAAATGCTGCATGAAACATATTAAGTTTAGCGAACGTCGATATGCAATAAATTTCATCAAAAAAATTAATTCACAACTTCTTTGAGCGGATTTGAATATAAACAAATAATTCCTTCCAATTCCTTCCTAAAAAGGATTGTTATTTGGCTTTTTATTAATGATAAGAGAGTAGGGAAATTCGAAAGTAGTCGACAACACGTTTGCAAAGGAAAGTGCGTGCACTTTGATGTCGTTATCGGTAAAGATTTTCTTAGATGGGGACGAGTTTGACACAGAATAGCTGCCAGTTGGTAAATTTCATATTAAGAATGTATTCGTTACCGTCCAAATTAGTTCAAAACAGTCATTGACATGGAATACAAACATATGTCAATTACATCGTGCCAAGCGAATTTAATGAAGAAAATTTTATGCTTAGACGGACATATAGTTATTCTTTTTTGTTACTGGCGATTACAAATAATCGTCAACCCCTTTATGGTTATGTAACATAAATAACTTTTTTCTATGGTTTAATCTTTGCAATCTGTTTTGCACTTCACTTTCAACACTTTTGCGGTTCGCATTTCACGTTCTACCTTACGCATTACCTTCCAAATCGAGGACGTACGGCTATGTCCGATTTACGTAGAATTACCTGCACATTGCATAGCTACATGCGAGTCGTTACTGGCATAAGGGTGGTGGTCTCATAGTGGTATTTATTTCCATCACCTCCCGATCCATCGAACCCCTTTAACCACTGTGCCGTTTGGTTGATCAAAAATAACTTAACATTGTGATTTTCGATCTTTAATTAAAACTCGCGACAGATCAAGAAAATTTTCCAAAAATAATGATTCTGCTTCGAGTTATGGAATGGTTCACGTAAAATTGATAGCAGCTGCACTAACTCTGCGAAACATTCTTTTGAAAAAAAAGCCACTGCATTTTTTTACCTCATATCTCATCTCAATCGTTCTCGCCTCAAATTCCGCTTGACCCTTTCATATATAAAAATACTGAGAAGCGAGCTCGGAAGTTAAAACCTAAATCAAATTGAGCATATGAGGCTAACAGGCCCTGAATTCGTGAGATTCGTGCATTTCTCGAGTCCATCTGCTGTTATTATTCCAAAATAAAACGAGATTAGCTAACCTGGATTCTGGAACGGCACACATTTAGATCACATCGCTCAGCCAATTCAATTTTTTGTATGGGAAATTACTTTTGTGAGCGCTAACAGTAATTATCAAGAGAACGCAAGAGATCTCGCCCCGTTTGCCTCTAACTTGATCAACAAATTAAATTTTTTACTATTCTAATTAGCTTTTTACGATATTGATTTCCTTCTATAAATTTTTCTTTGGTACTTATATAAAATAAATCTTTGGCTGTTTATTAAAAACATTTCTCGATTTTAAATTTAACAGGTGTCTTTAACCGTAATTATCTTGATTAAACGAATATTGAAAAAGTTCAATTTACTCACCCTTATTTTTACCCCCAATACAGCTCACATCGCAATATAGGTAAATAAAAATATAATATGCAGACATACATTTCCTCGCTTATTCCAGGTTCATCATAATTAACATCTACATTCTATAATTATATATTCAAAATAACTAAAATTAGGCACTGGATAAGAAATTAAATCAAAATTGTTAATTTACCGGTGTTTCAAACGATCCAACTGCCACAAATAAAATTCTTTAACACTTTAAAACTTTTTTCGATCTCCATTAATTATGGAACATTTTCGAATACTCCCATCCTCGGAGTTTCGAAATATTCTGAAAACTGAAAATTTATTTGTAAGCTAATTAACAATCCTGCTGCATTAGCGTGTAATGAATACATACCTCTAACAAATCAATTACGATTGTGCCCACCTGCAATTGCCTTTCTTCACATACACCTCTAACGAAGTTTTATATTACAGTATTTATTTCGACGTCTTGCTTTGTCTAAAATATACTGTGGCAATTCGGTCGATTTGCCACAATCTCTTGGCCCTTGCAAAAAAAACCGCTGGATTATGATCAATAGTATTCAAATTATTAAATTTCGATGAATTTATTGTTAAATTTGTACCATCAGTAATATCGAAATTATATTTTTCGAATATTTCCAATATTCATTTTTATATTTCGGAACTGACGAATCCAAATCATCGTCTATTGAATCCATTCGAGATCAATTGGCGGCTGAATCCATCATCGAAGTCTAAAATGTAACGGAATACACATAATGTACTTATTTTCATATAATCGATTCCATGCTTCAAATTTGTTCTTACCTCGGGCCAGATATTTTCCGATTCCATGCTTCAAATTTGTTCTTACCTCAAGCAAGATATTTTCCGATTCCATGCTTCAAATTTGATCTTACCTCCAGCAAGATATTTTCAGCCATTATTCGATGCTCTATAGCGTATTCTTTTTCCATGTATGGTCTCTTATGACTTTTCACCTCGCTCTCGTTTTCGACGGCCTTTTAACCATTAACATAGCCTGTACGTAGCGTGGTTCGCGTAAAATCTTTCGAAAAATCGAAGAAATCGTCACCCATTTTCCTTTTGTTTTTTGTGGTTAGATAATTCTATCCATATGACCTAATGTTCCATAGACCCAGAAAAATGTTCTAGATATTTCTCAATGGAAGGGCTAGAACTCTGGATAAGTTAGGTTGTTATAATTGAATTAATTTGATTTGTATAATTATATTTTTAAAGTTTTATATTATTTAATTATATTTATTAATACGTAATATGTTTTTATAATATTGTATTGTAGTTGAGTAGTTTTCAACGAGTTTCTTAATTTTTTAAGTAATACGGCAAGTAATTATATAAAACAAGATGTTGTTGAGTTGGGTTATTTCCCATAACTCCATTTTCCTTTTTTATAACTGTAAACAAAATTTGTGGTTACTTCACTTCCGCTTTGTGTTTGTACTAAAATGAAGAGAAAGAAGAAATAAAATAATGTTATACCAAATTCGTTTACTTTTACAACAACAATTTGACCGGATTTTATGTAAACGAATATGAAAGAAATTTGATCGACTTTTGTAGTAAATTTGTGAAAAGAAAGACAAAAAATTGTTTATTATAAATGGCGGGTTTATCATTTCAGCTTGTTAGCATCGGTATAATAAAAAATAATAAAAATTATATAGCAAAGAATTAAAATGTTCAATATAGTGTCTCCCATTTCTCAATTTAATTAATTTATTTATCAATAATTATCAATTAAAAGCATAAGGAATTATATAATTTCGCACATAAACACAACATTTTAGTACACAAGATATTTCGAAAATACGTTGCACAAACAAAATTACAAATTATCCTTAAAATTTTAATAAATCTATTAAAAGCAAAAACACACAAGATATTTTGAAAATACGTCGCACAAAATTACAAATTATCCTTACAATTTTAATAAATTTATTAAAATTAATTTAGAATTTATTAATTTAAAACTGAATTGTACAAATGGCGCGGGGTCTTTGTTTTGATGTTTATGTTTTGACGTTTACTTTTGTATATATGTATGCGTAAAAATCTGACAAAATATCAAGAGTTTTTAAAATTGATCTAGGCAATTTGTTAGATCAAGATTTTTGTGTGAAAAAAATTTTTAATGTCAAAAATGTTGATCTGACAGCTGAATCCGATCAAATCTTTTTGATCTGACAGTTCGAACGAATTTAGTATTAATTTACATTGTGAAATGAGTGCGTTCTATGTCAACACAGCCAATATTAGGCTCTAAAGTGTCTGTGAAGATATCTTCTTGAAGAAGTAATATGATAGTGGCGCTGTTGGTTGTTGTAGTATTGAAATATTACAAAAAATATTTAGTACAACATTTTTAATTCTTAATTTTATTTCGTGTTAAGCATTGTGACTTCAATGATACTATGCGTCCACAAGCATAGAATTATAAACTATAGAATGAATGTAAAGATTTTTCCCATATAAAATTCTCATGTGTCACAAGCCAGAGCAGGATGGTTATATAAAAAATGCCTAAGGCGATCTCATATGTCAAAATAAAAACCCCCCAAACCAATTTTTGTTTTTGTTTAAAATGACGCGTTGAATTTTGTGCTCTTAAAAAATCTTGAAAATATTAATTAAAACAATTAAAAAATAATTAAAATATTATTAAAATAGTTAGTGGATTGTGTGTAGTGCATCATTTTAGTAATAAAAATTAGAAACATTTAATAAAACAAAGTGTCTTTTAAAAAACTGCAAAATTCTAAATTGTTTAAAAAAGTAAGTTATGACGTTCTTCACAACCTAATTAGTGTAAATATTTTCAATGATGAAGATCAATATAGTCATTCCCAAGAACACATTAGTTTGTTAGCTCATTCTATCATATAGAAATACTACGATATCCGGTTGAACTATTTTTGTTACCAAAGGAAATCTAAATTAACAACATAAATCGGTTTGCTTCTTTATTATATTTCCAAGGAATCTAAAATAAATACATCATAGTTGTTTTAGTTTGTAAAAATATACAAAGAAGTGCTTTAACTTCTTTCGTCCCAGAAAATTTATTCTGTTCACTACCATCCTTCATATGCTGTGGATTATGCCTACTGGGGATACCACATTAAAACAAAACGCGCCGAATACTTTTCCTCTTGGGAGGTACGGAAATGAGTATATTCCTAAACAGCAGAATAAATATAAAACATGACGGTGGTAAAAAAAAATTAATTTAGTTTTAATTGTAACTTATAATTATTTGAATGCACGGAACTTAGAATCTACATAATATTTCATTTAAATAAAACCAATTAATGTACTTAGTTGGAGGAATAAAAATAATTTTGATTTGTGTAGTTTTTAATTTCAACTTCCTAACTTCATTGCATTCGATCGACAAAAATTCTAAATACGGCCCTGTTAATTTATATGCTTTCACTTTTACCCTCCGAATTTGTGATGCTTGACAGTTGCTTACATTCATTCTATATACTCTATTTCTATGGTTGACATTTCAATACCAACAGCGCCATCCTTTTAGTACCATTTTTAATATCGGAAAATGTGACTCAATCAAAAATATTGGACGCTTTACGGAATATTATTTCCACTGTTAATTTTTGGATATTATTTCTGTAATGCCAATATTATATTATATTATTTGAGTAGTCTAATATTGGTGTTTTATATTTTTATACATTCATTAATAATTATTAAATATTATTTTTGTACCAAGTTTTCGACATTTAAAAAGTTTTAATTTATTTATTTATAAATTAAACGTACACTCGCCATCCAAATTTGACTGTGTTGACATTTCAATACTGCGACAACCAACAGCGCCACTCCTTTAGTATTTTTTGAAACGCGTATTATATATGCAAGAACGTTTTCTAAAAACCGTATAAAAACTTAGATTTTTTGTTAAGTTTTCTTTTATAAATGAGTAATTATATCTTAAATGCGGCAGAAAAATAAATTTTTTATTTCATCTTTAATTCTGATAAATTGTTTTTCATTTTTAAGTTTTCACTTCGAATTTACAGTTTTCCACGGTGTCTTTAATTTGTGAATCGTCGTATAATAAGTAGAGCAAAATGTGTGTAGTGCAAATACATGAAGAGTGGTAATACTTTCAATTTACAATATTCATTGTCGCCTACCAGTGCACGATAAAATTTATAAGATATCAGTATAATCAAACAACAAAATAAAAAAAAATCATAATAATAATAATAATAATAATTACGTATGTATAAGCCTTAGCTATTGTACATCAACATATTTACAACTTAATAATATAAATGAATGAAAAAAAACAATAATAATTATGTAACATATTAAAAACTATGGCAATAATATATACAGAAATATATACAACAATAAATGATACAAAATGTTTACAAATATGTACAATTTAACAATAGCAAAAATTATTTATCCGCTATTAAATTAAATATAACTTTTTTAAAATTACTAACAGAGGTTATTTTTTTTTACCGCAGATGGTAAACTGTTCCAAGTGACAATCGCATTTGTTAAACCCGAATTATTATAAACATTAGTTCTGTTAACGGGTAAATTAATATTTTTTGTTCGTAATGACTGAGAGAAATTTAATTTATCATTCAAGAACAATGGACATCCTGATTTAATTATTCGAAAAATAAATAGAGCAGTCCTATAACGATAAAACTCAAACAAGTCACAACCAAGAATCGAATGTTTTATCTCAGAAATGTGATCAAATTTCTTTAGGTCATGAACATAACGTACACAATTGTTAAAAGTAACCTGAAGCAAACGTTTGGACGAACTGTCACAATTTGAAAATATTGCATCACAATATGAGACAATTGGTATAACCAAACTTTTGACCAAGTATATCCGTAAGTCAACTGGACAAATTTTTTTTATTAACTTTAGCGAGTATAAACTATAATTAACTCGCTGACACAACGAACTTACATGATCATTCCAAGTTAACTTTGAATTCATGATTAGACCTAGGTTATTAACATTAGGAACAAATAAAATAATATCATTGTTTAAAAAGAGTTCAGCTACAATACTATGGGAGCCATTTTTCGAGAAAAATAATGCTTTACTTTTAGTTGGATTTATGGTAAGTGCATTATTTTTGGACCATAGCGAAACATTGTTAAGATCGTGATTCAGATATCTCACAATTTCATATATATTCGACAAGTCACTGCCAATATATAATTGCAAATCAACAGCATAAAAATGATAATGACAATTTAAAATATGCCAGGGTAGATCATTAATGTAAGTAGAAAAAAGCAAAGGACCCAAAATTGATCCTTGAGGAACACCAACAAAAACATCGCGTAAGTTGGAAATATCATCACCATGTTTTACAAATTGTTTGCGATTATTGAAATATGAATGTAGCAATAAAATAGCAGAATTAGAGAACTTATAATACAACTGAAGCTTTTGAAGCAATTGTGTATGATTAACACAGTCAAAAGCCTTAGAGAAGTCCAATAGTACTAAAATCGCAAATGAGCTTCGCTTATCCATAATAGCAGAAATATCATCAACTATATGAATAAGTGCGGTTGTAGTACTATGACCAGATTTAAACCCGATTAGAATTTACAAAGAAAATTGAAACAATTAAGATGCTCAAGCATTTGTATTTGCATAATTTTTTCCAAAACTTTAGAAAGAGCTGGCAAAATACTGATCGGCCGAATGTCAGAAACAGTGGAAATAACACTTACAAATCATAACATTTGTATGAACATTTATTTTCGTGTTTACGTTTTTTGGGCCTTCATACATACAAACCGTATTTTTTTATTTGCCTTCTACTTGGCCGTATGCATATACGCAATGATGACTCTAAAAGTTCGTTGAACTGCAACTTTTATTAAAAAAAATATGTAGACCAACTCAATTTAGTGCAACTAAATTGTAGTTTGCATTTTCGCGTAGATATTATTTTGCTTTAAAAATTGTCTACATATTTTTACATATTTCCACATATTTCTACATATATAGACATATTTCTACATATTTTTACATATTTCTACATATTTCTACATACATATATACATATATATATACATGTGTGCAAATTGGAATTCCGAATAGTAGGGAGTAATGGCTTCTCTAACTCTCACGAGCTCGTGGGAGCTATTTGTGCTCCTTATGACGCATAGCCTTCTGATGGGGAATAAATGAAACGACGGATTACGGATATGTAGGGGGGAAGGTCAACAAACATTTCGAAACCACTGGATCTCTGGACTACTGAAATTTAATTGTGAAAACGAATTTAAAAAATTAAAATTTCGGACATTTGCCGATTTCGGACTTTAACCGTAACATATATACTATTTGGTATTCCATTCAATTTTCCTGATGAAGTACTAAGTGCATTTACATACAATTTGATTTAGTCATGTTATGTTAGATTAAAGGTATTATAGGTTGGTGATAGACGATCTAGGTTGACAGCGTGTTACTTTCTTGACCAGGTGTAACTTGGTATCGATCCGTTTTATTCAGTAAGCTTTCGGCAGACAAATCCTGTCCGACGAGCCTGCTCTGTCATCAATCACCTGGTAGCCGAAAACTGGAGGATTATTACATATTGAAATGTATCTGGACGATATATCGGCTAAGGCGTGTTGAGATTGCAAATGGTTTACCAGTTATAATCTCCAGGGCAGCAAGAGCAATCGAAAGCTGTCATTAGCAATTGGCATTTCACAGTAAGGCTGTCCAACGTGGGCGGTATTTGTATTGCACTGCCAGTGGACGGAATGGGATTTGAGTAGAAGTTGATTTTTCAATCAGACGGATAAGTGGAAGACGGATAAGTGTCTCAAAAAATGATGGTCAATGAGGGCGTTTGCAATGGGAGCGTTGGCTGTTTTAGAGGTTGACAGTATGTTCCGCCTGGATTGGTTATGGATGCAATGAACGCAATGAGTCAGTTTTAAGTTAGTTTTTGGAGTCTTACTTAAGCCGCGATAGTATAAAAAAGAAAGTGAAGAATGTAATAAATTATTAGTGGTGAAAGTGAAATTAGTGGTGCGATTCAAAATAATTGTAAATGAAGTAAAGGGTATTTAGAAATAATTGTGGAAATTAGTTGTTGTTGTGTTTTAGTATTGGGGGATAATAACGAATTTGACCTGTCAAATCCGGTCCGTACAACTGGATTGTCAATATGATATGATATGATATGATATGATATATGATATTATAGACACGTACAGGCCAGCCACAACGACGATCCTAGATATGTTACCATAATCCTGAAATATTGACAATCAAATGACAGATTCCATCTGCATGCGAATAATATTTCAGCATCATGCTGGCCCAGGCTCCGCCTGCATCCTTAACAGATAAGTTTGATTAGGAAAGGATGTTAGTCACAGAAACAACTAGGGCGAAACCGCAGCAAAGTAATTTTCTAACTACTTAAATATATTAAAATGTTAGTCTCAATTATATTCACACTCTAGATTAGATTTTGTTAGTTTATTAATTTGGGTTAGTTGTGGTGGAGGTAAAGGATACTAAGATTCATCATATGCATTCGGCATCAGTCATAATAGACTGGTTAGGTTATTTAATTCACATCTACGGGTCATCTCATCATATACTGCTTGTAACCTTATTCTTCCCTATCTTCCCATCCAACACCATCTAATCGAGGGACTTCACGTTCGTAATGACTCCGCAGTATTATCATACATATGATGACCTAAATATTCCATTGATATTGTAAAAAAAATTTAAATTCGGTATTGTCGTTCAGCTACCTATATTTAAATTCATCCAACTAAAAGCAGGGTTAATTTATATCTAACGTTCACACATCTTCGCTAAAACATAACCTGAATTCAACCAGAAGAGATCGTCGAAAAACAACATTCCATAGCAAAAAGTCTTTGGATCGTTAACATATTGATTGTATTAAGTTTATGCTCAAAGCGTAAGTAATTAAATAGACCCCCTGATCAAGAATGTTGCAATCACAATCTTTCCTGACATTCTAGCATGTTCAATTTTTTTTTATTAATAATAAAAATGAATTGAATTATATTTGTCGACAACTTTATTGTTTTAAGTCAGGACTTTCGACAAAATTTCAATTTATAGAATTATAAATAAAATTATTATTTTTATTATTATAAATAAAAATATTAAAATATTAAAATAACTATAAATAAAAACAATCAATTATTTGTTTGATTGATTGATCAGAATGTATGGCCAAGACCACGCTGAGATCCCGGATACGCCGGGCCCACCGTACACCCCCCCTTCACATAACAAGATGGAGGGACATAAAAGGTCACCAGATGTGACAGACTCGACCCGGTTACAGACACCCAAGCAGCCAACAGTTAGTAAAGCACAAGACGGCACAATAACTCCGCCCTCTGGATACAAACAATCAGCAATCAAGATCGTAAAAAAATTGTTAATTGGTAAATTTCCTAAAACCTAATTATTATGAGTGATTAACCATTTCCTCCATCCAACTCGAGAAAACAATATTACTATAATTATGATCCAATTACTAATATCATGCAAAATAAAATCTAGCTCTTATTAGCCCAATTTATAATTAATTTAATTTAACAATAACAATTTATTACTCAGAAGCTGAATAACCGGATAGAGGAATAATATTAAAATTAGTTAATCTCTGAATTAAAAATACGGCAAGTAGAAAACAAATAAAACATACGGTTTGTATGCATGCAGGCCCAAACAACATAGACACGAAAAAACACCCCCACATAAATACCATAGCCCCACGACCCTACCCATCCACATCCTGCACATGCGGAGGAGAAACAAACCTTCAGTCGCCCGAGTATAAACTCTGCCCATCCACCCTCAATCCTGACAAACTGCTTTCACCTTCCTGATTCAATCCTCATTCAGAACTTCACCATTCCTCATTATGAAGTCCCTAATCCAATGATCATCGTACAATATACAGAACAAAATGTGTATTTGCACGTAGAGTGGATGACGTCGAGAAGAAAAACGAACGAAACACAACTCTTCATGCATACGACAACCACGCTATACACACTTTATACGAGATCACCAAATCAAAGGCATCACCGCTGAAAATGGTAAATCTCTAAACGAAAACTACCCCAAAATAAAATAAAAACAATTATACGAAACCAAAGATAACTAAAGCACCTACAAAAAGCAAACTAATAAATTATAAGAAAAATCTTCAAAAAACCCATATCACCCGTATGACTGTGCGTTTATACCTGCGGAAACCAGCACGACACCAATATATCACACTCGCTCCCACAGTATATATTCATTCAGCGCCGCACCAATTTCCACAAGTATAAACGCACAGTGAAAGCTCTTTCCCGTGTCTACGCTTTATATACATATGTATATACAAAGTCAATACACTGCGACACGTCCGAAAACACATACATAGGTACAGGTTCATCGACTATTATATACATATTCATTATTGTGCGCTCACAAAAACTACTAAAATATTTCGGTCCGTACAACTGGATTGTCAATATAGATCTAAATTTGCTGCTTTACAACACCCATTCTTGTAACTCAAACCACTTCCGGAATATTCCCGAAAATACCGGGAACAATCTCTGATACACTCAACTTAAACCTAAATTAAACCTAAATGTCTTAATCCCACAAATGACTTTAAACTCCCCCATAGATAAAAAATCGAATTAGCAAAATACGGTATATATACGAACTATATCATTTGTTTTTGCCCCCTCCCATTTTAAAGGAATAAAACAAAGATTCCAGAAACTAAATCATCTAATGTTCGTGACTCGAGCGAAGACGCCATATTGTGTATTTGTGTTATTAACTTTTAAGTCAATTTTATGGAATTTAATTTATATTTCTATCGTTGAAGATAAAAACGATCAAATTATAAAATAAATAGAAAATTTAATAAAATATGTTGCGAAAATCAATGATTTATGGAATTTATTATTATACAGGGTGGCTGAGACCAAATATTACTGACTTCACTCTGCTGTCATTTGTGTTAGTTGTTTACATGTGGTCAACAAATAATTGTTCTAAATTAATATCTTCATAAAAAAATCGTAATGGAATTCAAACGTAATAGTGTAATTGCACTGTATTTGGGTGGAAATTCACAAACAGCAATAGTTCGTCAGCTCCAGCATTTGAATGTGAATAAAATGTTTGTGTATCGAACCATAACTCGATACAACGAAACTGGTAGCATCGCTAAACGCAACAGCGGCGGTCCTAAAATGACAGCAACATCAAAAGAAATGATACGAAATGTAAAGAAAGAATCCAACGAAATCCTCGTCAAAGTGCCAATCAATTAGCCGCACGTCTACATGTTTCACGATACAGCATTCAAACCATATTGAAAAATGAACTACACTTGAAGCCCTACAAGATACAAAAAGTTCAAGATCTTACGGAGGCACAAAAAAAAGTTAGGCTTGAAAGAAGACGAGCATTGAAGGCCTTGGCCGAACGTGGTGAGATTCCAAAAATTGTCTTTTCTGATGAGAAAATTTTCACCATTCAACAGCATGTGAATAAACAAAATGATCGTGTTTGGTTAGAGCACAAGTCCAACGATAATTTGGACACAAGAGTTGCCATGCGCAAGCAATCACCAGCTTATGTTATGGTTTGGGCTGCAGTGACTGCAGATGGACACACTCCTCTGGTTCCGCGGCTGATTTCGTCGAAAGAATGGCCACCATATTCACCAGACTTGAATCTCATGGATTTCTCCATATGGTTCATTTTGGAGAGCAAGGTGTCCACTAAAAAATACGAAAGTGTTGATGCATTGAAGTCAGCTCTTGTTCGAGAATGAAATAAAATTCCGCAAGCTTACGTTCGGTCAGCATGCAATGCTTTCTATGGAAGACCGAATCAAATAATCAGAGCCAAAGGAGGTCATATCGAGCAGTAACATGTTTTTCATAAAATGTAATATGTTTTCAACATATTCCACGAAATTTCAATAAAAAATAATCAAAATTAAAAAAATTACAGCGTTTTCATTTGGTAACACTTGGTCTCAGCCACCCTGTAATATAAGTATGAAAAATAGTAATTATGAAAATAATATAAATTATAAATTTAATTTTGCTTCTCTATTTCCAACATTCTTTTAATCTTCGATAAAATTATTGGAAATCATATCCAAAAGTGTTGCGTTAGTGAATCGCAAAAGTATTACGTTTGCGTATCATTAAAAGTGAACAATATGTGAACGAATACTTCGGTAAAAAATCTAATTATCTTGGGATAGGAACCCCGTAAACGATTCGTTTGCGAACTATTGTATGAAGTTGTTGTATTCGTTCATGGTTCGTAAAGGTTCACCTTATTTAGCGAGTCTTAACTTGATTGTCCAATCTACGCTGTATTAATGTCCCGCCCAAGTAACCAATCCACACGGAATTTATGCCTACATTTTCACGTAATTTTATTTACTTTAAAAAATTACAATCGAGTTGTTTAAATTCAATATAATGACACGTAACTTTACAAAGAAAGTATAGTAGGTTAATAAGAGAAAGACCGTAATATATCATTTATGAGAATGTGAATGTACATACTTTTTACGTCTAATTACTTAGTTCGTCGTGTAAATGCAAATCCTTCGTCTGTAAAATTCCACGTGTGTATAAAATATACAAGTTAACAAAATTCTTATTCACTTATTATAAAATTTTTTTTTTTTATTTAAAATGTTTTATTAAATTTTATTGACAATATTTATGTTTCAAGACAAGAAGATTACAACTAATTTAAAATTACGTTACATAAAATTATCTTACACTAAGAATATGAAGATACTACATTTTGCGGAATGTATGTCCATCCATATTTGTTGTTTAAATTGTTAGGTCTTTAGGAGCCCTTTGTGCATGGTATTGTTGATGTGCATTTTTTCCATCATTTGCAACGATAGTGTTTCTGTAAATCTGTCTTCGGTAGGTTTTGGTTGCAGTGTTGTCCGAAAGAGAATGGACAATCGATTTTTCTTTTGAAACGAATACTCTGTTGTTCACTGATATCGTCAGATTGTTGAACTTGATTAAGTACTCGTTTATATTTCCGTTGTATTGGTTGAGTAATATTAATCCTTCTGATATCTCGTTTAAACTTGGTACATGATGACTATTGGTATGGTTGCATTTGGACGAATGGCTTTTGAATAACTTGGATATACAGGTAAAATTACTTATATCTAAAAGTTTGTCTTGCTTACAAATTGACATAGAATTGATCGTTTTACACTCATTGATAACGCTATAAATTTGGTTGTGACTTTTAATATTGTTTTCATATGTAATTTCTGAGATTCTATTGTTTCTTTAGACAGGTTTTACCGTTAACTTCTCATACAGTTCCAGCGTAGTTATCGGAATATAAATTATGTAAAGTAAACACAAGTTGTTGGTAATAATTTTGATGTCCGCGAAGTCTAATGCTTCTTCTGGCGTACTATATGGCAAATTATCTGCTTCTATTGTATTAATTGCTAAGTTTATTTCAATATTAGATAAAATGAGTGAGTTGATAACTCTCGCCTTGGCCCAATGGATCGCATATTTTATATTTACTATTTCCTCTTTTATAGTTCTTAATTTACATTGAATGTTGAATGCTAATTCATCGTGCAATTTGTTATCTTTTTGTATCGTATTGATAATCTCATTGTACATCTGGTTGGTTTATGATAACTTTTTTATTGTTACTATCTACGAGTAATACATTATTTATTTTGTCTTTAATTACTTCGAAATCCTCGTGATCTGAATTTTTGGCTATCCATTTTCAAGCACTACCGATAGCGTTGATTGAGCGACTGTTTCTATGTATCTTGAGGCTTTGTATTAATGTCTGTAACTCTACGAGTTCAAATACAGTAGTAAAGGATGGTCTTCAGTCATTTTTCGGTTCAGTATTGATTGCATGTTGTCTTTGAAAGTGTGATATGTATCTAATTCGGCTATGTGTATCAGTTTAAAGTTGCCTTTCTGTATTTTTGCCCGTCCCGTACTGGTTGCTATTACTTGTGAATTTGTGTAGCCGAGAATTTGTATTTCGGTGAGTGTACCACTCAGGATGGTACTGTAATTGAAAGGGATTTTCAGGATTTATTGTTACTTTTATGAAGTACCTTTCCGGATTCTGTGAAGATGGTGGTATTCCGGTCTGCCATTACTACTTGAGGCTTGTAATTGTTAGTTAATTTTGATCCTAACCTTTTATTGTGTTTTACGTAAATTACCTGCCCAGGTTGGTAGGCTATTATGGGTTTACGTGTTTTGTTATGAAGTTTTAAGTTTTTCTGCTGTTTATTATTGAATTTATTGTCGTTTCGAATTTGTTCTAACTATTCAGGATCCGCATTGAGAACTCTGCCAAAGTAGAGCTCTATGGGGTTTTCCCCGTTGTCGAATGGATCGAGTGGTTATACTCATTAATACATCTTTCAAGAAGTTCCTCGAAGTTTCACTCTACACCACCGGCTTTTAAACATCTCATTATTTCTAAGAGGGTAGAGTGAAACCTCTCCACTTAACCATTTACTTCACTTTTGTAGGGGGGAGTCCTAAAGATATTTATGTTTAGTCCATCTTCCATCTTCTAACGACGTTATTGAATTCGAATTAAGGGATGTTTCATTATCTATTACCACTACTTCTGGCACGCTAAAGAAAAAAAGAATATCTCGTAGTTGTTGTTTAATGTCTTCCGCTGCTTTAGATTTTATTGGTTTGCAGAAGGCGAACTTACTGAGCTTGTCAAAGGCAGTTAGTACCAGTTTATTTTCCGTTGAATATATGTTCAGATGAAGGGTGTGACCAGAATAATTTGGAATGGGGGTAGGAAGGAGAATAGGTTTATTTGGGTGACGGTCATATTTGTTTTCCTGGCCTGCGGCGCAACGTTTCACTAATATCTTAAATTTCCGACTCATTTTCGGAAAGTAGTGTCTTTCTATGATTTGATCTCTGTTCTCCTGAGCATTTCGATGTGCGGGTCGATGGAAGGATACGATTTTTTCTTCTTGAGTTTCGTCCATTTCTTCTCGAATGTCTTGAACCATCTTCCGCGTAAATTGAATTGTATACCCTCTGAAGTTAATTTGATATACTTCTTGCAACTTTCCCATTATGTTTTCGGTTGTCCTTAATCCGCTAATAGTATTCACTCGTGGTTGGATGATAATGTGTCTAGTATAATTTTGAAAGGAATTAAGTATTTGGTACGAGGTTTCTTCGCCTAGGTTTAGTAACAATTGATTTCTGAAAGCATTAACCGAGCTCTCCACTGTAGGAATTAGATCATGTAAGAGCTTTAGCCGCTGTGTTGAGTAGTTGGCATTACATTTATACTTGAGGGAGGTTGAATCCTGGACAATGTGTCTGCAACAAGGTTCATTTTCCCCGGTTTGTATTTCAATTCATAATTATTTCCTCCAATATCGCTTTCCAGCGCTTCATTTTGGAAATATTATTCTTGTTGCTGTGCGGATGATATAATTTAAATTTAATCTAAGGAAACAATTAATTATTTAATAAACTATAGTAATAAAATGTGTAAACCTCACTAAAAATGAGGTACAGCCCATGATAATGCCACATCACCGACTTGCTCAATTGTACAGGTCATGGAAGGAAAAGGAGAGGAAGGAACGACTATTATGTCATTTGTATGTATACGTATTATTAATTTTTTTTATTGTATAGAGCTTTAATAGTCCCATTATGGTTATTAGATATCGCCAGCGACTGGTCCAAAAAATAATGAATATTTTTAAATGTTACTTTTGGAACTGTTTTGCAACTGGCAAACATTTTGTTATTGAAAACTTTTTGACTACAACATCAGTAGAAAATCACTTGGTTGATTGCAAGGTTGATTGCAAAATTTGATGTCTTTGTATTAACGATTTTGTTAAATTAATAAAATTTCGACTTTTTGCAGCAATTTATTTAAAATATTGATGTTTGTTTTCAAATCTAAGTGTTGACAATTTTACTAATGGACCATACAATTTCATAAGTAATATATAATGCTGAATATAATGATGCTTTCGAATCAGACTTTTATTTGGAAATAATAAAATTCTTAGTTCGAGTTATCGGACAATTAATCCTTCTAAACAATTGATTTGGGTAAAAGTGACACGATGAGATGGGACAATTTGAGTTCTTTTCAAAAGTAGCAATTAAATCAAAAGTATCATTAAAATTTTTAATTTTACTATTAAGTACGAATGATAGTAAGGTGTGACTTGATAGAAATTTTGCATTGCAAATGCAAATGCATGGCCACCAACTTTTTAAGTTAAGTTTCAGTGATTTTGCTAATCGATTACATGTAATATTGAAATAGTCATATGTGATCCACTCATGACTAACAAAGTAATGAACAGCTAAGCATACATCTTGAGGTATAACACCGTCATACAAATCATGAGCAATGCATGGCGGAAGGTCGCGGCTTACATGAAAAAAATTTAAATCATTAAAACATGAATTATTTTTAACTCCCTAAGAAAACTTGGTTCTTAAATCTCGGCGCGTTCGGTAATTAGTTTTAAATTCTGGTAATGCTATGTGACAATATCTACAAAAATATTCAGCAGAACTGAAGTTTTCGAGGAATCCTCCAATTTGATGCAAACCTAAGTTATCGCCACAAATTGCTAAGGTTGATCCTTTTATCGACTCTGTAGCTGCCCTAATAATTATCCCATCTTCTTCTAATATCTTCAAATCTGATATAACGTTCTCGAAAACAGAATTAAACCCAATGTTTTCAAGTGTGATTCAGTACATAATAAACATAGCATTATGTTATTGATTTGTGAGCGTGTAAATTTCCAAGAACAAAATAAACTCCTAACAGCTTGTGTTTTGATTTAGCTGAGACTAATGAGTTGCACACTTCAAACGCGTCTACGTAGGACGAAAGCTCAACTCGATTTTTGTAATAAAATAAATTGTTATTTTTGTATAATAAACCGTCTTTGTAATCTTGAAGTAAAGAATAATTGGATTTTTGGTTTGAATAAAATTGCGATTTAACTTGTAGATGCTCTAAAAAAAGTTGTGTGTTTAGTATAAGGATGTAATAATTTAAACAATTCCTATGATAATTATTTAACCCCAAGTTGGTTTTAACGGGTTTAACTAGGGTAGGCGATATAGCATTTTGTTTTCTTCTTATAGTTGATAATGAAGTGTTTGACATCAAATTTAATGGATTGTTAACACTTCTGAGCAATATTAAAGTTTCTCAGCTATAAAGGAAATAACATGTTCAGGAATATTATGTTCACTTTTTAGCTTCAATAATAATTCGGATGTTAACTTTTTAATGTTTGTCTCAGAATCACTTTCAACGTTTTGTAGAGTAAGTAATTTAGATTGGGGATTCAGCCCTATCGAAGAATACTCTGATAATTCTGGCATCGAGTGTTCTGGTATAGCAGTTACATATCTATCAAATGAAACATCACTGACATCAGAATGATTTTTAAAATTTTTAATTTATGCACAATATTTATGTGATTACGAAATGTTTTTTCATGTGTAAATTTTTTTACACATGTTGATATTGGGGATTTAATTTAACGGCTCTGAGGATTACGGAAATGTTTCATAACATGACGTAAAACGTTTTCTAAAATGTTCGACCTAAATAAGCAGCCATGTTCAGAACAACAGAAACGGTTTTCAATTTCTGTTTTTTCTTTAGGGTTTTTCCTGTGTTTCTGTAAACGTGAGAAAGGTAATTATTATATCTATTGAAAACTTTTTACAATTATTGTATATTTTTTTTATTTGGCACTAGCTCCAAAAATTTGGTGCTATATGGCCCGTTTCAAAATTTACAATTTTTAATTTTTTACCATAATAATTTAGTTTTAATTTCTTTTCATACACCTAGCACACATCGATCCCCTTTCACACTTCTATCTGATTTGTTCTAATAAATTCATACACATTCTTATATACGTTCATTCCCATTCGTAATAATTAAGTCAAACTACTTGCACTCAATAGAACATCGAACATTTGTCTGCTTTGGTTAAATGCAGAACATTTCAGAATCAAATGTTCGATGTCCTCCACAACCAAACAGCTTTCACATAATTCACACACAACCAAATTGCGTTTCTTCAAACATTCTTTCCAATTTCCGTGATTAAATCTCACTCGATTCATAGTTCTTAACATTCTACCTCCTTTCAGCACCTTAAAGAACGGTTGTCTCAAAGGAGACCTAACCAACTCTAAGTACGTCTTACCTATCACCTGACATTTTTCAACAAACTCTCTCTCCCATTTTCTCCACAGATTCACGTGAAACATGCGAAGTATGTCTCTGGCATCCATGAATTCATATTCATTTACATCCTCAATCAAACAACCCCGTTTCGCAAGCATATCGGCTCTTTCATTACCTTCAATCTGTAGGTGTGAAGGTATTCATTGAAGGATGACCTCCCTCCCACAAGATTGAAGATAGTTATTCAGCATTTCCACATACACATTGCCATGAGTTCCCCCACCTTTACTAATTAATTCCAACCCACTCTGGGAGTCAGAGAATAACACTATTCTCGTTCTTCCTTTTGCCATTGCCAACTTGATCCCTTCCATAATCCCTATCAATTCTGCATTCATTATACAGATACTGTCATGCACTCTTACCATTTTCTGTTTCCTCATTGAAGGAATATAAATTCCCACACCTACTCGATCATCATTCACACTTGCATCTGTATACACTTCCACATGTGCAACATAATTCGTTCGCATTTTGCAAAATTCACTCTTAACCGATAACTCATTCATCATTGCTTTTGTTGTGTCACCAAACTTCAACCGCACTATTAGATTTACCAATTTATTGTCCTTAGTTAACATTCGTACAGTCTCTCGCACGGTGATCCATTCCCTCCCCACAACATACTTATTTTCCTTTTGTACTTCCCACACAAACTTTTCTACACATTCATTAGCAGAGTGGTTGTGACGGAACCCAAAGGTGGTTTTCGGCAGCAAATTTCCCTCATTCACAATTTTATCTATACGACCTTTCATCATACCATTCACAATTTTAACAAATACATTCAACATACATATTCCCCTGTAATTTGTTGCCAGATTTCTAACCCGACCCCTTTTAGGAATAGGTACCACTCTGCTTTCCTTTCATTTTTCCGGTATCTGAATACTCATCCATACTTCATTGAGAATTCGAAGCAAGGCCGCCTTGGCTTCGAATTCTAATCTACCAATCATTTTATAACTCACTCTGTTGGTTCCGGGTATAGTAGATTTTGATATTTCTAAAACCCCTCGGTACTCTTCCCATTCAAACTTCTTACCTTTCGCTACTTCATACCTTTCGCTCAAATTGCTACGTACGTCCGTAATCATTTGTAAAAAGACACCTCCATTCTTTCTGTCATCGAACACAGCGTTTCTGCCTTGCGCTCTATACCCTCTCACTCTATATGATATGATATGATATGATAGAGGCGTACAGACCAGTCATAACGGCGACCCTAGGTACGTTACCATGATCCTGAAATATCAACAATCAAACAAATTATATCTGAATGCAAATAATATTTCAGCATCATGCGGGCCCAGGCCCTGTCTGCATCCTTAACAGATAAGGTTAGTTAGGAAAGGATGTTAGTCACAGAAACGACTAGGGCGGAGCGCAGCAAAGTTATTTTCTAACTACTTAAATATATTACTCTATATCCTCTCACTCTATTACATTTATCCCATACATCCGTATTTGTAGTTCTGGGTGTCATTTTGGACACATAGTCCCGCCAACTTTTCCTTTTCGCTCTACGGATAGCCTTTTTCAATCTTGCATTCATCCTTCCAAAATTTATTCTGCATACATGACATATACACCTATTGAACTCTCTCAATGCTATCCGTTTCCTTTCATAGCAATACTGGATTTCATTCTACCAACCGTTCACCTTGTATTCATTCCCTCTGACATTTATAGTACACATTTCATTCACTCTCTCTATTTCATCCTCAAGTTGGTTAACCTCATTTGCTTCTTTCATTATGAGAGTCTCATTCATACGTTCGACCCATTTCTTACCATTCATAATGACCTTACGGTCTATGTCAACATTTATACCACCTAAGCATATCCTGATCAAATAATGATCTCTACCCAAATTCTCATCTGTGACATTATAAGTGGCTTGGCCCGCCAGTCCGCTACAGATTAAAGTTAAATCTATCGCGCTTGCTGTCGACCCCACTCTCGCCATTCTAGTCGACCCACCATCATTCAGGACTACGAGATCGGAATCCAGAACGAAGCGGGTCAACCAGTTACTTCTAGCATCAGTTCTTTCACTCCCTCATATTCCCGAATGCGCATTCATATCACCCGCTAGAATCACGTCACTTTTGCCTTCCATCCATTCAAACAAAATTTGAAAATCTCGTTGGCTTCTGTCTCAGTCAGACGTAGACAAGACTGGAGTTGCATAGATGCTAACAAATAACAAGTTTCTGTCCAGATTCCGAGTTTTGGCTGCTATGAATGTGCTCGAAACGCGGTATGTCACAAAGGACCAGGCTGATATTGGTACGTGCCAATATCGCCACCCCACCGAAGCCATCAGCCCTCGGTCTGGACAGATAATTGTATCCTTTCACCCGAAACGTCTTACTCTCACGCTCCCAAGTTTCACACAAAATCATCACATTCACATCGTTATTGGTCAGATAATTCAGCAACATATCGCCATTGGCATATATACTGCAAATATTTATCTGGCCAATTTTCACGCATTCATTGGATCTCAGCATTCGCTCTACCATTCAAAGAAATGAAGAAGGGCATTTATAAACGCAAATGCGTTGTTTCTCCTCCTTCCCTCATTCATCATCAATAATACTTACATGGGTAGTTCCAAATAGTGTTAATTCATTTGGAGTTAAATTAGAATGTCTCATTGCTAGCCATGCTTCATATTTTTTGATTGTCTCTATGTCCATTGCTGTATTAAAAGTTGTTTGTTGATTTGATTGCGGTTGTTGTTGTAATCTTTCTTGGTGTTGTTGTACTTGTTGTATTTGTTGTTGTAGTTTGTTCGTTTCTTGTAGTTGTTTTGGTTGTTTCGGCTGTTGTTGGTTTTGTTGTTGTTGTACTGGATCTTCTTGTTGCTGTTGTTGTTGTGGTTGGTTTAATTGTGTCTGTTGTTGCCTTGAAGTTGAAATGGTTTTTTGATATGATTGTGGTTTTGTCTGTTCTAGTTGGTTTTCTTTGTTTTACGGCTTTTGTGGTGTGTTGGTGGGTTAAAGGCGGTTTTTAGTGTATCTGCATATGTTGTCTGGTTAGCTGGTGTGGTGTTTGCATATAATCAAAAATATTTGACTTTCGCCTCGGGAAATGTTAATCTATCTACAGTTTTAATTTTCTACTTCTCGTTTATATACTCGACATTCCTTACTGTTGCTGGTGTGTGCCTCTTCACAATTTATGTATTTTAGTGAAGTGCACGGCTGGTTGTGTGGTGTTGCTTCATTACATTTGTAGCACTTAGGATCACTTGTGCATCTCTTTTTGGTGTGACCAAATTTGTGGCATTCGATGCACTTCAACGGATTTGGAATGTACAACCGAATGCTTAATCGTATAAAGCCTGCCCTTAGATATTCCGGTTAATTGCTGCTGCATCCGTTAATTTGTTTTCCACCCATTTCTTTATTTTATATACCTCTATGACGCCGTGGTTCTTAAGCCCTTCTTTGATTTCCTCCTCAGTTAAACTTTTAGGTCGTGGCAGAAAATGATACCTTTGGAACTGTTTAATATGGGGTGTTCCGTCACTTTTATTTTGGCCAATTGCCCCAGAGATGTGGCCTTAAGTAATGCATTCGTCGCTGCCTGAGTTTTTGTCGGAACCAGCAGTTCTCCAGCTTTCGAGCGTTGCGTTTTAATGATACCTTTGGTTATCATATCCAGCCCTTTTTTATTCCAAAAGGTGAAAAATTTCACAGGTTTTGTCCCTCCTGCTCGTGCTTGATTATTAGATATTTTTCATTCACTCCATTGCAATCCATTATATCTGCACCGCCACCGAATCCTAATCTCTTTGTTCGCATTTCTTCGTTCTTTTTCCTTTTGGAGGGTGTAACAATTGCATTGCTACCAATATTTGGTACGCATTGGTTTTCCTCCGCCTCTGTACTATTATTATCATTATTCCGTTTTACTCTCGACGTACTTTTTGTGTGTATGACTCAAGGAATATTGCAGTACAATATCAATAAGGTTGTGTTGTTTCATGTTATCATATGGTACCGCTTCTCCTCGAATAACGAGGCATTCGATTATATTTTTGTGTTGACAAACCTCATTGCAAATTGGTAACCTGGCCACATATAACTTCAATTATTACAAGACATAATTGATTAAATAGTAAGTGTGGTGACAAAAAAATAAAAAAATAAAATTTAATAAAATAATTTATATGTGCGATTTATACATGTCAATCCAGTGATACAATTTTAATTAAATTTTCAATCAAAGCGGAAAAGGTACTTTATCCTTAATTGCAAACCAATATATTCTGTTTAAAATATTCTAATAGTTTTTTTTTGTGGTTTGTGATAGTCGCGTCGCGGACGAGGAGGTTACCAGTCGTGGTCCAGAAAAAAAAAGTAAAACGGAAATTGTATTATAAACAGCACAGCGTGAATTGAAACGGTTTGAGCCGCTCAACTGGAATATATCTAGTCCGTTCTGAACGCGGTCGTATTATCGTGAGATCCACCCATACCGCTATTCCTTTCACAGAGGGGAGAGGAGGTTTCCAGAGGTTATCTACAACCATATTATAATTGGAACGATCAACGATACTGAGTGTTATTACCATTATCTACATAGTAAATAGTATAATTTATAGCCTAAATTTATAGCCCTATTTCCTAAAGTCAAATTGAGAGTGGTAGTCGATAAATTAAATTAACATGAACCTAATTAGTGTATTATGTCAGTAAAATATCTATAGGATTTCGATATATGTATATAGAAATACCTGGTATAGTAATTCGGATACGTTTAAACGATAGTAAATCAACATGTTACCCATTAACAAGGCCTTGGTAACGGAGGTTCATGTAAGTACTTAAAACAAATTTATTTTTTTGTTATACCTATATATATTCTTATATCCATTGCTTTTGCCAATCTATTTTTTTGTATTTGAGAAAAATATTCTAAATAAGTAATGATTTCACTTAACTTAATTAATGACTACCTTTTTGCCTCATTATAATTGATCATATTTGTATTATGTTGTTATCGCATTGAACTGCAAGATTCCTTGAGTATATGCCTTCTAACGAAATAATGTATGTTTAAATTAGCCTTACATGTCTAGTTCGTTTATTTTATTAAAATAAAACATAGTCAAAATAATTAAAAACCTTTCTATTCATAATTGCTCTGCGATGTTCATAAATAAAATGTCACGTTAGAGTATAAAGTTATATAATTGATGTTCGCGTAAGGTATATATACCTGGGCGTGCCAAATGCCACTGCAGGCACGGGGTGGGAATATTCCGCACACACGGAACGATGTATGAATTCGCATGATGAATCAGTGATCATCGTCGGTTAATGTATTACGCAAGCAGCACATGTACTCGTGACTCCAGTGAGAGTTGATAAACGAATTAGGAAACTTTCGCCTGAGTTCTAGCGGGCAACCGTGCTGCAATATCAATAATCCTCATCTGGAGATTCTGTTAACCAGTTGGAGAATTTTATATCATCATTATATTGGAAAACACTTGCTAAGAACATACTCCAGCTCGTTACAAGGGTTGGGTATTATTTCCCAACATCCTCAACGGTGCGAATCTATTTGGGCTTTCAAATATCACCCCTTTTTAGGGCCGAAGCCCTCCTTTTGCCCACACCTGACTTTACTTGTTGTCTAAAATCACGCCGGTTAAATATAAACAAAAACTTGTTGTTGTTGCCGCTAAACAATAATCCACTTAAACATTATATATTTGCGTCCACCGTTTTCTTAATATTATAAAATTGTTCTTACACCTCTATAAAACTATTTTAACTTAATGAAAACCCAAAACCACTTAAATTAACTATTTATCAAATGAAAAAGGAATTTTGCACCGAGCTGTCCAAATTTTATGTGTAGAACTGGAATGTACAGTTATTGTACAGGCACTTGAAAACAACTCTTGTTGCTGATTTATGTATTCTTAAATGGGAGCTGTATTTTAATAAAGACGCACACATTTTATCATAATTTACACAAACGAACATTATAGCGCTATTGATCACAATTACGAACAAGTCAACAAATATTATTTGAAAAGTTTAGTTTAATTAAATTTAGTAAATGCATTGCAGCTAAACTATAATAACACGAGGAATACATAACCTTCAATTTATTGAATTGCTTACGTACCTGCTTACGTACCGTAACAAACAACCTTATTTCACTTTCCAACTGTGTAGAGTTAATAATTATTAATTTTAATAATTATTATTAATCACATTTTAACTTTTTTAAATTTAAATATAAATATTTTTTGCTATTTCACATCTGCGTTATATCAACTGCGTGTCAAAATGAGATTTCATCATATTCGTTTGTTTGGTCGTGCATTTTACTTTCGTTTAATCTACAAATTTTGCCGATCTCATGATATGATATGATATGATAGAGGCGTACAGGCCAGCCATAACGGCGATCCTAGGTACGTTACCATAATCCTGAAATATCAACAATCAAATAACAAATTATATCTGAATGCGAATAATATTTCATCATCATGCGGGCCCTGGCCCTGCCTGCATCCTTAACAGATAAGGTTAGTTAGAAAAGGATGTTAGTCACAGAAACGACTAGGGCGAACCGCAGCAAAGTCATTTTCTAACTACTTAAATATATTAGAATGTTAGTCTCAATTAAATTCACACTCTAGATTGGAGTTTGTTAGTTAATTAATGTAAGTTAGTTGTGTTTGAGGTAAAGGATACTAATATTCATCATATGTATTCGGCATCAGTCCTACTAGACTGGTTAGGTTATTTAATTCACATCTATGAGTCATCTCACCACATACTGGTTGTAACCTTATTTTGCCGTATCTTCCCATCCAACACCATCTAACCGAGGGACTTCACGTTCGTAATGACACGGCAGTATTATCATACATATGATGACCTAAATATTCCGTCAATGTCAAAAAAAAAAAAATAAAAAAATATATAAAAAAAAAAAAAAATTAAATTCGGTATTGTCATTCAGCTACCTATATTTAAATTCATCCAACTAAAAGCAGGGTTAATTTATATCTAACATTCATACAACTTCACTAAAACATAACCTGAATTCAACCAGAAAGATCGTCGAAAAACAACATTCCATAGCAAAAAGTCTTTGGATCGTTACCATATTTGATTGTATTGAGTTTATGCTCAAAACGTAATTAATTAAATAGACCCCCTGATCAAGAATGTTGCAATCACAATCTTCCCTGATCTTCCGGTATGTAAAAAAAAAATAAATAAATAATAAATTTTAAATAATAATAAAAATAAATTGAATTATATTTGCCGACAACTTTATTGTTTTAAATCAGGACTTTCGACAAAATTTCAATTTAAAGAATTGTTTAAAGTAAGTGAAAATTATTAAAATAAGTTATGAAAATGTAATTAAATTTAAATAAAAAGCCAAATGGATAACACAATCCAACATATTTCAGCTCAAAGGATAAATTTCCCGTGGCAGAAAACTGTTTCCTCCTTTCATTAACATTTTATATATTTATCAATTTATATTATTCCACAAAAAGTCATTTTTGTCACAATACGGTGGCAACCCATTTTGAGTATACAAATTTTCGCTTATTGGGTAAGTTACAATTCGATCTGTTGTAATTTCAAATTTTGGTTTCTAGGGTACCAATATTTTATGTACTTAAGTACATACAAAGGGAATCCCCTTGAAATGTCAGTTTCTATGTATACGATTATAAATTACCGTTCACATATATGTAAATAGTTATAATAACAATAACAATAATAAATAATTAACTTTTATATAATTAGAATGAAAATTAGAATAAAAAGATACTTCTCTGATTGTATATGTGTTGAACGTAATTTTCATAATAACTGTCTCAATTCACCTGTATCAACTTGTGAACTTCTAAAGAACAAAAATCACTCAAAAATACTCGTAGCACATCACTCTCACACTACACATTCCTGAACTGATTTGAATTAAAATATTAATAATAATTTATTTAAAGGAGAGACAAAAACACGTGTTTCCTCTACGACGATCTGTCGATCCTCATCTACGAATTTTGCCGATCTCATATAAATTTATTTAAAAAAGTATGTAATTTAACACACATTTTCTTGCAATATTAAATTTATTTTTAAAAATACATGAAATGACTGTAATATTATTCAATAACAAATAAAATGTGTTATTTATAGTTACAATTCGAATGAAATTGCTCTAAATCACTAGATATAATAATAAACTAAATTTGATTTTGCATACTTACGGTGCCCATACCCGGTGTAACTTGGTTGTACAACTGGTATGTAGACTAGTCTGCAGACTACACCACACACTTTGCAACTTGTTGTACAACAAGTTTGAAAACATAGAAAGTAGAAACAGTCAAAATATTTGATTTTTTATAGTTTTTCCAAATATAAGTAAATACCTATCAAGTAAAATTATTCCAAGTCAAAATTATTTAAGTAAAATTAAAAAACGAAATTATAAATATGAGTGAAAGTGATGACATTACTGCTTTAATTGTTATTGCGGAAGTTTTATTTCAAGACAAAGAACAAGAGAAACGCAGAAAAAGAAAAATTTGGATGAAAAGCTGGTTAAAAGATAAAGATACGTTTTCTAACCAAAGACTTTTGAAAGAATTAAAAGTTAGTCAACCAGATGACTTTAAAAACTCCATGCGTATGGATGAAGAAACATTTCTATATCTTCTGGATAAAGTAAAGCCATTGATAGTAAAGCAGGATACTTTTATGCGTGATGCCATTAATGAAGAAACGCGATTATCCATAACTTTAAGGTTTCTGGCTACCGGTAATTCTTTTGAAGATTTAAAGTTTTCGAATGCAGTATCAGCGCAATCCATTGGAAAAATTGTTATCGAAACATGTGAAACAATTCGAAAAGTTTTAAAGGATTATATTAAGGTGAGTTTTACCAAAATAATTAGTTGCATAATATTTTACTAACATAATTTTCTTAAAATACAGATTCCAGCTACCTCTGATGATTGGAAAAAAATGACGGTGGTGTATTTAATAATACAAAATTTCACCAACAATTACTAAACTAAGAATTAAATATTCCTGAACCTGAAACTGTGGATTCTACGGGCCGGAAGTTACCTTACGTTCTAATAGGCGGTGATGCCTTTGCCCTGGGAGAGAACTTACTGAAAACCATTCAGTTGTAATCATCTGATAAAAGAACAGGAACTTTTTAACAAAAAATTGAGTTCTGCGAGAGTAAAAGTAGAGAATGCATTTGGCATTTTGGCTGCTAGATTTAGAGTTCTTTTAACAACTATTGACTTTCTCCTGTGAAAGTTACGAAGATTGTGATAGCTTGTTGCTATTTACATAATTTTTTAAAGAAGAGTAGAGGCGTTTTATACTCTAGAAATGAATCGGGAGGAACGTTTCGGCTTTCAGAAACATTATTGCAAATGCAACCAGCAGCATCAAGAAACTCATCATCACAAGCTAAGCTCGTGAGAAACGATTTCTGCGAAGTTGTTAATCGTTTGCATAGCACCGAATAAATGTTTGTAATTATTTGTACTTTTTTTATATTCATAAAAATAAACAGTTTTAAACATAGAAAAAGCAATAATATTTTTATTAAAATTTTTTATGAGTATTGGTTGTCATTAAAAAGATCATTAAAAGTTATATGATTTGGATTTTGTGATGACCTAGAAATATTAAAATTAACAGGAACAATTTCCTCAACAACGATTTGATTTGATGTATAAGGTTTTACACATCTAGAGTCATCAGCTGGTGAAGAATTACTGGTACTTGGTAGTGGGTTTGATGCATAAATTGTTGAGCATCTAGGATCAGCATGCGAAAAACTACTTGTACTAGGCAATTGATTTGATGTATACGGTGTTGAATATCTAGAATCAGGACGGGAAAAACTACTGGTACTAGGCAATTGATTTGATGTGTAAGGTGTTGAGCATCTAGAATCAGCGCGTGATGAACTGAACTACTGGAACTGGGCAATGAAGAAACTGTGTTAAGTGTCAGCTCGTTTAATTGTCCCATTATTAAAATTTCATCTATGGCTTTTTTGGCATAAAGTTTCTGTCTATCATTCAGGTTTTTAAAAGATGTTGCCCATCCTTCAGCAAATATTTTTGACTCATCTTTTTTAGTTTTAAGTCGAACTAAATGATCGACAGCTATCTTTCTGGAAACTGGGAGGGTTGTTTCAAGCTAAAATAGAAATTTAACAGTAATGTGAAATATTTTTAAAATGTATAACTTACTTCAATTTCCTCTACATCATCATCGGTATCCACACTAGAAATTCCAGCAGTTGGGATTTCATTGTCCCTTGGGAAATATAAAATTTCAAAATACCACAATGATGGGACGTATACATCATCCTCACCAGCTCCAGATTTCTCACTTTTTATAACCTTATTAAGTTCGCGGCGATAGCAGCTTCTTATGTTGTTTATTTTATTCTTTAAACTTGAAATTGTAGCCTCACTATCTAAGTTTTTATATATGGTTAACAATTTCTCCCATGCTTTTTGCTTTTTATCTTTATTTTTGTACACAGAATTTTTAACTTTCCATAATTCTGGACATTGTTCGAATTCTTCGAAAAAGTCTCTCCACAACTGATTATTAACTACAGCCATTTCAATTAAAGAAACTTATTCTTTTTTAATAAAATATTTAGCTCGTTTTATGTGGTTTAGATATAATCTTCGTCAATAACGGTATTAAAATAACAAATAAACATAAAATGTCATTTAAGTTGTACAACTTGTCCACACACATTGCAACTTGGTCGTACAACCACTGACTCCGCCTATAAAAATCAAAATTTTTTGATTTTCTTGCAACCTAGCTTCGAACCTTCAAAATGGTTGTACAACTGCCCTACAAACGATACAACTTGACTAGTCTGCAGACCAGTTGTACAACCAAGTTGCACCGTGTATGGGCAGCTTTACACTATTTTCAAGTAAATTTCAATTGCAACTGGTTAAAATTACAAATTGAATGCAATATTCAAAGGAATTTTCCTTATATTTTTTGGAATTTTCCTTATATTTCCTATATTTTTATTGAAATTTACTTAAAAAATGTATTATTGCACGAAACTTCAATAAAAATCAGAAATTGTGTAATTTTACGTAGAATTAGTAGTTTTGGCATCAAAAGTATGCAAAAAGCAGTTGAAAGTGTTATTCTCGGCCTCGATGATTTTGAAAACAACAAATTGAAAACTGAAAATTAAATACTTTGCAATAACACCCCCGTGAGTTTATGATAAATTCATATTTTGACAATCCAATAAATTACTGTTGTAACAACCATATACTTTGACAACCAATTTGATTTTGATTTTGGAAAATTCGAAATTAAAAAGTGGGATGAAAACTTTCCTTTCTCTGTCACACACTGAATACTATTTTATTTGCTCAATTATTTTTAATGTATCCATTCGTTCATATATGTATTTGTTATGTTTTGTATTGTTGATGTTTTTATTACTCGCATGATTGTTTCCAATTTTTATTAAATCAGAGTATGGTTTAATAACTACTGATCAGTAAAAAGTATAAATAAGTCTATTCAAGAAGAAGCTCATTGTTGATTCAAATATAGTTCTCCACAAAATAAATCATGAATTGGACTGGTTAGTCTACAGTTCTTATAATATGCAGACACAGAAATTAATTTTTTTTAATTTGTTGTGATGAACGAAACTCCGGTTTCTCATCAAAAATAAACAGGACAATAAAACTTCATATAACATTCAGTAAATTAATGATTTTATTTACAATTCCTTATAATATAATAGTTTTAAATAATATTTCTAAAACTGCGGTCCAATTCGTAACTTATTTTATAAGACTGACTTTTTCGAAAACTTACAATAAGTTTCTAGTTGAGCCGGTTGGGCGAAAACCGCCAAAACAACTCTACAATAAGTCTATGCGACGGGAAACTTATTGTAACCTTTCGAATAAGTTATGAATTGGGTCGTAGTATAAGTTTGTTTTTATAAGTTGCTGTCAAAACCGTTCGCTTTTCCGTTTACCATCGGATTTATACTTTTTCTTCTGATTTCTTCGATTACAGCAGGATTAATACTTTCCTGTAGATTTGGATTAAAATTTATTTTTATTAATTAGGTCTTTCAATTTTTTAATTTTTTACTTACTTTACGATGTTTAAAGGTTGGATCATTTTGTATACCGCCAAAATCAGATTCATCAGATCGGACACTAATATTATCAAATACCGGTTTTAAATTATTATTATTTAAAACGGGATTTGACCCTTCAACTGAAAATACATTGGTTGTAGGTGCCTCGCGTCGATTCAAATTTGATGACGTGGAACCAAAATCAACGGTTGACATTGCTTTTAATTGTCGTCGTAAATTACGAGTTCGTATAAAGAAAGCAATAATTAGTACAGCACATAATATACCAAGCACAACGGACAAGACAATTAATATAGTTTGAAGCAATTCCGCTTTATCTGTTTCGCCGCTAATTACGGAGCCGCTAGGAACCTCTTGCAGCATTAGTTGTCTTTGAGCAAGAGTGCTTTTAAGTTTCGTAAGAAATACGACGTCCGATACGATTCTGTAAAAGGATTACTTAGTTTACGGAACGTATTAAAAATTTAAATAAAATAGAAATTACTCTAGGATCCGTTCAGCTGGAATAGCCTCGTTGTCGCGAATGAAATGTACTTTAACATTTGTTAAATTTTCTATTATGATACCATTATCGTCAGTTGCAGGTTCTGTTTCGTCTATGTTGCAATCAAATCCAAATTGTTCTTTAAATAAATCTTTTATCTAGAAATACGCAATTGATTAGAATATAGTATGAGTCCATCGAACTGCTTTACTCACAAATTGAGTATTTTCACTCAATTCGATATCATACACCGAATTAACGAAAACAAATGTGACACGATTTGCATCGGCAATTATAAAAATTTTCACCAAAGCTTGGTCGGAATGTATTTCTGAAATAAAATTATGATTTTGTCAGAAAGATCGATACTGGATCCGAATGTCTAAATAATCTTACCGTCATTATCAAGTGCCTCAATTTGAAATTCGAAATGGCCGACCATCGTAGTACGTGGGACAAAATTCAAAATAATAGTTCCCAAATTGTTTTCACTTTCTATTATAAATGAACTGACTTCAACTGCATCAATACCCTCCCCTGACGGTTTATATGAGTCTGCCACTATGCGATATGTTATTGTTTCATTTAAATCTAAATCATTAGCCTTTACTTGTAATAAAGATTTGCCTGTACGATCACTTGTTGTAATACCAACACCATATACTTCCGATTCAAATACAGGTGGATTATCGTTTATATCCCAAACGATTATGGTTAACAGTAGAATAGATGTTGCAGGAGGATTTGAGGCTGGTCCACTTTGATTACGTGTAACTATTATTCTTATTTCGTGTTTCTCTTTCACTATCCGATTCAGTTTTTCCTTTAATGTTAGCACTCCGGTTACTGAATTTAGATTAAATTTATCAGCGTCGTTCACATTGTAGGTTGTATCAATAAAGTAATAAACGCTTTCAAATCCCTCTTCCAACCCTTCATTGCGAGGTTCAACGGCGCGTGGTATTTCATATGATTCGCCTAATCCAACATCGTTTTCTGAAAACAGTAATAATATATGATACAGTTATCAAATCATATAAACCAATTAAAAAAAATGAACATTCCGAAATCCGATATTGTTACGTTTTCGCCTATCGGAAAATGTCACCGAAATAACTGGCAGTTGAATATTACTTGGGCACATTGGCACGCAGGCCAATTAGTAAATTGTATAGTGACAATTCGGTAGGCGATGAATTTAAGGCGACACTAAATTGCATATGGTGTAATGTAAATTTGTCTAGAATATTCCGAAAGTGGTGTGAATTAATACAGTGATGTTGTTATAAACTGCCAAATTGATGGTTGTATTCACAATCCAGCCATATCAACCGAATTTAAGGGGTCAAATTCGTAACAATTGTTGACAGCGGTGGTATTATGAATATCAGATAGAAGATAAGTCTAAGTGTTCATGTTACTCCATTTTTCAGCTTCTTTAAAAATTGAAAAAATTATCCAATATTTTGTATTGGAAACCCTATTGTCACTCATTTGTATGCAATATACTCGTATTATAACAAATATGGATAAAATAATTTATAAATAATAAGTTTTATCAGAATTTTAAAAATAAGTAAAGCCACTTTTGTGAATGGTTAATACTTTGGTCGCTCGCCCTGCTGTATAAAGAATCACAAGGGCCGCGGCAACCTAAGGAAACTTTATCTAATTTCTGAATTAACGGGTTATTCTGGATAATGTATTATGATAGATAACAAAATTCTGGATGATATAGTATTGATATAGTAGTATAACGATGTGAGATTACTCATACTAAGAGGTTTCGTGGCTTGGTTTTGATTTACTGAAGGGTTTAAAGAATTTTATTAAGAATTTGGAATGTTAAGTTTACGGGTTGTATATTTTATTTGTAGTTTTTTGGAACCAACAAAGGTACCACACTCAATGGATCGAAGGGTATATGGTAAACTGTATGAGCTTGAACTATGGAATGGGAGACAATGGATCATCAGTAATGAAGCGAGAGTTTAATAAGATGAATCTTATCTTAACAAATGCAGAATAGTTTCATATTTAGTGAGGGTAGCGGGTTCAATTAATAACGCTCACTATATTTTATTATAATAAACTATTTATTTTTATTTATTTATTTTTATTATTAAATATGTATAATTTAAAAGATTCAAATAAATTTAAAGATTAAATTTTAAACCAATAATGGTTGACCTTGTTGGACTTCTTAAATTTAATGAATAATAAATAATGATTTTTGATTATACAAGACAGATTTTACCAAAAGACCGATAACTTTTATTTTTCGCTTTAAAAATCAAGTGTGTATTCTAGCATGGAAAAAGAAAGTCGGGTGTTGGCCTCCCATATTCACCCCTCCATTTTTAATCGTGCTCCAAAAACTTGTGGGAACCGTGAGACCACCTAAGTTTCTATGATTAGGAAAAAATACTAAGTCGGTTTTAGTTGGGTTAACATGCAATTGCCTTTATGAGCCGCAATAATGAAAATAGTGTACCTCCATGTGGTCCAAGTTTGGCAACTTTGACGGTATCAGAGAAAAACTCATCCAGCTCAAATTAAAGATGCCGCGATTTACGTATAGATTTAATCCAAGTCGCAAAACTATTGTTTGATACTGAGTAAAGTTAGGTACGAGAAAAGACACCTATAACCCCGATAGACTATCAATTATCTTTTCTTTGACGATAATTCGGTCGAAAAAATTCCACCAGGGCTAGTAACCTCTAATGGTGCAAAAGAGAAAATATTTTACAATACAAAACAACGTACATAACCACTAATCAGTCTGTTGGCTAGATTTCAATAGGCAGCAGTACTGTACCGAGAGTCTGATTCGCAATTACCGTTGTGAACTATTCTTCAATTTCTGCACTCCCAATTTTTACTACGGATATTTTTATGTCAGCGCTCATAACGACTCCTCGCGGCAGATACCTTAACTACTCCATAATAGGATTAGCTAAGGCGACTAATGGTCCTTCTACAGAGGGGATTGCATTTACAACACAGCAGAGAAGAAATAATTTATGCGAAAACTCATCATAAGCCTAGCATACAATTAAGAACAAAGTTTTAAAATTAGAAACATGGGACGTACTAAGTTAAACCGCAAATTTAGACTATGTCAAAGTAATAACATTAACATATGTAGTATTTCGATTTATTTTATTTGTTTATTAAATTTTACATAAATGGTTTACTTAACAATTGCTGTCCTGGTATACGTCATAAATTTCGTATCTATCACCCGGAATGACTTTAGAGACTATTTAGGGACCTTTGAATTCTAGCAACAATTTGTGATTTTCTCCTATTTCTGAAATGTGGTTTCGAATTACAACTAAGTCATTAACTTTATAGTTATAAGATTCTTTTCGTCTAGCTTCAAGACTATCCTTATTCTTTAGCTGAGATTAGCGTGCTTATTCTACAACTCTGTTAAAATTCAAATCTGTATCAATATGCTCTAACATCTGATTTACACCATCGTTTTCACTATTTTGGTTAACACCAAATAAAACCATCAACGGAGTTTCCCCGATGGAACGATTTATAATATTATTAAACGCATATTCCGCCTCACACAAGTGCTTACTCCATTTCTAAGGAGCTTCAACCAATTTGGCTAGCATTGAAACGAAGCTACAATTCATGTATACTCTACTTGTGCATTCGACTGTGGAGAAACGCCTGCGTTCGAGACCTGAATAATATTCAAGTTGTTTTAAAACGTTTTAAATTGAGCAGCTGTAAAATACGATCCTCTATCACTAATGACACGACTAGGCATACTATAACAGCGGAAATATTTTTTCAAACTATTTATGACCCCCACCGTGTTTGTGGACTTGGATGAGGAGAATTTACAAAATTTCGAAAGCTTTTCTGTTATAAGAATAAATTTGTATTGCCGCGCTGAATAGGCGCTCGAATTTATGCACAATATTAAGGAACCCTTCTCTTTTTCCATCGTTCGGCAGGAACGTTATCCAATTCACATATCTTTTAATATATTCATTGACTTTATTTTGCATTCATGGAAACCAATATGACCTGTGGATTGACTCCATGGATTTATTAACTCCCTTATGACCAATTTCATGCATTTTCTGAATTATACGTTGCTCCAAACATTCATAATCTTAACTTTATTTTGCTGTAAAGTAAATTATTACGAACAGTGTAAATCCACTATCACAGTCTGATTTTATCGAACCATTGATCTGCTGGATAGGTTTATCCCGATGCTTGTGAGAATTCCCACTCTTCAACCTACAATATTTCAGGGGTTCGACTCAATGCGTCGAATTATACCAAGTATAAAGGCTACATTCGATTATTGGGATCATTTTTTCTAGGGTTTGTTTCAAAAAGTTACAATCAGTAACTATTTTAAAACGCGTCCCGTGTAAGTATATGCGAAAGAGCTTGAGTGATAGCTGGATTCAGCCTCAGTCGTTCTTTTACAAAAATAAAATGATGTAACTCATTTGTATTCCTAGGTAATAACTTTTTACAGCGCTTATGTATCTGATACTGGATCTAACTCTGTCATTATCGATATCATATCCTAAATAATCTAATCTATTTTAAATCGGAAAAATACACAACTTGAACACTTCATGTATAATTTCAAAGTGTTGCTCCAAAGTTCCTGTTGCCATTAATATGTCATCGCTGGAAGACAACTGGAGCATTAGCCAGACCGAAATGAATTTTTCGGTGTGATAACTGCTGTGTACTTTACTGAAGTATCATCGACAGTATGTGATGAAACCCATTCTTAAATAACATAAATATTTGTTTGTTTTTTAGTCGGCCAAACAGTCTTCTGTCAAAGGTTATGGAAATCTATCCTTAATAGTAATTTTGATTAAATTTCCATTCTTCTTATAGACTGAACAATTTTTTCGGTAGATAAATTCAAACTATTTTACATTTGACTTCGGGCTCATTTCGTTTAGGAAGAGACTGATATTTATGTAAATAGCCCTATATTTTCAATTGGACCTCGCTAATTTTAAATGTGGATTTTTCCTGGAACAAACTTTCCTGGTCTCCATTTAAATGAACTTTCGATAACACATTATCACTAAGAATATTTGCGGCTCTAACAACGTTGACAGTAACTGATCTCTTTTCTGAGATGAGAAAGAAACTAAAGGGTGTTTTTTTAAGAGGTTGCCGATTTTTTTTTTGAATAAAACACATATAAAATTATGAAATGACCAAAATTTTTTTTTATTTGGTAGATAATTTTTTGGCATTTAACATTTAAACACAATTTCTGGCATATGGCTACCACGACTATTTTTCACAAATGTCATTCTGGAGGTCCAATTTTCCAGCACTTTTTCAAGCATTTGAGGGCGTATGTCAGCAATGACACGTTGAATATTGGTTTCCAAAGCGTCAATCGATTGAGGTTTATCCACATAAACCAATGACTTCACGTATCCCCACAAAAAGTAATCGAGTGGCGTCAAATCGCACGAACGCGGAGGCCAATTCACCGGACCATTTCTCGAAATAATGTTGTCGTTGAAAGTTTCTTTCAATAAGTCGGTTGTTTCACGTGCTGTATGGCAAGTGGCACCATCTTGTTGAAACCACATTTCATTCATCTTCAAGATTTGACAACAAAAACTCATTTAACATGGTTCTGTATCGATTTCCATTCACGGTAACGCGTCGTCCTTCCTCATTTTTAAAGAAATATGGACCGATGATCCCACCAGCCCATAGACCGCACCAAACAGTACATTTATCAGGATGCATTGGTAATTCTAGAACGGCGTGTGGATTATCTTTGCTCCAAATGCGACAATTTTGTTTGTTGACGTATCCATTTAACCAAAAATGCGCCTCATCACTGAAGAGAATTTTACGGTAAAAAAATGGATCTTCGTTCAATTGATTTAACGACCAATCACTGAATTCACGGCGCAAACGATGGTCGTGTGGCTTTAATTCTTACACCAATTGAATTTTGTATGGCACCAAACCCAAATCTTTACGTAAAATTTTCCATAAAGTCGATGGACAAAGTCCAATTTGCTGAGCACGACGACGAATCGATAAATTGTCGTTTTCTTCGACACTGGCCTCAACGACAGCAATATTTTCTTCTGTACGAACTCTTCTCATTCTTGTCGGTGGCTTCTATCGGACGACATCTATCGGAAAAACAAACCTCCTAAAAAAACACCCGTTACATTCGATTCGACTGAAGTATAGGGAAAATTAATAACTTGAATTATAAATTTAAGTGGCATTCTGACTCAGTTTGACTAATACATTCTCTTCGGTAATGGTTCACTTCTATCGTTTACGTTATTACTCAAAACAACCTCAACAGGATTTAAAAACTCGCGACCTAATATACTTAGGATAAGGAATATGTTATAAAACAAAATCCTAAAATATTTTATTTTCAATTATTAATTCCGTTAGAAGTTCTACCATCAGACGATAACAATTTAATTTTACGAGGTAATTTAATTTGATGGTTTGATCCCGCTGATGTAAGATTTCCTGACTCAATTTTTTTATTAAACCGATTATATTTGACGAAATCGGTTTTCGTAAACATTTCGATTCATCATGGCCCACTTTATCATATATTTTGCATTTTGTTTTTATTGACGGATGCGGGGAATCTGCTGCGCCGAGCGATACTCAAATCCGTTGCAGTGCAGAACACGTACGGTAATGCAATATTTGCTGCGTTTTTTTGAAAAAGCTGCTCTAGACCGCGATAAATTTGATTTGGATTTTTTAAACAATTTACATATTATTAAAATATTTATGCTTCGGATTTACTCAATCGAATCCTAAGGAGCTTATACTAAATCAATATCTTGCATTATATTATCGAATAAAGTTTATTTATGCTTGTTCTCAACGACTCTTGATATTATGTAGAGTACAACAGAGTTCACCAAAAAACTTAATAATTCCTGAACTGATGTAACATGGAAATTTTTTTAGTACACAATTTTTTGATTGTTCCTTACTTCATTTACAACTGGAAATTTGAAAGAATGAAAATAAAATGACTGAATTGTATTTTTAATAAGAAAAATGGATATCTTAATGTTTGCTGGTGAAATTAATTAATTTATTTTAATATTGGATATTATTGTGTTAAATTATAAACCAAAAATTAAATGTCTAAATGATAGACTTGAAGTTAGTTAAAGTTGTTGTTCTAATTTTGTTTGTTTAAATTTCCCTGTATTTTCCCTATAATTTATCGCGGTCTCGAACACCATATTTCAAAAAAACGCAGCTATTATTGTTGCCAGAAGTTGGTTTATTTTCGATTGGCTTAGTTGCGGTTTGGGATGAGAAGGATGCTTAAAACTTAGGACATCTCTTCGTATTGCTGGAGTATTCGTAATAAATCATCAACACACATTCATTAGTTTCTCAGGCAAGGCTGGATTTCTAATATTCTCAATAATAATTTCTATCAAGGCAGCCTCGGAGAATAACGCCCGTTTTCCAATTGTTACTACATTAAAAGATGATCGCAGTTTCAATATGTAGTATTTCGGTTTATTTTATTTATTTTTGAAAAGTGAAATACATTTTTACTGAATTTTTTATTTACATATTTAGTACCAAGGGCGCGGTCATTCTTCGAGAGGTTGCTTAATAAATTTAAATTTATCAATAGATGGAATGGTATAACATGCCCACGACAAAATTTTTAAATTTTATGACACAACTTATACTACATGCACGAATTTGGATTCGGAATTCTCGCCAGTAATCGATATCGTTAATTTGAGACTCCACACCTGTCTCCATACCTGTTGGCAGACGAAAAAGGGATAATGGCACACACACCAAGAATGGCAAACTATCGCGGAAATATTTTGCATTACTTTTAAACAATCTTATATCGCACACTTATGAACACGCAGTCCCCTTTACACACTCCAGCACTTCAACGGCAAGAAAAATCGACTAAGCAACTAGGCATTTGGTGAAGCTGAGACTTATTATAAAACAACTTTGAATCCTCAATTTGTGTACTAAGGATAACATAACCGAGTAACCCAGTGGAAATCAGGTGAAATCTGTACACCGTACAAAAACATCGGTTAAATTGCGACAATTGTTGCGGGAATACTTTACTGAAGACAGACTATAAGTATAGACTAAAATAATATTACAGAGACGTCTCAATAGAAATGAGAAGAGATTTGGGACTGTTTTTCACTGTACGCAAAGTGTAATGAAATGTTGGCAGTTTCAAAGAAATTCTATACCCATTGAATTTTGGGAGACAATTTGGTCTAAAGAGAACTTTTGAGAAATAGTCATCCCCCTTGTTAATAGCCTATTGTATATATTATAAATCTAACCTACTAGTGGCTTACGCTGATGATAACAGGATAATTGGCCGCACGCAACATCATTTCCCTTAAAAAAGTGTTCCTTCCATTTTTATTATATTGGTAGTGAGAATAACGAAAAATGACTGTAATGGAGATCTGTACATCGTGTTCTGTTGTCCCGGACCGGGTTTTCTTGAAAATATTGCTGAGGAGGCCAAATCTCTTCTTAGGATGTAATGCCATAGCAGTTTGTAAGTTTATTTTTTAAAATTTTTATCAATATAAAAATTAATTTGGCCCAAAATTGGTAGAATTTATACATAAATTATGCCACGTCTCTTGACCCGATTTAAAATAGAGAATACCCATGTTTGAAACGAACCTCTTGACTACAGAGAGAGGTGTAAATAAAATATATTTTTTTAATTATTCTGCTTATTCACAGATTCGCGCGTTATACCACAGCCGATCAAAGGAGATGTTTCACTCGAACTAGGAAAAACAAATTTATTTCTGATAGTTCCAATGCCATCGTAGGGTCTGTAATTTTTCGACAAACTGTATGTATACGCAAAAAATCAAATTATTTTTGATTATGAACAGAGACACAGATTAAATTTTTACGTTTACAAAAGTTGAAATATTTTTTTAGGTTGTCTCTGGTTCAGTTGAATCGTCGTTTCTTAACTGGAGAGCAAACAACATTTGTATACATTAAAGAGTCACGCATTGAGAAGCTGCAAGGTCATTGGAAAACAAATAGGACGGATTGGATCAACTTTGATTTAATTACACTTAGTCTTTGTTCTTTTATTGAATTGAGGAAGTATTGTTGTTAAGAATATAATTTAGGTGCCGAGAATCACGAACTCGAGTAGTTGATTACGCCTAGGCGGATTTCAAGGGAAATTATTTAATTTTAGTATATAAACTCACCATGGATAAAAACTAAATCTTCCTGGGTTTCAAAATATGGTGTTCCACTCATATCAACGAAAGTAATTTTCAAATCAATTGGTTCCGATTCTTGACCTTCACTATCCATCGCTGTTATTCGAATCTGCAATTCAAACATAAAATGATGTACCGACACATTACAGCAAAAATAAAATAAAGATAATACACTTACATTAAATGGATTTGGATGATCAATTTCTTTAGCGAGCTGGAGATTTGATAAAGTTTTGTCTACTTTAGAAAACTGGAAGTATTCCGCGTCTTCTGATTCACCTACTACATTAGATATTGCGAACATTATATCGCTAGGTGAGTTATCGGAATTTCTACCAAAAGCTTCAAACTGTCGTAAAACGGAACTGGTAACATCAAGTAAATTTAAATTAACCATTTGACCCGCTCTGAAATTACAAGAATATAAATTAAATTAAGCAATTACGTTTCATAAACACTAGTCGACTAAAATTAATTACAGTAAGCGAAGTGTGTTGGCGAAAGGATAGAAAATTGTTGGTTTTACGGGATCAACACTTGGTGAATTTTCGTAAGTTACCTAAAATAATTTATCAGAATTAGTATTAAGGTAATAAGGTTAAGCAATAGTTGTTAAAATTACAAGAATATTCAGTGTAAGTATCGATTTGCTCGAAGGTTCACTAGGCGCTGCTTCACTTGTTCTAGATAGAATGATTCTTAAAATATGCTTTTCATTTTCACTCCTATCGAGCTGTGTTGTAAGGGTAAGCAGGCGACTTTCTGGGTCTAAGTTGAAATATGCTGCAGATTCTGACTCTAAAATATAAAACAAAGAATAATTATTAAACCAAGAATGAAGAGATATGTTACAATACCAACCGTCTAAGAAATAATAAACTGGTTCAAATTCTCCTTCATCGAGTCCTTCGTTTATAGGATCTATTCCTTCAGGTATCATAAATGTATCCGAGAGGCCTACTGCTTTCTCTGTACATTTTAATAATTGTTAGGAAAATAAATCAAAAAACCAGATTATTTAAAACATTTTATCGAAATATAGTAAAATTGTTTATACCTCTAAAGAAGGCAAAATCTTCCGGATCTTTAAAATATGGATCACCATCAATATTTACAAATGTTATCTTCAAATCTATTGGTTCTGATGATTTATCGCCCCCATCGAATGCCGTACATGTTATCTAAACAGATCATTAGAAAATAAGTTACATATTTATTTTAATATACCATATTTATGTTTAAACTTACGTAATATACGTTTTTATCGCCAATTTCTTTGCTCAATTGTAAATTGGATGTTTTACCATCGACTTTCTCGAATTTAAAGAATTCTGCGTCAGTTATCTCGCGCCCTATTGTAGCTGTAATTCTAAATTCAATTTCACCGTATTCACCACCATCTGGATCGTAGGCCTCGAATGCCCTTAACAAATCTTTGTTTACATCGGTAAGAGTTTGACTAGTTTCCTGAATATCACTGTGGAAAGGAGGTCGGTCGTTTTTATTATTGTTGCTAAATTTATTTTATTGTAATTTGTACCTTAAACGAATCGAATATAAAATAGGATAACTGATTTCTGGATTGTGATAATTGTATGGCGTCACTACCACATAAAACGTTTTAGATGTCTTCTGCGGACCGAAACCCCATTCATCATCATCATCTCCATGATCGTTTGCCTGGAACCATGTATGCATGGTAAAAAGATTAAAAATTTGTTTAAAGAATGAATAAACGTGCTTACCGTAATTTCAACAGCCCAAGTACCATAAAAGCCTTTTAATGAAGAAGCTACGTATAATTTCATGCAATTTGTTTTTGTTTCCGTGATTTTAAATAGTTCTTCAGTGGGCGGGCTGGCGATAACACCTTCAACTGTGTATGCATATAAAGAACATATTTAGTCAACTAAACATATTTAAATATTTTTACTACTTACAAAGTTCGATGGAGTTTAAGGTAAACGATATTTCACCATTTTGTGCCGAGTCTAGATCGGTGGCACAAAGCTCATCTAATTCGGTGTTCTATAGAACGATTTTTTTAACGAAATTTATATTAAAATACTCGTATAAAATTTACACTTCTCAAATTTAAATAAGGATTAAGGCAAATTTCTTACCAATTCACTATTTTCCGCTATGGTTGGGCTGTAGTCTCCAATAAATTCTGGTGCATGATCATTCACATCTAGTAGAAAAACTCTGACCTGAGTTGTATTTCGATTAGCGACTGTAAAATTTGTGATTGGTGACTGGTGATTTAAAACGGTTTCAAATATAAAATATTCCTAAAATATTTACCATTAGTTGTACTGTCGTATACTTCAATAGGAATATCAAATGATTTATCTCCCAAATCATAATCAAATATTACTCCGTTAGCTAATTGCACTGTTAATTGTCCAGATTGCTGGTCAATTTTAAAATAGCTTCGTGCTTTATCGTATTGTACATCAAGCTGGTATAGCATAGTTCGATATGGCTCATCACGATCCTCGTCGGTTGCAACCACAGTTATTAATTTGTGACCAGATAATGTCACTTTTTCTGGAATGTAAATTATTCCATCTTCGTTTTCTGTAATTTGTGGAACTTTATTGTTTGTGTCAATGATATAGATTTGAATCTGGAAGAGGAACCAAAATTATATAAATCACTATAACCAGTAGATGTTGTAAAATTAAATTTACAATATCTTCCACTGTATGAACTTCGTCATATAATTGAATAATATATTCTAGATAGTCCCGTGGTGGTGTATCACAGTCAATCTCTTCGTTGGCATTAACTCGTAAGACACCTTTAGAGTCAATTGCAACCCAATCGTCAGATATTGAATCGTCAGCCGGCCTAAATAATTGTATATAATATAGAAAATGGCTTAATTATATTTTGTGTACTTTTGTTAATAACTAACCTTATTGAATATGTTATCTTATTATGTTCAGGTCCATCAGCATCTTCTGCGAGAATGGTTCCAATTTGTGTACCTTTGAGAGCTGCTTCTAAGACGCTACGTTCGATTTCTAAAGTATCATCAAGAAATGATGGAGCATTGTCATTGAGATCTTTTAAACGAATTGTCAATTGGGCTGATGCAGTATCACTACCAATTTCTTGATTTAAATCTATAACTTCGATTGCTAAATACAAAACTTCGAAATTTTCGTAGTCTACATCTCTAATTTTCGGTATGACGAATTCTGGGTTTACTTTTAGTTCACCCCAGACACGATTGTTTGTTTCTTCTGTTTCAGTGATAACAAAGCAGCTAGAATAACAAAATAATCATGGTATTACAAAATATTTAGACAATTTCATGAACATCTTACTCGCGATATAATTCTTCACGAACATATTGGCCCGATTTAGTTGCGCTACTGCTATCCCAATTGATTATGAATTTTAGTTCTGCTGTTGTATCAGGATCAGTAGCTAAGATTCCGTCTGTTACTAGGAAACCTCCAGGTACATTTTCAACAATTTCGGGCATTGTAGGCATTTTTAGTTCTGGTGTTTCATCATTCACGTCAATCACATTTATAGTAACTTGGGCGTACACTTGATGGATCATTTCTCCCGGTGCGCCTGTTACTAAAGTATCTTGAGCCATTACTTGCAGAATTACTTGTGTTTGTTTCTCATAATCAAACGTATCGATTCTTTTCGTGCTAATTTCACCAGTTTCCTTATCAATATCCAGCAATTCAGCTAAATTACCTAATATCGAATGTCTGTCAATGATATAATGTTAGTATTTTATTACTACTGAATAAACATTGATTTGAATTAAAATATAAAGGAATTAGATGTAACGGAGAAAGGAGAATTATGTGTCAATATTTTGAACTAATTTAAATTGTATTTCATAAACGAGTGACATGCACGAATCCGAGGTGTCCGTCCCCTGGATTAAGAGATTCCCTCTTATAAGTTTCCACACCGTTCATCTAATCGGATTATAGTTTTGCTTATAGGTATTTTATTTCAAAATGACCAGGTTTTCGTAATATTTTTGAAGGGGTTGACTCTGGATCTAGGTGCTCTTATACAAATTTTTCCCAAACATGTCTGTCTGTTTCGAAAGGGCGGTTCTGCTGTCTGATCGTCTTGAAATTTTTATCATGTTTAAGATAATGTCCAGCCTTACGATATTTTTGAGGGAGTTGGACCGCAGGATCTGGGAGCCCGGTACCAATTTTCTCTAGCATTTTTTTTTTAAATGTTCACTTATGGGAATGAGTTTAGGAAAGGGATTTATGAAATTAGTGACATTTTATAGCAAAATGAGCAGGTTATCAAAATATTTATGAACAGGTTGACCCTCTGCGGGAGCTTCCATACAATTTTTTTTTAAAACAATTTCGATTTTTTAAAACTTTTTTTTATATTAATCACAGAAATTCCTTCTCGCATGTCTCCATTTAATCGAATTTACGACGTAAGCATGAAGATGGCGACCACACGCAAAAATTACGTTGCCATTTATTCAAAGCTATCAAGAAAGTTTATTTTACAGTAATATGATTTTTCGTTCCTCCACTTCTGTCTGGGGGATGTAATCTTTAGCAATTGGGAAGGAAATTACCTCAGTGAACATAAGGGAATACTGTTGACTCTGGAATATTGTTCGAAACGAGAACGTTTTCTTCTAGAGCTGCTGAAACAAAGTTAGCCCCATCATCATTTAATTGATTAATATTGTGATAACCAAGACACAATCATTTAATACGTCATTAATACGATGGTGTGGCAGTTGTTACTTTTAAACGAAATAATCATTGTCATTGTATTCAATATCGCACGTTAATGTTTAAAATAATTTGCTAAGCATCTTAAGCCAGATTTTATTTTGCTTAATTTTAGATTAAATTTAATTTTAATTATTCTGTTCACAAAAACATAATACTAGTTAAATCAGGATTTTGTTATGCAAATAAATCCAGATTTTGTTTATCAGAATTTTGAAAAAAAAAACAAAAAAATATTCTATTGTTTTCTAAATTTGGAGAGCTACGGCCCATTCAACAACCAGCCAATTAAAATAACCAAAAAACTATAAAATAGTCGTCACAAAGTATTGCTGTCGCTGTCAATCAATCAATTATTCCACCCGAATGACAATCAATTGGTAGTTATACACCTCAAGCACGAAAGAAAAGGACATTACGAACTTCAGAAACAGGCGAGTAACAGGAAGAACGATTGGAAACCGTCCAAATACGCACTACGCAATCCAGCCGAAATCTGCACGCTATTTAAACCTTGGTGCATTCCATTACCATTCTAATTATGATTAGAGTTTTCATTCATGTATGGTTATTGGTACAATGGGTAAATTATGTGTGTACTGTAGTGGTCTCAAATTTAAGATTGAAACATAAGGAATATGACGCGCGGGTGGAAAAGTGAATTACCAGAATTGCATTCACCACCCGAACCATTAACAACGTTGGTATCAGGTGGTACAGACCAATCGAAACCTTTCGTGCAAACATACCCAAGCTCAATTTATGTTTTCAAATGACATCGTTCAGTGCAACAAACATCGCGCGAGTTACATGTAGGACATTGGCACAAAATAATAATAAAAATGCACATAAAACTATTTTATTATAGAAAATATCACATAATTTTCACATAAAAAGTGTAAACGAAATATTTTAAATTTTTTAATAGCTTGAAACTAAAAATTTTTAACCTATAAATAGCTTGAAACTTAAATACGTTAATCTTCGTTAATAAAACGTTTATATTAATTAACTAGTTATTAAGTTTTCGAGCAATTAGTGATTATTGTGAAAAGTGCTAAGAAAATTAAATTAAAAATAATTAAAGTACTTTTTTAAATTCAACTAAAGTTAAATACGAAACTCGCGCGAGATTAATTCAAATCGATTCGTGATTCGTGATAATCATATCTTGAAATGTCGACTCGTGTGACTGTCGTTCCATCAATAAATGTCGATATGTATGAGAAAAAATAAACCGAACGACCCTATGACACCGACGAGGCCATCGTAATGCTAAGGAAAATAGGGATCAATTAATTGAAAATTATTATTTTCAACAGATGAGCAGGAAACTAGTTAAATGCTGTACTGTATGTCAGGAAAACAAATACGACCAGCATCCGAATAAACCAATAATCAAACCAACACCTATCAACAGTCAAAATTCGATCAAATCCCACTAAGTAACATCTCAAAATTAGAACAAAAACGAGTGCAAGATGTAAAATATCATAACAAAAAACGAGGACCTGTAAAAATCTAATAGCCCGGAGAAATCATGTATGTAAAATATAACAAAAGCTTAGGCTGAAAATTAACAGCACAATACACAACGGAAGCAGTAAGGCAGAGTAGAACCACTACAGTCCTAACTGAGTCTGGAAAGACAATTCATAAAAGTAATATTAAATCTTAAAACTCCATTTATAATTACAGAGATGCCTTAGGAAGCTTCATACTGTCAGAAATACAAATAGTCGATTACACGAATTCTCAGATCATTGCAATTAGCAAAGAACAAGCAAGGAAACTTTAAATTGATCCACGTAATCGAAATAACAACTATCTAAAATATATAAACAAAATGCACTCGATATTGAATGGTCAAGTAACGACAGAACATCCGTCTTTATTAGACAGTCTTTATTACTTTACAGTCTTTACTAGACAGTTTCAAAACATATAAAATTAAACGATCCTTCATTTTACTGGAAATGGGTAGCTGGTAATCCAGATCATGAAGAATTTGAAATAATAATAAATAAATTAAATAATGTTCTAGAAAATAATAATCAGTGATGCCACCGGAAATTTTACTTTGCAAATAGACGAATCTAGTAAAACAACTATTGACCTAGAAAAGGAAAATATGGATCTCTTGGCGAGACTAGAGTATATGGAGCAATTATTTGCCAAGCTAAGTGAAGAAATTGAGTATCTAAAGCGATAAAATGAAAACCTAAAAATGAATCGGGATTGAAATGTTATAGATGAAGATAGATGAAGATTGCGATATTGGAAGCATTGAACCAGACAAATTCATGTACTCCACTGATGAAGATGAATTACCAAGAGAGACGGACTGGATCCTGAAGAAGACAAAACAGTCCAGGAAGAGTAAGAAAAGAAAAGCTGAATCGTCACCTGAGACTGAGCAATTAAATGGTGGGGACAATCTAGTGCAGATTCAAAAATGTTCTACCCATGAATGAACATTACACCATTCTATACATCACTATACCACATTCTACCAATGAAAATTACACCAAACTTGGTGCAACCGAAAGAAAAATCATCCCTACCAATAAATATTGTGGGTGCAACCAGTTACCCAGAAATTCAGTCACTGATGAACTCGGTTACTGACAAAGACTATAAGGCAAAAGCGCTAAACAATGACGTTTGGAAAATTAATTCTCTGGACTCAGATACTTATAGAACCTTATCTATGAAATTGAATGCACTTACGAGAACAAACAGGCCCGACCTATAAAAGTCATGGCAAGAGATTTGCATCACACTTGCTAAGCAAAGAAATAATGGAAGACTTACAAAATAAAGGTCTTAAAATACTAGATGCTGTGAATATTGTTAAAAAAGAGAGAACAGAAATGCAGGAAGGAAACCAAATTAACAGTAAAAGGGGACTCCCTCTTTTTATGCTAGTATCTGACAACAAAGAAAATGTTCAAAACATTTATGGAATATAAGGAATCCTTCACATGAAGGTGAAAATCGAACCAATGAGGAGAACCGTATCAAGCATACCCCAATGCAAGAAATGTCAGGCATTTAATCACACCCAAAGATATTGCGGCTGGGATCCAAGATGTGTAAAATACTCAGGTAATCATATCAGACAGGCATGTACAATAGGGAGAGATGTGCCAGCCAGGTGTACAAATTGTACCGACCGCAAAATCACGAAAATTGAAGGGTTCAAATATCAAATCAGATGGATTAAGACCCACAACCAAGCAACACAGGACAGCCTTGTAGCTATTATAAAGCGGCTATAGATAACCAAAGTAATCTGAACAACATGATACTTGATCAACTGAAGGAAATGCAACTCCCTCAACGCAATCCAACAAAAAATGTTAAGTAAGAACACAACTTTCAAAATAGGAATCTGGAATGCGAATGGCATTATGCAACATATTCCAGAAATAGAAATATTTTTAAATTCAGAAATAATCGACATTTTCTTAATATCTGAAAGCCATCTAGTTAAATTTTCGTTTGTTAAAGTACGGGGTTATAGCTTATATCACTTCATTCATCCAGCAGAAAGAGCAAGAGCTGGCTCGGCAAGACTAATAAAATAAAATATAAAACACCATTTAGAATCAAATATCGAAGAAGAAACAATGCAAGTCATTACTGTAAGGATCCAAATTAAACACAGACAGCTTATTGTCTCTGCAATATATTGTCCTCCCCGGCATAACTTGAAAAAGGAGGACTACCTTAAACTATTTGAATCGGTTGGACATGACTTTATTATTGGAGGTGACTTTAATGCGAAAAACACCTATTGGGGATCTAGACTTACGACGTCAAAAGCTAAAGAATTGTTTCAAGCAGTGTCGACATCAAAATGTGAATTTTACTCTGGTGGTTCCCCAACATACCGGTCCAGTGACGGAACGAAGATACCTGACCTAATAGACTTTTATGTAGCAAGAGGTATATCCCAGAACTACATTCAAATTGAAGGCAGTAATTTTCTAGTATCGGATTTTTCCCCGGTTATCATGACAGTCAGTGAAATGGTAATTCAAAGGTAGAGTGCACCCAGATTAACAAATTCAAACTGGGATCTTCAGTTATCGATACGAATTTATCACCAGTTGGAAGTTGAATTAGAACAACTGAATGAAACAATTCACTATGCTGCTTTGGCAAGTACCCCCATTATACAAAATAAGAAGAAGCTTAACATATCCTACCCAATGGAAGTTAGAGAGTTGGTAAGAGAAAAACGACGGGCCCATAAAACCTGGCAAATAACTAGAACACCGGAGAATAAAACAATTCTTAACAATTTAGGTAACAGTCTCAAATCTCTTCTTAAGGAAGTTAAAAATGCATCAATCAACAGATATCTAGCTAGCCTAACCGTTGGAAAAAATTCTGATTATTCACTGTGGAAGGCGACGAAGGAACTCAAAAGACCCAAAATGCAAGTGCCTCCACTTAAAAAGGAGGATGGAACCTGGGCAAAAGGTCCTAAAGAGAAGGCTGATCTGTTTGCGGAGATGATTGATTACTTGCTAATCAAGGCTCTACCAGGTAAAGGATTTCGTAAGCTATTACACATAATCAATGCAAGCTTTCGGTTAAAATATGTTCCGTGGCAATGAGAAGTAGCAGAAGTAATCATGATAGCAAAACCTGATAAACCACCTAACGATAAAAAATCAGACAGGCCAATTTCATTACTGCCAATTATGTCAAAACTGTTTGAAAAATTATTACTAGAAAGACTTAAACCAATAATTGAGGACCGACATCTAATTCCTCCACATCAATTTGGATTCAGAGAAAAGCACTACACAATTGAACAGGTGCATAGAATCACCAACATTATTGAAAGAACAAACGTTAGAACGTAAAAAGTATGCTCCACCAAATTTGTAGACGTCGCCCAGGCATTCAATAAAGTCTGGCACAGTGGACTGGAATTCAAGCTGCACAGAAATCTGCTGAGGCAATTCTATGCCATACTAAGATCTTATTTATCCAATAGACATTTTCTTGTGAAGTATGAGAATGAACATTCTGAACTAAGGAAAATCTCTGCCGGTGTTCCGCGGAGGAGTATCTTAGGACCAATCCTGTATTTATTGTATGTATACAAGGGATATTCTAACAACAGATGAAGGAACCATAGCCACCTTTGCAGATGACACAGCAATCTTGGCGATTGAAAGTAATGTCGCTGATGCAATGAGCAAACTCCAGAAGATTACCAATGCGGTTTGTAACTGGACTTAGCGCTGGAGAATCAAGCTTAATAAGACAAAATCCACGCATATTAACTTTACATATCAAAAGGCTTCCTATCTACCGATAGAAATTTACTCACGACCGATGCCATATGCAAACAAATCTAAATATCGTGGCATGATACTCGATGCCAAGCTCAAGTGGAGAAATCATGTCAAAAAGAAAAACAAAAAACTTAATATTAAGTTCAGAAAAATGTATTGGCCCATAGTTAGAGGCTCTGCGCTTACAATACACAACTAGCTGCTGCTATATCGGCAAACACTGAAGCCGATATGGACCTACGGTATTCAACTCTGGGGATGTACTAAGCAAACAAATGCCAAAATGACACAGACATTTCAAAACAAGGTTCTCCGTAGCATCGTAAATGCTCCGTGGTACACAAGAAATGAAGACCTTCACAGAGACTTACAGATGGAATACATCAAAGATGAAATAAAAAAGAATGCCGCCAAACACGAAATAGGGCTCCAGGAACATGGAAATCCCTATATTCGCCATATGATAGATAACCCTGTCGTAGAAAGAAGACTTCAAAGAACGAGGCCATTTGACCCAGTAAACATAACAAATTAAAATTAGTATTTTAAATAGATTCAATTAATTTTGGGACTAACCATTGGGTTACACCCCAACAAATCAGAATTGTTTTAGAAATGTAAAATTTGTAAAATTTGAAAGATAAATTGCTAGATGAGCACAGCCTCAGTTGTAATTAATAAAGGGGAAAGAAATAATAAACAAGTAATTATAAATCAATTATAAATATAACGAAAAATAAGTTAAATGATATAAAATAAACAAGTTAAATGATCAATTAGAAATAAAAATTTAATATAAATTAAGATCAATGAAATAAGAAATATTAAATATGCAGTTCCACCGAAAGAATTCTAGAAATTGAAATTGAAATTGAAATTAAAATTGAAAAATAAAATTGTTGCAATTAAATATGAAAATGTAATAAAAACCACTATGGTATTTATGATATTACTAATGAATTTAAAACGATTAACTTTATATCAATCTGTAAAAATAATATTTTAAACATATTTTAAGCAATTCTTCTTGAATACCAAATTTACTAAAAAGCCCCTTCCAAATGCAACCAACCAAACAATCAACACATATCAATAGTCAACAAAATATTAGAAAAGTTACTCTTGTTTAACCACATTGAGGGAACCTACTTGGTAAAATTTAGCAATACTAACCTATCAATCGAACAATATTTCTATTTCAAAGGAGAAACCAACTGATCAAGTACTTCCGGCTATTCTGCAACCAACACCGCAGGAAAATGAATTTAAGGAGATCCTTTCATTACAAATGATGAATGACATTCACATCAATTACAAATAATATCAAACTTCGCGGCATATGAAAACTATGTCCAGCAACACACAAGTTGGATCCGATTCTCAATGGTCATAGTCATAGCAGCCCTCATTATGAGATGCTAAAAAAAATAGGAAAATACGAAACATCGATAACATAAACGTAGATCACCCATGTATTTCAGATTTGCAAAATCTGACCGAGAACAGTGCTGCCGAAACAGTTAATCAAGAAAAGCAGTGAACTAGTTACTGATGTAGAGTAAACAAATTTAATAAAACAAAAATAAGAAAATTATAGAAGTTAATTGTTTTTTTACTAGTAGGTATCCTTACGTCGCAGCTTATTTCATTTCTAAAATTACGTATTTTCTATTGTTTCTCAGCTTGCTCGGGTAAAACATTATTCTATTTCAGTTCTACGACTTCTAAGACTGCTGGATTAATTGATTTTATTTATCACGAAATAATTTTCCATGATACGTTTATCAAAATGTAAAACAAAGAACAATTATATTAAGAAGTTGAAATCCCTATTAAAAGGACGTAATTGTTTACGTCAAATAGAATGATATTTGATCCCTGAAAAATGAGACATGATTTGAAAGTAGTGATGATACAACATCTCATCCCAGTATTGTTAACAAGAAAATGACCGTCAGTCACAAATACGAAAATTGCTTTCAGTTTTTGAAGATTTACGATAATTCGGTAATTTTTACCTAATAAAAATTCCTAACGGATGACTAAGCTCTCTTCAAAGGTAAATAAACCCGTCGCTTTAAAACAGTTTTGGTGTGTATATGTTGTCACCTACATAACTCTTCTTTTACCATGGGTGTACGTAAATCGCGAATACAAAATACTTAATTATTAGGGCGAACAAAATACAACTAAAAAACTTTATGATTTCCAGTATTTTATTACCATAACCCAAAAGAAGAGGAGGGCAGTCTTTAAAACTCTAAATTTTGAATTTTGAAATATTCTGTAATTTTCCGTTTATTTGATTTTAATTGTATGTATGACTGTAAAGTAAAACAGTGTGCATGAATAATCCGATACAATTAGATTCTATCACATATAATTGTTTGAACATTTGCCGATTTTCTCGGAAAATTATTTTTTGCTATTGATAAAATCATAACGTATTACAAATATAATAAATTTGCTATAAATTACGGCCCAAACACGACGACCTAAATATTTTATAGATTGCAATGATCAAGTTAACAATTATAATTTTTATTGCAAGTGCATTGATTAGTTACTCAGAACAATTTGTACACACATCTAAAACTTTGAAATATATGTTTATATGTATTGCATATGAAATAGAATGACTAATTGGTTTGCATTAACGTTTGTGGTTTAGAAATATAAACATTGTTATACCCAGACGTAATAACTAAAGAAGTGCAAGACAAATGCCCGTTGAAAGTGATTAGCAATAATGAGAAAGACTTATTTCTCGCGGAAATTTGTCAGGAAAATTGTCTCGCAAAGCAGCTTGGTATTTTAAAAGCTGATCTAATAGATACGGACAAATTTAATGCTGCTGCTGAAAAAATGAAACGAAGCTTTTTGCTTTGCATTTACAGCCCATGCGCCATCTTCATTTTTAACTGGTGGAATTTATAGGTTAGGTCGTTTTAAACTTTTTGGTGCTTTCCAAAGAGAATAATCGGTATCTTTTTCTTCAGTACAGCCACTTAAGTATTTATTAATGTATTCGTTCTTGATTTCTTTAATTAGCAATTCTAATAAAATTAAGAGTTGTTTTATATGGTAGCACTCAAATTGTTAGCCAATCCTTTCTTGCTATTCGTTTTGCCTAACTTCCAGGGGATAAATAGCATTTCCGCGCATTTCGCTTGAACTTGAGGGTGTGCTACTCCGCGCTGCTTATTGTATACTGTGGCTGAGAGGTTCTAGTTCCTCTTCTAGCTGTATCGGTTTTTTAATTGGTAACAGGTTTTGTTATTAGTTAGCCAATATGGACCAGTTTTCTTAGCAATCGTTGTATATGTAGTTTTCGTCTATACCTTTACAAGTCTATGATATCGGGTATTTTGTTCAGAACAATGAGTTGGCTTCAGAATGAAAATTGCAACTGCATAGTCGTCCCGCTGCAAGCAACTTTCTTCCGTTTTTAGAGGTTACTCTCGACTTCAGGTGATTACAAGTGATTTAAATAGTTTGCAATAGTCTTCCTTAACTGAATTATATCTTGGGGGCAACATATTCACGATACGCTACATTCTTTGTTGTTATTTATATAGTATATTTTCTTGTATAAAATTCTCTTCAAGTTAAGAGCTTCCAAACTTCTTAATATCTTTTGGAGGGCTGTTATATCCTCGGCAGTGCCCTGCGAAATAACTGGTTTTGGCATTACCCCTTGCGAGTATAGTTCTGGTTGTCCCGTTTTACTAGCATGAGGTTTTGGTTTCTCCTTAGTGAAAGTTTGATTAATTTTTTCCGGTATTCCCGGATTTTTGTTCGCGTTTTATTTCTTAATTTTTGTAGCAGCAGTCCTTACTGATCGGGCATATGTAGGCGTGATAGTTTCCGGCACATTTCAAGCATCTAGCCTCTCTTTGGCAATATTTTTTGCACTGCGATATTTTTTCCAATGGCTCTATTTTTGACTCTCATGTTAAGCATTGCCTTGATATTATAGACATCTTCCCTTTTGTATGTTATTAAAAGTGAGCATAAATAGTGGAAACCCTCTTTTTGTTGATTTGATCTCGTTGTTCAGTTTTGCCTTTTCTTTCTTAATGATGTTTACAGCATTTTCTATTTGATAACCCTTTTGCTTGAGATCCTCAATAATTTCTGTTTTTGCGCAGATTGGGTGAAGACCTCTAGCCATAACTTTGATTGAACGATCATTCTTATCCTCGTAGGTAAATCATTGATATCCCTCGGATTTAAGTTTTTTGGCCAAAGCTCTGTAGGTTTCAGATTCTGCAAATTAATTTTCCAGACGCCATTGTTTAGAGATATGAGTTTGTTCTCGGCTACCGTAACCGACTTCATAATCGATTGTACAGTGGAGAAATTTGATATCCCGACGACATTTATTGGTGGAAATGATTTCTCTTTTGGTTTAGCTAGTTGTTGTTCTAGAGCTAGTTATTTCTTAATGATTAACTGGTTTCTAGAAACCTTTTTTGAAGCTGAGGTAAAGTTTAAGCCGTTCCTGGTGAGTGTTGAGCGTTCCTTTTCTTACTTTGTTTTTTTTATTTCGGTTCAACATAAATTAGTTTCTCTTTCTAATTCTTCTTCATCCGTATGGAATGGATTAATATCATGTTGCTAGTGTCGTCCCAAATGTTGCACGTGTTTCAACTACGTTTTTGAGTTCTTCATTATCTTTCTCTAAAATTCGGAGAATTGAAAAGCTTTTGGGATCTCTACCTCAAGGGGGTCGGGTACCTGCGATAGGAAATCACCAAAAATACCTAATACCACAATATTGCTTTTCATTCTTCCCAATTACTTGTGTGGTAAATCGTTTGAAAAGTTTTGGATCACACAACAATTTTGATACAACTTTAGTTCATAAATCCACCGTTTTTATTTTTCGTTTATTATAGAATGTATACTTGTCGTATATCGTTGAAAAGACCTTGAAGAATGTCGCACATTTTTCTGAACACCTTAGTACTAAAATTACCATCGTGGCGCTGTTACGACTTGTATTATTTCCATATAATCATGTGGTATATCATTTCAAAGGTCTTGGAAAAAGCAATAATTGTGTAATTAGTGCTTTACCATTTTAGCGCTGGTGGCTAATTATTAAATTTTCAGGAAATATATATGTGTCGTATATCATTGAAAAGGTCTTGAAGAATGCCGTCAATTTTTCTGTAACACCATATTATTCAAAACTACTGTTGAAGCAGTTACAATTTTTCATGTAGCATATCATTTGAAAGGTATTGGAAAAGCAACAATTTTTGTTATTAGCACTTTAGTTGATAATTCTACCGTTTTCGCATTGGTAGTTAATTATTGAGTTATTATAGAATATATAAGTGCGGTAGACCAATGGAAAGGTCTTAAAAATGTTACAAATTTGACTGAAGCATATTGGCACTCGAAATTTCCATTGTGGCGCTGATGTGTCTATCATTTTTTCTCATTCTGATATAATCATGTGGCATATATTTTTTAAGATTTTGGCGCTGATCGCAAATTATTATTTGGTTTTGAATATATACCCTACGTATCTCATATCAATGCAAAGGTCTTGAAGTTTTTCATAAAATAAGTTGAAGCACGTTAGTAGTCAAAACTATCGTTGTGGTGTTGGGAGCAGTTATATTTAGCTCATTCCAATAAAATCATGTGACATATAAATCATTCATGGATGAAAAGTAACAATTTTATTACCAGCACTTTAGTTCACAAATTCACCGCTTTGGTGCTGGTGACAAATTAATACTGTGGTACAAAATTTCAGAAGAAGAATCAGAAAATTTTTCTGATCCATTTATTTTATGTGAATTTTCAGAGTTGGGGCAATGTATATTCTATTCTAAGAAAAGTTTTTCTTTATATAAATATGTACATATATTTCTTGCCAAATTTTAAGCAAATCAACTAGTTTATTTTTCGATTCATTGTGTATGTAAAACTATTAAAACAGGTCTAATTTTCAAAATAAATAAAGATCGTATATTAAAAGCATGTTTTCCTGAGTCATTTTGCGGCCAATTTTCTAATTGGACATTTGAGATGTTTCCCAATTTCCAGTGATTTTTTCGGGATTGTCAATTTCAAGACCGAAGTTCTGATTACCTCCTGAAGTATCAGCCCCTAGCACTTCATCGACAATCCCACTTTTAAGGCATTAAACTTCGCGCCCAGAAAATAAAACTCGGATAACATCAAGATTATGTTTTAAAGGGTGATTTTCAAAATTATGGTGTGATATAAAATATAATTATTATTAGCATTAACAAGCTTTTTAAAATTACAGGGTGCAAGGGACCAACATTACTAAATAAAATCGTTATAATCATGGTTTTGTTAAAATGCTGTTGAAATGCTTGGTTCAAATTGATATAAAAACTAAATAGAGATGTTCCAATGAAGAAAAGTTTATAGTTGGTGGCCTGAACAACAGTCACAGCTGCTTTTTTTAGTAAAAAGGGAATTTATATCCCCTAAAACATAAATTTTAAAAAAATAAGAAAAATCAATACTTACTCCACTGTATCATACACATCCCGATCGGTTGCTAATACTTGTAAAATTGATACATCTGCGCCTATATTTTCCAGCACATTCACAGAATATTCTCCGGTACCTTGAAAAATTGGTAGTTCATCGTTCCAATTTATTAAATTAATTGTAATTGTTTTAGAGTCTGTGAAATTTTCCACTGTATCAGTTTCCTGTGATATTAACTGTTCGCCAAGTGAATAATACAAAAATGATAATTTAAATACACAAACATAATTAAGCTATAACTTACTAATATTTTAAAGGATTGCCATTGTTCATCTTCAAAATCTAAGTATCCTTCGTTTTGATATATGTTAATTTTAAAAAATTCTGATCTTTGATAACCATTTCCAGGAACTATATTAAATGGATTGGAATATGGTATAGAACCTTCATGCTCCAATCGAACGCTATACGTAGCATGCTTCTCCTAAAATTTTATTGAAATTTGTTAATGAGAATAAAATATATTTTAAAGGGGTTTCCAATAAGAGTGATATGATTTCTTTAAACAAAAAACACACTAATTGTTAAGGAAATTGAAATGTTTTTCATTTAATGTGAAGTACAATCGATACAATTAAGTTCTGAATAAAACGTCATTCAAATGGCCTCCACGACTTCTTCTGCAGGAATGAATTCGATGAATCCAATTTTCGAGCACTTTTCCACTAAATCAAGAGAATTTGGTTTATTACTAAAGACCAATGACTTCAAATAACCCCACAAGAAATAGTCTAATGGTGTTAAATCACAACTTCTTGGGGGGCCATTCAATATCACAATTTCTTGAAATAATCGAATCTCCAAACTTTTCTCGCCATAATTAAATTGTTGCACTTGCTGCGTGGCACGTAGCCCCGTTTTGTTGGAACCAACTTCTTCCAATTTCGGCCATAAAAAGTTGGTTATCATCGATCTATACCGATCTCCATTGACAGTAACGGTGTTACCAGCTTCATTTCGAAAAAATACGGGTCGATGATTCCACCAGACCAAAAATCACACCAAACTGTCAATTTAGGTGAATGTAATGGTTTTTCATGAATAATTTGTGGATTTTACTGATGTCGCACCAGAATCGACAGTTTTGTTTATTTACCGTACCACTCAGATGAAAGTGAGCCTCATCGGAGAAGATGATTTTCTTAAAAAAATCGTTATCGTTTTCAAGTTGTTCCAAGGCAAAATCAGCAAATTCACGACGTTTACGGTGGTCCAATGGCTTCAGTTCTTGAGTGAGAACAATTTTATACGGATGAAAACCCAAATCCTTTCTCAAAATCCGCCAGGTTGTGGTTTGAGACAGTCCCAATTTTCCCGTTCTCAACGTCTTGGAATCGACAAATTGCGGTCTTCAGCAACACTTGCCTGAACGGCAGCAATATTTGCATTACTTCGAGCGAATCTTTGTCTTATTGGCACTTCAACATTATGTAAAGAAAATGTACGCTCAAAATTTCCAACAATTCGACGAATAGCGAGCACACTTGGACGATTATTACGACTATAAAATGGCAAAAGCGCACGAAAAGTTGCAATTGGAGAACGATTATTTTCAAAAATCATATCATTCCTATTGGAAAACCCTATATTTAAAATTTTTTATTTACCAAATCTCGATCGTGTATTATAATTTTGTCAAACGGCAACGTTAAAAATTTTTCTTCAAAAATGAATATTTCTGTAATTTCTTCACCAAGTTCATTCAGCATACTAATTTGTGGTATTTGGTCATTCAAATCATTTAGAACGATTAATGCAGAACTTGGGGTTTCCCAAGTTGTTTCCTCAAATGTTTTAAAAGCAATAATCTATAAGTAAGTAATATAAATTATTAGGATTCGCAATCTGTTTATATTGAGAGTAAATTAACTTACTTTAAATCGAAACATTTCCTTTTCTAAAGTATCACGATCCAAGCCGTTTACTGGTAACTCAATAAATGCTTTATTTGGTTCTACGGATTTTCTAAGTAAAATCAAATTTTTGTATTCTGAAAATATGAAACGAAGAGCAAGTTTACAAAACTATAAAAGAAAGCTCTGCACATCTTACCTTCTGCAACATCATCGTCAAATTCAATCCTAAATTGGATCTCATCATTGATTCCCGTATCACCATCAGTAGCTTCAATATTAATCGACTAAACGGATATTATTAGTAATGGTAATTTATGTAAATTATATGATTATTACCTCAAACATTTTCTCATCGATTATTTCAATTACAAATGGTTTTATCCATGTAGGATCCATATTTGGCATATCTTCCAATTCTATTATTGTTAACACCGAATCAGACAAATCTTTAGAATTTTTAAAATATGAACGAAAATTATAAAATGGTTTTTCCTTGTAGAGAAGAGTTTGCTTTAGCCTAAAAATATTATAGAAAATCATGTTCGGTTTGAAATTTTATCTATACACTAACTCATTTTTTACTTTAATTTGTAATGGATTGTTTTTTCGACGGTTTTTTCTAAATGGAATTCAAATAATTTATTTTCCTCTCCAAGTAATTCGGGGGTAATCGTGTTCGTCCATACTAGACCAAATTCGTCGTTCGAAAATCCATCCTCAACCAATACCTCAAAATTACAATCTGTTATTGTGTCTGGTGGTTGAAGTTCCTTATTTTTTAAAATATTAAACATTTAAATAATTTTCGTAGGTTTCTTTATACTTCGTAACATACCTCTATTGTACAAGGCCCGTCATAAATAATTGATGGTGGAGTATCGATTAAATTTAGGATGTTTATCTGAATGTTAGCAGTTGATGTGCCTATTTTGGTAGTAAACCGATAATAGTTACTGGATAGTTTTTCATAATCTTGAATTTTGTTAACTTGAACGTCGTATTTGCCATCGCCCCGTTTTACGTAAGTTATTCCTAATTCATTATCGGATCCAATAGTGTACCCATCAAGCTCAGGCCTTACTGTACCGGTATACTCTATAATGGCAATGACAAACGGCACAGGCAGTTCTTCGTATGCTGAAATTAATTGTATAGATACACTCGAATCTTCAAATTTAACATTGGCAGTGTCGGCTTCCGAAAAGTAAGGTGCTGCCCCTAATTTAATTATATTACAGATTGATATTATAGTGCGATATGTCTAATTAAAATTTTAAATATTTTTTTACTTACATTGTTGACCCAAAATGTGTGGAATTATCCAAAACAAAATGAGTAAAGTGTATTTTTTTAACATGATGGTTGTTGCTTAGTTACCTAAAGTACACCAAATTATTTAAATTTAGTTTAATACAGATTTTTGAAACAGAATCAATTATCAGATAATAAAAAAATAAAATTATAATGTTAGATGAAACTAGAGCCAACTCAAAGGGTTTAAAGTCCGTCGTGATTCTTTTTTTTGAACATTTTCTTTATACTAAGATTAGATGGGTGGCCACTTTAATTTTTATACGATAAAGATTAACAAAACAGCTCTTTGCTTTTGAAGATAAAGAAGTAAAGGTAAAATTCGATATCCACTTAACAAACCTTTTAAGTCGATTTTTTATTTAACTCTTTCGAACTCGCAAACTTTATGCATTATTAATCATTTACTATACGAATAAAATTGATCAAGTACAAATCTTTTTGAAATGTAATTGACTTAAACCTTTTTCGGACAGTGTTTGCTTTAAATATACTCAAATTACCAAAACCGATAGTAAATATATGGCTTCACTGATATCAGTTAGCATATTTAAAGAATTGTCGATGCCAGAAAAATTCAAAATTATTTAAAATTTTGAATGGAGACCCTTTCTAGTTTAAGTAATTAGTTTAAGCGTAACAAGTCGCTTTTACTTTAGTCGTTTACTTAGTAATTTATTTAGGACAAGACAGTTTATTATCTCCCATGGGTAGGCTTTCAACTTTTTAAATTTTCAATATATACGTATATGAATTTCAACTAAGTTATGAAATTACATTTTTAAAAATAAAACCGCATCTTTTTTGAAAAATGTTTATGAAATTAATATTAATCTAGGTATTATTTTGTCTAAAGTTCTTTAATTATTCTGGTCGTAATAAAACCCACAAAATAGACGTAATGGAAAAACGCTTACTTAGCCCACCGGTAATGGGTTGAAGCACACAATAAAACTAAGTCATGGTTTAGGTAAATCTAAATAATAATCCAGCGACTTAGTTTTTATTAAAATCAATAAATATCGAAAAATTTTGATAGGAGCACTTTTTCAATACTTTTGTTTTATCTGATATACGGAGTAAAATGTTAGGTTAAGTTTTAATAAAGGGTGTTTTTAGAGGTTCATACATTTAAATTAATATAGAACAAAGAAAAGCATTTTGAATATTAATGAACCTAGCTTTATTGGATAGATAATTTTATGCCATTAATGCTTGAATATGATTTCGACCATGTGACCGCCGTGGCTGGCGCGCACATTGCGTAATCTTGAGGTCCGATTTTCGATCATTCTTCGCATCAACTGCGGCCATATCTCGCTAATAACTCGCCGAATGTTGTGTTCCAAGTGTTTAATTGTCTCTGGTTTATCGGCGTAGACAAAGACTTAACATATCGTCAAAGAAAATAATCTAATGGAGTTAGATCACACGATCTCGGTGGTCAATTAACAGGACCATTACGTGAAATTAGTCTTCATCAAATATTTCTTTGAGTAAATTAATTATCTCCCGCGCTGTGTGGAATGCGGTACCGTCCCGTTGAAACCACATTTCAGCAAGATTTATGCCAGCCAATTGGGGTACAGAAAAGTTACAAATCATGCTCTATACCGTTCACAGTTGACAGTAACATTCCGCCCACCAATGATTCTGGCGGCGCATAAAGCGCACCAAACAGTGATTTGCTCTCGATGTAATGGTGTTTCAGCAAAGGCTTCTGGATTATCTTCACTCCAAATCCGACAATTCTGTTTATTAACGTATCTGTTCAACCAAAAGTGAGCTTCATCGTTGAACAAAATTTTGTTTGTAAAATCAACATCAATATCAATTTGTGCTTCAGCCCATTGGCCGAATTGAAGCACGTAAACCAAGATCCTTAGATAAAATCTTCTATAAAATGGATGGACACATATCCAGTTGCTGAAAACACCGTCGACTTGATTTATTTGGGTCTTCCTCAATGCTACGCTTTACAGCGTCCATCGTTTGTTCGGTACGCGCTGTTTAACGTCTTACTGGATGCGTATTATCATTCAGAGTATACGTGGTGCGAAAACGACCCATAGTTAACCGAATTACCCGCTCTGACGGACGATTATGACGACCGTAAAATGAACGTAATGCACGATGAGTTTATTCATTATGAAATGGCAAATCAAACTAATGACAAAGCAAATGTCAGCTGTCAAATCGGTTGCCAAACAAAACAGTGTTGCCGACTTAAAGATGTGAATCTAAAAAAATACCCATTAGTATAATAGCGCTTACAATCGTCTGGCGGAAAAGTCACGACAAGATCGATCGCATGTTATGATCTATTCGTTTTTCTTACATGATTCATTTTGTCCCTCTTCTGCAAAAAATAAAAATTTCAAACTCAAACTCTTAAAAGATTATAAAGAGATTTAGAAGTTTCAATTTTTTATGTTTTTTATGATGTTTTGGTTTGTGGCATTACGCAGGGTCGGGTGATGACCTTTTCAGTTTTATATTGAGATAGTTGGAGCATCTGTTATCATGGAAAATGGAGCCGAAGGATCACACACAGTTAGAGTTTACTAAATTGATTTTACTACACTTTGCTCTAAACAACCACAGACCAAATTAGCCCGCCTCAATGAAACCTGTACCATAATTTATTACACATTTAAAGTTGGTTAAACTTTAATAATTTTTTTACACCAGACTGCCACTAGATTTCGGGAAAAATATTGTTGAAGTCTTGTCGAGAGTAGGTCAACCTTATCCAGGTGTGTAATAAATTATTTTTGCATCAGGTTACACGGAATTGGCTCCAACCGGTAAAGGCTTCAAAAATGTTATTTAAAGTACGATTTTACCAGCTTTAATAATTTATTACACCAGACCGCCACTAGATATTGTGGACTTTGTGAAGGGCAGTTTGTATCTGGTGGTGGTCTGGAGTAATAAATTATTAAAGTTGGTAAAATCGTACTTTAAATAACATATTTGAAGCCTTTACCGGTTGATGCCAATTCCGTGTAACCTGACACAAAAATAATTTATTAAATAACTCGATAAGTTTGACCTACTCCCGACGAGACTTCTAGTGCAATATTTTTCCCTAAATCTGGTGGCAGTCTGGTATAAAAAAATTTATTAAAGTTGGTTAAATTGACGTTCTTGAAATAAATAATCGTTTTGAGGTGAAATTTACCCTTTGGCAAGTTATAGGGGTGATATTGAACTAACTTATCCAATGTAATTAATTTGTAAGAAATTCTGGTTCAAGAACCATTCCGATATCATAGCTTAATTGTAAGCTAAACAGATCACTCGTTCCTCGAAAACGGTAACTGTAATAAAATCGGGATTTGTTGTAATAAATTGTAATGGGTAACAAATTATGGTACAGGTTTCATTGAGATGGGCTAATTTGGTCGTTGCAGGTTTAGAGTACTCTTTTAATGAGCTAAATGATTTTTTAGCAAAAATACTGACTCAATACCGCCATTTCTTGGAGTTGTAGCATTACAACATTGTATTTACTTTCTTCTATCGCTATAGGGATTAAACTATATTGAGTTGTAATGTTCACTTGTTCTTAGCTTGGAGGGTTACTCGACTTTTAGTTTGCTATTACAGAGTATTATGTAACAAAATATTAGCTTGGCGGATTAACGGAATGCCAAAATAATGTTGAGCATAATTGGTAAAATGAGTAGCAGCATGGTTGGACGAGGTTGTAGATGAATTGGTTTGCATTACACGATATAACCTGCAGGTAGTTTGGAACCCGTTCGGGACGAACAGGCTTAGATGAGGGTAATGTTACGATCTCGTCTATTTGTTTGATGGGCAATTAATTCAGCATGAGCGAAACGTTGAAATTTACATAGTGGGAATTCCCACGATCAGCGGATCATCATACTCGCTCGGTAGTTAGCCATAGGAGTCCAGAACTTATCTAAGTCAACAAATTTGCAGATGTATTAAACCCTAAGGTTGGAGAATTTTTCTACTTTTCCCGTGTCACTTATTTTGCACAACATTTTGTTGTGAAATCGGTCAACCCTCTTCAGGTTTTAATAGGACAATTTGTTTTTTTAAGGGTTTCATATATAAGAATTCTACTTTGAAGTAAAATATTACTTTGATTAAAAACAAAAAATATGGAATGAGAAAATCAAAAAAGGATGGGATGAAGAAATCCTGGGATGATAATTACGTAATATGTATAATAAAATATAAAAAGTTTTGGATGAGTTTTCAACATTTGTGATGCTAGTGTATTTCGGCGGTGAATTTAGTAGGTATTGGAACTAAATTTAAAATTCTCTACATTTACTCAGGCGTATAATGTTTCCAAAAATCCATTTCCTTACTAATCACGCAAAAACATAAAAAATCTGACCCTAAATTTTTTTGTTTTTACGTTTGGGTTAGTGAGCATACACAACGCACCTATAGAGTACCACTCTACTGCGGTATTGCTTGATACGTCATTATATCATTATTTCTGAACTGTAGACGGCGGATATGTTCGTAAAAACTAATAATCAAAACATAATGACGGGAAATATTACAAACAACTAGTATGGTTTGAAAGATGAAAGGGAATGAATGTACTTTTTTGTTTAGCAAACAGATTGTACTTGTATATTTTCACGTTTATAATTCGTTATGTTAACTGAATATTTTTGCAATAATGATTTATTACATTTGTTAACAAAGCTCCGAATTATAAGTTTTAAATGTTATTTATTCAAAAATTACTGCTTTATTTACCACGAATGACATTTCACGGAAACAGAAATAAAAAAATATAGAAACAAAAATATTCTTCTTAATTAATTAACTAAACTGACCTCTAAACAGTTTAGTTAAGGAAAAGATTGGAACCGTCGACATAAAATGACGACATATAGCAAAATTTTTAAAGCAGTGAGGCCCGTAGTATTCTATGTGCACTGGTATACAGCACGGGCCGCATGTAAAATTATTGCTGCAAACGTGCTGCAATGAACCCCCACTTTAAAAATTTATTTAAAGGCGTAGAAGTAAGAGACGAAGAAAATGTCCAATCACCACAAGAAACGAATCAAAATGCAATTGAATTGAATCAATCCATTGATTGAATGATACAATGGACAATTTATTAGTTAAGAAAAATTATATTAGGTGTATTGATTAAATTTTAATTTTTTATTAAATTTTATTTCACATTTTTGACACTTCAAACAAAATAATCTATACCGATAAATTGTTTATTCATAATTCCATGAAATCTTCATATGAAGGTAATTTTATTGTGAATTACCGCAAAATTCTTTTGTCATTTCGTCCGTTCGTATATAATTTGTCTCAGTCACCAAATGGCCAAACTCCATATCCGCTCAATGAGGCATTTTGGTAAAGACAGTAATGAATTTTTCTAGTTGATAAGTTTAACACTTTTTTACTAAGATTAAAAAAACGCAAACTACGTTCTGATTGTAATGTATCGTTCTTGCTACATATTATATATATATATATATATATATATATATATATATATATATATATATATATATATATATATATATATATATATATATATTATATATATATATACATATATATATATATATACATACAAGTACATATAACAAGAACAATTCATTTTGCGAATCAGTGGGCATTAAAAACAATATTTGAATTCAGTTTTTGGAAAAAAACTATAATCAATTTAATCAATTGGCAACATAAATAAATTTTGGACAAGAGAAACAATTTTTTTTGCGAAACGATACAAAATACGAGTATATAATAAAATTGTAAATATTTAGCAAGGATCATTTAAAAAAATCATTTAATTGGCTCTATTTTATTTAAAAAATTGTATTTATTTGATATCATAAAATGTTTTTAGTGCCACAAAATTTTCGCTTGCATAATTGATTCGGTTCCCATACATGTGTTTTGTGCCAAAAAAATACTTTATTTTATTCCAAAAAATGAATTTTAATTGCGCCTGTGCTATGTCCCTAAACATTAAAAGTTTTGGCAAATTATTATTTTTGTTGCCATATTTAAGGTGTTATAATATTATTTCATGTGATTCAAAATAGTTATGCCAATTAAAATTGACCGTAAAATCAGAATATTTTGTGTGCTGTCAGTACTCTAGATAGGAAATTATTTCTTTTAAAACTAATCGCCGTCGGTTCTTGGTGAAATACTCTAAGCACAATTTTAAATCAGTTAAGAAATTAGTAGTCTAATTCGCTCAATAATACAGGTAAACAGAACACATGCAAGTAAATTAGAATTGACATTTGACACAATAAAAATCGCAGAAACCGACTAAAGGTTACGTTTCTATCTTCAAGTTGATCTTTAGTTTTAATTTGAAAAGTTTATGAAAATGGTGAGCCATTGTGAATTTCTTGGCAAATAATATTTAAATGTCACCTATAGATGGCGAAATAGAAACTTTCGGGCATTTGTGGTTGTCAAACCAAAGAAAGACTTTTAAATTGGTTAACATTTCAATTGGCCGTATCTATTAATTAAATTATTTATTGTGATTTTTCGTTTTTGCCAAAAAATACAAAATATAAATGATACAAATCTTGTAGATAACCAATACCAAAACGTTTTCAATTTAATTTGATTGAGTTTTCAAGGACGAAGATTTGAAAAATTTAATTAATTTTTGTCATCGGTGATAGAAAGCTGAGGCGTGAATGTAATAAATAAAGTCTCTTTGTGCTGGTAGTTTAAGGCTTTAGACGTAGTATAAGTATGTTATTAATTCTTACATATTCTGCTAACGTAATAATTATATCCAATATTGTACGTCGGTGATTAAAGAGCACTATAAACACTATATCAACACTATAAACACTATTTCTGGTAAAATATTGACTAATTTACGACCAAACAAATCACTCAATTTCTATTTTTCTTTTTCAATAATACTAATAATAATTTTCACTATAAGTAATAAAAGATCCACCAATTTTCACTAAATTTTTTGTTTTTTATCACAATTTATAATATCACAATATCGCACGGACCTTAAGTTGTTTGCAACTTGTTCGACTGAAGAGTTCTAAAACAATAATAAATTGTCGATAATAACGTTATTAAAAAAATTTGCACATGATTAGATTGTATAAGTTTCGGTATTTATTTATTACATTGAGCATCATAATTATAAAAATTGATAAGATACTGGGTCTAGGGTATCTAACCAATATAGATTGAATTTCTAGCCATTGAGTAAATTGACTTTACTACACGCACTTATGTTTAACTTTTTGTATGTATGGAAACTGTATTACCATTACCACACACATCAATAGAAAATTTTAAACTGGGTTTTCGATCGCGAACGCCCGAGTTATCAAGAAATTTTTAAGTTCAGACACTTGCAAATAAGACAGGTGTTAAAATAATCTTTAAACTATGACCCATGCGAATAAATATTTGTATCAAACCCGTACTTTCAAGAAGTATTCAAATTTATTTCCACACTCTCTGACAATATCACCGATTTTTTTTTATTTAAAAGGTGTTTGCGTCTTGTTTGTTCCACACCAAACGTAGTAATTAAGTTCGTACTTATTTATATTGTAATACTAATAAATCTGTTACTTGCTTAAGTAATTTTCAAAAACGCGTTAAAACAGTGCTAGGAGTCTCACGAGATAATTATAACTTCGGTCTGAAAATTGACAACTCACTAAATTAACAGCATTCCAAATTTCTACTAAAAAATTGATCGCAAATGACTCAGGCAAGAATGTTATCATCATTGATTTTGTGAAATTCTTGATTTGGTTTAAAATTTGTTTTTCGTCATTGACGAATTCAGACCAGTTTTAACCTTTTTTTTGTGATACGAAATAATAGTAGAGCGGGAAAATTATTATTTGTGCGGGAAATATTTGTGTAGGAAATACAACTTTTCTAAAAATATTATTATTTATGCACCAACCCGGAAAAATCAGGAGAGCTGCAGGAAAATCAAAAATTTTTACTTGGAAAACGAAATCACAAAACGACTCAACAAATGGCATATATTTGTAGTTGATCATCCTTCATTGATGTGTCTCAATTCTACGTAGTTTTTCTGGATCGGTATAAGAGGGAAATATTCCTCGAATATTTTTTTGAACTATGTAAACAAATTTCGGGAAAATCAGGCCGGATTAAATTTTTTTTAACCATGTCTAAAGACGTGACTGAATGTAAGACCCAGAGAAGATGGAAGTATGAAAAGTTTTTGGGCTATTTTTAAAGACATTTAAACACCAAGATATATCGCTTGTACGTAAATATTCATTGATAAACGAATAATTTGCCAATAACGGAAAAATGGTGGGCCTCTGATATGACACAAGGATATGATTATGAAAAACCCGTATCTCCCTCAGACTCTATAGCGGTAGTTTTGAGTACTAAGGTATTATAGCTAAATTTGTGACATGCTTTTAATAACACGCGGGTAAATACATACATACATATATGTATATATAAAGAACAAATTATGTCCGTACGTATGTTCGCAAGAACCTCGAAGACTATACGGCCGATGAACATGAAACTTACACACAATGTACCACAATGACCACAAGGGATAGTCGCGAGCATAGTGCGTTTTTTTAACTAGGCGGCGCACGAGTCACACTACCAAATATCGCGAACCGCGCAACCGTTCATCTTGAAATTTTGACCTTGTATAAGTTGCATGTCCCGAACTACCCTTACGATATTTTTGAAGGGTTGAATCTCCGGGTGTAGGGGCTTCCGTACAAATTTATCTAAAATACTACCGAATATCGCGAACCGCTCAACCAATCATCTTGAAATTTTTGACCGTGTATAAATTGCATGTCCAGAACCAACCTTAGGATATCATTAAAGGGGTCGAACCCCGAGTTCTAGAAGCCCTGGTACATAATTATCTGAACACTACCAAATATCGCGAACCGCTCAATAGATCGTCTTGAAATTTTGACCGTGTATAAGTTGCATGTCCACAACTAACCTTACGATATTTTTGAAGGGTTGAACCCCGAGGTCTAGGGGCCCCGGTACAAACTTACCTTAAATAATTTTTTTTTTAATTCTTTGACGGGAATGAGTTAAGGAAAAGGTTTCATACTTTTTTTGAAGGGATCAGGTCCTCTCAAATATTTTCCAAAATACGCAAAAATTGATATTTTGATTGTTCGTTACCACACTTCTATCTAAAATATATGGAGCCCAAATAAACGATTTATCTCTATAAGGATGTAATGTCAGTAATTGGGAATGGAATCGCCTCAGTGAACAGAAGAACATACTCTTAACCATGAAATATTTAAATTAATTAATTTGAATTTAAAATAAAATTTTTGCAATTTTTAAACTGTTTTCTGACATATAACATTTAAAATGGTGAAGCTTAATCAAATAATTGAACTAAAAAAATAATACATTAGATAAAATATTCGATAACACGATTTTTTAATTATCTTAATAAATAAAAATTGATATAAAAAAGTTGAAATAAATAATTTCTATATAACTTCAGAAGGTAATCAATGCAATCGATCCAGACTTATTTGAAGTAGTCACCAAAAATAAGTTCAATGGATCATACGGAATCATCAATCCAACGTCTCCGTGCATGGCAGATGGAAAATGCACAAAAAATATCGAAACGAATTATTTAAAGAAACCATCACTGCCAACGATGGTTATATCCACTCTATCGACGGACATTCGACAATAATAAAAGTACGAAACAACGAGCAACTTTTTTGCTCTCCAAAACACGCAAAGCCCATACTAATGTGGAATATTGCAATTCGGGCAAATTGATCAAATATTTCTGCAAATATATCAACAAAGAATCGGACATGGCTGTCTTTGCATTGTCCAACAGAAACGATAAAACCACGAGATGCCAAATGGGTCGATATATAAGTAGCAATGAGGCAATTTGGCGAGCTTTGTTCATTTGGCTGTTCATCTAGAAAATGGACAGCGTGTGTATGTCACTACCGAGAATGCACGGCATCGAGCAAATACGCCACCAGCCACAACATTGGCAGCATTCACATTAAACCAAAATGATGAATTCGATAGGACCTTGCTTTACTCAAAGGTGCCAACTTCAATGGAACGCAAGATTTCAAAAACGCAAACATGGAAAAGTTGTAGAAGAATACAACAATTTATTTTCAACCGATGCATTGAGTAGATTGTACACCGTTCATCCCAACAATGCAGAATGTTTTTACTTGCGTTATTGTTAGTACATTAACGTGGTCCCGTATCGTTTCAACAATTGAGAACAGTTGGTGCCCAATTATGCGAAACTGAAGCATGCCACAAATTTAAATTTCTGGAAAATGATAAAAATTGGGATACATCATTGGCGGACGCATCAATCACTTGTCAACCGCACCAAATTCGCCCATTATTTTCCATTGTTTTGACAACTTGCTTCGCATCTAATCCGGAAGATTTGTGGGAAAAATACAAAGATCAAATGAATGAAGATATTATACATCGAGTGCACACAGCCAGCAACAACGCAAGCATGCAATTCGCACTGGAAATGATAACGAAGCGCTAATCAGGATTGAGGGCAAGTGTTTATTAATCGTCAACAGAATGCTCATTCAATTAGGAACGGTTTCTTCGAATTGATTAGCAGACGATGTATATGATCAAGATTAGCACAGAGAGCAGCAATTTAATGTCAATGAGCTGCAAACATTAATTCAAACAAATCTGCAAAAACTGACGATACAACAACACAATGCATATAACCGCATGTTTTTCCTCGATGCACCCTGTGGAACATGCAAAACATTTTTGTTTTGCATTGCATTGGCCGTTGCATCTTCTGGCAATGCAGTAACTCTTTTGGATGGAGGTAGAACAGCGCAATCTGCATTCAAATTACCATTGAAAATGCAATGTACTGGCACACCCACATATAGGAATGGGAAAAGTTTAAGAGGTATAATACAGAGCCATTCGGATGTGTACTCATTTTGTTGGCTGGTGAATTTCATCCGACTCTACCATACCACGCTCCACACCAGCCGATGATAAACGCGTGTCTCAAGCCATCTGTTCTTTGGCAAAATGTTCAGAAAACTATATTGACCACCAACTGCAACAAGACGAAACAATTCATAAACCAAAAATTTCTTTATAATCACCAGATTTAGCAAACCGAAACTCTTGACAATGCAACATAAAGTTGTCTATTATTTAACCTTGAGACGTGTTTTTAGTCATAGCAAATGCTGCCTTAATAGGAAATTGTCGCCGCTTAAGTTTAAAAAGTAGCTCCAGGTTGGCCCTTATGAGATCCAGTGGGCACTTCTGCTTCAATCACGTTAATTTTCATGCTTTCCACAACTAATCGTGTACCGTTGCGTAATCCTTGTTTAGCGCTGAGATTCCAATGTAGCATGACCATTCAGAGTATTTCAAGTTTCATAGTAGATTGAGGTAACCCAGTCGGACTGATGGAACTTGACTTTATTCAGAAAGCAAGCCAATAATTGATTGTTGGTTCTGTTCACATGAACGTTTTTTGGGCACAAAATTATTTTTCCTGACAAAGAAGGGATGTTATTTGAAGAAATTGTTTTTCCTGAAATTTCTGCCATCAACACAAATTAAGTTCTCTGGAATTTCAATATTGTGAGGTAGCAAGTTGTTCATGTGGAACAATTGTGAGCATGAGAAATAATAGTTAAATATTGCCGAAAATATGCTACAAATCGGCTAAAATTAAAGGTATCATAAAAAAGGTATCATAAAAAACCCAAAAATTTAAAGAATTTTTGTTCGCGTGGTACCCGAAAGCTTTCGATGATTCATGTTAATTATGTCCATAATTATTGGTTACCTGGACCAAATATAATACAAATCGGATAAAATGTATCTCAATTATTATGAAAAAACCCGATAAAATTAACGAACCTTTATTCGGGAAATTCGAAATTTTGAAAGAAAAGCAAATCATAGATTTCCTCGGCATGCAAATCTTGCATGTTAAAAATTTTATGACGATCGTTGAGCGAAACACAAACTAAATGTGAACTAAAGAACGAAATTGTTGCCTTTATCAAAACTTAACCAGCGATACACCACTTGAATATACTCGTATAATACTTACTTACTCCTGGAACCATATTCCATGCAGAAGTTTGGCCGACTCAACAATATTTCTCAACATAGCAAGGTCTCCAAGAACAGAATGCGAGACACGATGATGGAGTAGGTTGTCTTCTACGAGGTCCCACTATCGTTAGTGTCAATTCCAGGGCCTGCCAGTTGTGCGATCGAACAATTTATCCTAACCAATTCAATTTAAATAATTATATAAATCCGATGGTTAAATTTTTGCCAAGATCCTTTCTGATCTCAGAAGTAATTATTCGCAATCTGTACACACTTGATTCTTTCATTGGACTGAGCATCATACGAATCAATTTGCGTTTAGTTATACGTAGCCGTAATATCTCACGGCCTGTGAGCATGCAAGACTCGTGGTCACATCGGATGATTGATCTTATCAGTGCCTAGTAAATTCCTAGTTACCTAGAGACTAGCAAATTTTGATATTGGCATAGAATGCTCGAATGCCGGTTGCAATCCTCGAAGTTACGTGTCTACCGAAATTTCGTTTTGCTCAGTTACCATCAATCCTAGATATTTAAACTGTTTGCTTCCTTGCAGCAATCATGTATTTGGTGTTTGCTTCGTTAAACGGAAGGCCAATATGTTGAGCTGTGGTTTTCCAAAGGAAAGAGAAACTTTAACGGAAGGTATGTGGCAAGTATACAGGTATCATCAGTGTAAGCTAATAGTTGGCTTGATTTATAATATAAATAATTGCGTTGGGCTATGTTTAGTTGGGGGACCGCCTACACCACTTGTGATGTAGTACTATGTGGCAGTGGGCCAGTAGTCTTCCTGTTTTACCATGACACAGGGAATATCGAAATATATAAAGTATGAAATCGTAAACTTAGTTATATTTATTAATTCACCACGAAGTAATACCCTTCGAAGATTCTTTTATTAACAATACTCTTGGTGTAAAATAGAACAGACAACTTTTCGAGAGATATAGCTGTAAGAATATCATCTGTATAGCTGTAAGAATATCAACATCTGATTTTTTTCTGCTGGAAAATAAAAAATGAAATTAAATATGAACGAACATTAACACGAGGCTCTTTCATTTACTTTGGACAAAGGGATCTTAAAGCATTTTTAAAATTCATAAATACATGTAACACTTGTCTGGGACTAGATGGGAATGGGTCACGTTAGTTTTGAAGAAAGTTTCCTCAATTTTCGCTTTATATTGTTATCTCGTGCTAAATCCAGATTTAAATTCTCTTAAGCTACACAACTTTTAATACTGTTAAGTTTAGCGAGGAGCGTCGAGTCATACTTTCCAATAGGTAAGAAAAGGTTATCCTTTCCTTCCTACAGCCTTCCCGAGAAAATACTGCGATAATTTTTATAAAGAACCGTGGTATTTTTTCCTTGATTTTCGTCCACGCTTAAAAGCACACATTTGCAAAAACTTAGAGTTCTTCATAAGGTTGTAGTTTATAAGTATTTGAATTATCTATTGGATTGCAGATCTAAACATTATATTAAACTGCAATGCTAGAGCTGGCAGAAATCAAACCGACTTATGGGAATTTCTATTTAGCATGTCAACATGCATGTTTAAGGTTTTGTAGCTATTGTTGAAAGTTGAACGCTATAATATAGTCGTAAATGAAACGCAAAACTCAGGCCGAGTTAAAATAGCCTCTTAAAATGCCGTAGGATAAAATATTAAAACATTTAAAATAAATTATATAACCTCTTTTGCTTATAGCCCTGGGGCATTATAAAATAAAAACTTTTGAAATTTCCGAGATTAAAACCTGAGTCTACCTTAAAATCGGTAACATGTCTGTTCTTTTCGCGCTTAAAATTGTGTCACAGAATTATTTGAATGCACTGACGTGAATGGGTTACATAAGTACCACTCACTTACCTTAATTTGTTTCTCTACATTTGTTGAATAATATGTGGTCAGCCGTTTACAAGCTATTACCAAATTCGTAAACGGGGCACTTAAGTAAACTTTATTCGTCAGTCTTTCTGCTATATAGGCATGTAACTATTAGTAGTTATAGTGGCTCTTGAGCTTACTCAGGGTTTTCGGCCTTAGTTGATTGCCTAGATTTTGAACCTTTCCGTAACTAACTTTTTGCCCTTTCATTATTTTGTAACTAACCAATCGTTCATTCAACATTATATCGATTGGACTGATTCCAGCTAAGACAGCAGCTGCATCGGTTGAAACTGTCCTATAAGCTTTAGTATACCGAGGAAAATTGTCCTTTGTGTGCTCATTAGTGTTCTTCGATGGTGACAGTTTATTCTATCCAGCGCAGCCGTAAGTCATTGATGCAACCCCTAAGCCGTCGTATACATCTTAGCCAAAGTAACTTGTTTCAAACCCCACCTTTCTTTAGCTAACCTTTCCAAGATAAAGAAAATTTTATGCTACTCTCTGCAACTCTTTTGACGTGCGAGATACACTTTTCATCAAAATCAACTCATAACTATTTTACCGATGGTATCATCTGATTTCTCCTTCCACCAACAGCCACCAAAGGTGGTCTTCCGATTTTTTGGAAAACTTTCTTCATGGATTTATGGAAAAGCTGGTAATACTTAGTCCAATTATTGGCCAATATGTTTGTATAATCTCGACCTCGATGTTGTCTAGGCTTGCTGCTTTACCTTTTTTCGTGGACATAATGGCAGCGGTGGCTTCGTCACTGTTAAAAATGTTCTACCCGATTTGTGTTTGGTGCACTGTAGCGTTGAGAATGACATATTGTTTGCTGACTTGTGTCTCTTTCCGCGCAATTATCAGGCAAGAGTAGACATTTAGTGGTTTCAATATCATCCGTAGATAATACGTTTAATTGGTTGGCTACCCCTTGCCATTTTATTCCCGGCAGGCTGGAGAACCTACCTAAATAAGTACCTAGGAAACTTATCCCTTATTTCACATGTGTATGATGGGGAAGCCGCTTCAACAGTGAACAAGATTATTCTGTGTTCACTTGGGGTCCAGTTTTCTTTCACTGACCAGTTGGTTACTCTTCTCAATAGTCTATCCGTTACTAATGACAATATTCAACTCCCAATTATTACTATATGTACTTGGATATTCAAATTGTTTCACAATGAGCAGGCTACTTCGTGCAATAAACTCTTCATTGGTTCCCCTGTTATATCAAAAATAGGTAAATTTTACCTAGTAAGAAGATGTTTACTAGATAAAATTTACCTATTTTTGATGTAATTTCAAAGCATACGCAAAGATGAGCCCCTCCAGATCACCATTGAGGATGTTAATTGCTACTTCTGAATATCATCGTCTTCAGTGTTAATACGTGTCGACGTAGCCATACCATCTGCTCTTCATTTTACTGCGTATAGTTCTTGCATACAAGGGAGGTCATTGTTATAGTTTTCTGAACATTGTCTGAACTCGAGTCCGACCACTTTGGAATCTTGCTTGCTTAGTTATATAATCCTCAATTTGCAGATATATTTTTTTTAATTGAAGCACACAGGCTTATCATTTATTTTCAGTACAATTTTTTTGTCACATATAATATTAAAATACAAAATGAAAATAAATGAGTAGGGTAATCATCACCGATTTAGCGCCAGTATTGATCTACCCCCTTTAACAAAGAACAATTTATAATAAAAGGTTAGATTCCTTAAAACTAAAGAAGATTTCCTTAAAACTAGAAGATCGGCTGCAATTTTATAATAAATATCAGTTTGTGAGGACCCACGATAGCATAAGCTCATATCGTCTGCAAAGGCAACCATAGAGCCTGCCAAAATTGCACTAAATATTGAGTTTATGTATATCAGATATAAAAGAGGCCCCAAGACGGAACCTTGAGGAACACCAATATTTAAGACATAAGGGCTGCCCATAGTTCCATTCACCTTAACAACATTATTACGATTTGCAAGATACGATTTAAACCCATTATTAATGTTTCCTCTGAAACCAATTTTAGAAAGCTTATGCAATAGAAGATTAAGATCAACCATGTCAAAGGCTTTTTTATGTCAACAAAAAGCCCAGCGCAAGAGTCAGAATTATTTACCGATGCATGCACGCCATTTAAAAATTCAATTAAAGCAGACTCCGTGGAAAACCCATTACGAAAACCGTGCTGACAACAATTTATAACACTATGCTTCTCTAGGAATACAACCATTCTAAATTTAATACTTTTTTCCATTATTTTCAACAAGACTGGCTGTAGAGCAATAGGCCGGTAATTATTTAAGTCACATCTGGAACCATTTTTATAAAGAGTTAGCACAATTGCTGATATCAAAATTTTCGGAACAATATCGGTTCTAAAACAACAATGAAAAATATGACATAAAGGAGGACATATAAGACCAACGGAACTTTTAATTAAGTAATTGCTACAACCGAATATATCGTAAGAGTTGCTTGATTTTAAAGAAGCAATTAGAAACTTCAAGATCGTTAATTGAATGAAAAAAGAAAGATTGCTCAACATAATCGCCGTCAGGCTCCATGTAATTCTTATTATTTAATGGAAGACTAGACTTCAAATTTGACGCAATACTTCCAAAATAATTCCTGAACTCATTGGCAATATCAGACGCATCAGTTAAAAGATCATTATTAGACGAATTAATAGAATTAATGAGCTTAATCTTTGATGAATTATTACTTAAAATGTCATTGATAGTACGCCACATAAGTTTGGAGTCACCGGAACAGTAATCAAATATTTGATGAGTTAGTTGACTTAAACTGTTTCCTCATCATTAGGTCCAATGCCATTCTATGGGCGACACTTTACTACGTGATAAGTGGTTAAATGATTTTTTAGCATTGTTGCAGCAGACACACTTTGGTGCCGCTGTCTTCTTTGATCTGGCCTTCTGGTTAACTCCAGAATCCGAGCAGTGTACACATATTTGTTCTTTCTCTTTGCAAAATTTTGCAATGTACCCAAATGCATGACATTTGCAGCACCTTGTGACCCTAATAAAATTTTGTACTATATGCATGAGGACCAAGCAATATATATTCTTCGGTTTTTTATTAGGATATTTCTAGCGGCCGGTGTTAATAGTCGCAGCATATTTTGGTGCCGTCCTGAAACTGTGTTTCAAATCCTCATTTTTATTATTGCTATCAAACCAACTCGCACCATGTGTGCTATTAGTTAGAACTGTTAGTTATTGAGAAAGAATACCAAGCCTACCGACTTCTCAGTTTCGATCAGCATGTCTTTTCCACGTGAAATGAACTTAAATTTTTCATATAAAAACGACAAAAGCGAAAACGAAAATTAAAATTTCACTGCCGCATTTTATTTGCAACTGGACGCAATTTAGCTAGTGAAATTAGTATTTTTCGTATTAGAATATAGATGTCTCTGTTTAAGTCTACACATTTTTACAGCACTTTTATCTGCAGATACGATAAAAGCAAGCTAGATTTTTGACATTTCATCAATTATTTTGTCTTGTTATTAAACAAACTCACGTAAAAATTTTTTTGACATGATGTTATAAAAAAATAATAATTCAACATGAAGGTACCTGCGTTTAAATTTTACGAAAATCGACAAACTTATTTTTCATGGAATCTGGTTATTTTGGAACGAAACACATTTGTCTGCTGGCAAGGTCGCTTTGGTAAACACAACAAGCGCGTCAGCGTTGAAGTGGCGAAACAAGAAAAATAATAACAAATTAACCCCAAAATAGTACATTTATATTTTTATCGACTCTATTTCATTTTTTTTAATTAAAACATTGTGTACAACATTCAGTTTTAGTTGGAATACATTTAAAAACAGATTCTAAAAACAATTCAGTGACAATGTCGTCGTCGCCACCGACATTTGTTGCGTTAGCATCCTATGGTTTAGGTGTATTTTTATTTGACAGGCGTTGTATTTTGTCGCTGTACCTCCGGTTCTGTTTATACCGTTATAATAATAATTTGATTCGAAAAGTGAACCGTTTCATAAAAAGTAGGCGACACTAAAACTTTTCCCTTAAGGATAATTAGTGCCCAGGGGTGCTAGTAGAGTACTGGAAATGTTGGTTATAGCCAACGAATACACTTTTCGCTGATCAATGCGTAGGTTCATAACAACTCATAACACTCTACGAAAATCGGACCATCACAGAATTCCGGACACTAACAGTTGAGTTTTTAAACTCATGCGGTTCAAATCTAAGAACTACTGAATAAATACCATTACTAGCCACTGTTATATAGTTCCGTGCTCATGTAGCTTCGGCAACACCAGCTGAAAGCTACGAGCACATAAAGTTGTATTATATTTATATATGATTAAAAACATTAGACCCTAAACATCAATTATAGAGAGTATGAATTGTGCCGCAGATATTTGACATTATGATCTTATTTATTAGTACGTTGTTTTATAGTAAATTCCTGATAAGATATAGAATTGAATGGCAAAATACCGAAAAATGTTATCAACTATATTGTGAAAAACGAGCCGTGTCAGTTATCAGTTTATCACCATTAGAATATTGATTCTTATTATCTTAAATAATTGTATTGTACTATTTAAAAGTTTATTTGATAATAAAATCAACCTGTAAAAGATTGTAAATTATTTACCTATTGTAGTAATTAAATTGCTTCTACAACTGATAATTTCCGAACAATTTATCCATTAATGGTGAAAGGATATTTTGATTAAAGTTTTAGTAAAGATCCAGAAACTAATTATGGCTGAGTGCCAAACTTAAGGTTAAAGTCAATTTTAGGTACATTTTTTGGTAAATACAATAATTTTTCAAAAATTCTGTGGCAAACTGATTGACTCACAATTTAGCTATGATTAATGCGTGGTGGATTTTATATACTCGTAAGTCAATTAATTGTACTTTAACGTACTAGTAACTAAGTTAGTAGATAACAGCAATCATTATCAACTGGAAAAATTGATGATAACAAAATTATAGTTCAATTATTTGATTGTAAATACTTTGATATATTGTTAACAAGTGATAGGTAATACACAATCAACATTTTATTATCACAATATGTTAGCATTATTTATATTTGCAATTGGGACAGCAATGCATTAGATGTTCTTTCAGTTCAAAATGTATTTCAAATGTTTGAGTAATTATGACGCATTATGCTATTAAACATTGGATTTGAAGTAGAAGGTTCACTATTACGAATTTCAGAAAGCGGGACGAACGGTACAGCCTCTGCTCTAATGACCATGGAAACAATATTATAGATGCAAAAGAAAAGAGCCGCGTCGGTTCGCTAATTTCCCATTTTCTGCAATAACACAGTTCATTGACTGAACGAATTCTTACACTTTAATACTTTTTTGCATATTTTTTATCTTCTTTAATTATATAAACTACTAATCCATGGTGTACTTCATAATATTTAGTACAATTTCGTATGATGTGCATTATGTTAGTATTTCTAAATTGGCCGATCCTTTCTTGCAAATTATTATTGATTGATAGATTAATAAGAAAGTACGGCCAAGGCTAATCAGGGATCCCGGATACGCTGGGCCCACCGTGCACCCTTCGCATATAACAAGATGGAGGGATAGTAAAGGTTGTTAAATATAATAGACTTGACCCGGTTACAGACAGCTAAGTAGTCAATAGTTAGTAAAATATTAGTTGGGTAAATATTTGATAATTGTTAATACAAAAACACAGTTATAGTTTAAATGGAAATGTAAAAACAGCTTCCTAGAAACTCACGCTCTATATAAATACAAATTTTATAATCATTTAAAGTTAGAAGTTGTTACAGCTTTCGAATTTTTATTAATCAAATTTCGCATGCATTAATAGTTTTCCTAAAATTTAATTCTATATTAGCTCCGTTTTTGTAAAAAACAATCGGCTCGAGTTCATGATAGCCATTCCAAAACCAGTCCAATCCAAAACCAAAAATTTATTGTTATTTAAACCAAATAACTTAGATCACATAGTCTGCCAAGTAAACAAAAAAATCCACCACAAAACTTCTACAGTACTCGTGCAATATCGCCGCTCTGAACTATACAGAACAACGATACTACAAGAAAACCATAGTACTTTTATGATGGACTTATACCCAGAAGGCACCTGATCCAAGCCACCTAATCCAAAAAAAGCAAATTTTCAATTTTACACTGGGTAAACGTGATAAAGGCTATCGCAAACTCGAGCCGGCCGTTCTTTACAAAAATGCAGCTAATAATAATTTTTGGCGTCCTAAACAATACGAGTATAAAAATTAATTAATTTAATCTTTCCCGAGCTTCTGAAATTAAATCAAATTTATAACGTTTCGATTAATTATATATTTTTTTTATTTTAATTTAAATTATTTATTTTAAATATTTTTAATTTATTATTATTAATTTAATTTAATATTAACTTCCGCCATATACAATGGCAGAGTGATTGTTTGTGTGGCGTGGTGTGAGCAAGCGCAAGTTGTGTGGCTGATGAATGCAAAAATGCGAACTGATTGGAAAGAAATTTATTTTTGTTAAATAAATTTGGTCGTTTTGCTCTGCTCGTATTTGCCGAGTCGTTTTTTGTTTTCGTTTTCTATTTGAACGTACAGTACAGAGTGATAAATGATGAGTTAAGCCTCAACTAGCGAGAACTTAAAAGCTTAAGTTGTGCTCCGTTTGGACCACTTAGAGGAGTGGTACGACCACCAACGTTTTAGAGGTCAGTTGTTTATTTGTGATGAGAAGCCTATAAAATATTGGTGATTGAAGCACTAACCAAAATGACACAAACAGCGTTTACCTAAGCTTTTAAGTGTTCACTGGTTGAGGCATTAGCCTAGCCATGGGTTTGCGAGATGTTATATTTGCGATATGTACGATTAGAATGCCATACATAAAATACTAGTGCTTAAGTTCACTTATCACCGCTAGAAATTTGTGATGAGAAATTCCAAGTTTGCTGTTTTCTTGAACCAAGCTTCTAGTTGTTGGGGAATCATAAAGCTATATTAATTACAAATATATATAAAATCCAAAATCCAAAAGTGTTGTGAAACCAAGGATGGGAGAAACAAGATGTAATTACACAATATTATGGTTCAAAAAATTGTCTTTATAATTTTTTTTTCAAAATGTCGAAGAAATCCTTTGAATGTGCACGGATTTGAGTGCATAATCTAAGTTATACGAAAATAATAGTTAGGCTTATTGGGTGCCAAACTTAAGGTAAATCGAGTACTACGGTAAAAACTGGTTTTATGACAAATTTTTCGATCAGTTTGCGATAGAGTTTTTGAGAAATAATTGAATTTACTGAAAAATTTACTACAATTGACTTTTACCTTTAGGTTGGCACACAGCCTTAGAACAATACGTAGAAAATTGTAGGTGGCACTAATGAAGCCCTAGAATTATACAATTGCGATTTAAGCTGCAACTATTTTGAAGGTACATTTCCCGAGTTTCTGATATCAAAAATTCCTTAAATATTCGGGCAAAATTAAAGATACCTATCGACTCGCCAATATTTTTAAATAAGAAATAAATTTGAATTTTTAATTCATTTTGTCTCTTTCTAATGATATTCAGCTCACTCGCTCTTTAATGCATAACTGCTTGATTATTTAATTCAAATTCAAATAATAATTTGGATCAAACAATTAAATTTTTCATCGCAAGAGTTATGTTATAACTAGTTTATTTAACAAAATAAGTGGCACACTTTAAAGTTCCAATAACCGAACACCGTAATATTTATACTAAACGGATTGGTACCGAGTTTTTTTTTGAGTAGAACGCTCAATAGTGCACTCATGGAGTCTGGGTGGAATACTTTTAATGGCCAATAACAAGACATCGCAGACTTTGTACCAAAATGCCATTATTATTAATAGTCACTATAAATAAGTTTGATTTAAAAACGGATTGGTCGCCATAGATTTTTTAAGTAAAACGCGTGCATTGAATTCACGTGCGCCACTCGTTGCGTGGCACACGTTGAATGACTAATAACAGGACATCGTAGAGTTTGAACCAAGATTTCATTATACAGATGACACCTATGGACCTAACCTTTCAAAAGACATTATTGTTATTCCAAAATGGATTGACGCCGAAAATTTTTTGAGTACAATTTAGGCTACGGCTATGATTTGTAGATTATACGTCCTAAATTTATTGTCGAAATATTCTTTTTATTTACATCGAATTACGTATTCTTACATTTTAATTTTTGAATTTTTTTTATACAGATACGAGTGTTAAGTTTCTTTAATTTTTTAGTTTTATTTAAATTGATTATTTCAATTTTATTTTACCACAAATATTTAAATAGGAATGCAGCATCATTGGAACGAGATAGTTGTTGGAAACGTAGATAGTAAGAAAAGGACGGTGTGCTTCTTTAATTATCATAAGGAAAAAACAAATTTTTGTTTTCATAAGTTTTTTTTTATTTTGCCCAAAATTCTTATAAGAAATATTTTAACAGTGTACTTACTAATACATATTTATTTTTGTTAATTGATAGAAACGGCATTACCATTATAAAACAAATGAATCTATGTGTATTCTTTATTTTGTCGTCATATCGATCAAATATGTCATTTTTTGTACTGATATTTGTTGCAATTTGATCCACCAGCGGTGTTTTTCCAACTTTTAAAATCGTCAATAATCAGTCGTATTTCAAATTCAAACAGCCATTTCAATTCCAACAAAAAGCACTTCCCAGATTTGACAACAGACAAAGGAACATCGATCGTCATATCATCAATAGTGAGCATAGTAACTATTACATCATTATAGAGAAGCAGCTATTAGCAATAGTATGAACCACTAAATATTTTAGGTTGTTGGGAACAAGTTTTCTATAATTACAGACCATTAACCAGTAACTTGGTTGTTCTCGCTAAAGGAACCAAACACCAAGGTTGTGAGGTGGTGACTGAAACTAGTATAATTCGGTTATACAATACGGTATATAAAGGGAATACTGAACCGAATGCTATTGCAACCACATGGTACCTACCGAAATAAATACCTTCGAAATAAATACTCCCGATTCTAGCCCATCGGATGAATCTGATCAATATACTGTCTTATTCACCCCAGAACTTCTAATTCCCGTTACTAAAAGTTCCATTGAACATTCCATCGAAAGCGTTTGATCAACAATTAATTCTATATTTGTCAAATACTCTTAAAGAAGCTAATATAAAAGAAGAAATATTATTCGATGAAAAGGAAAGGTTAACATTTGACATACCTAGGAAAAGAGGAATCAAAACGCTTATCACCAAAGCACTTAGAAAACTTCCAGTTCTAAATAAAAACAAATGCATATATATGCCACACATGAATGCCTTGAATGTGTGCTTCCAACATATCAATCAATGATAGAAAATAAACCTCGTAAAATCAACCTAACAGCCAACCTATTTAGATTATATGTTATTCTTAACTGATTTAACATCCTCTGAGGATCAAGAAAAGGAAATATGATTAGATATTACAAGATCATGGAGAAATCATCTAATACTACGAATACCTAAAACTAAAGTTCTATTTTCCCAATATGAAACACTCAGTTCAAGAATACATCAATAAATGCGATGTATATATGTCAGAAAATCAAATACGATAGGTAATCACCAGATCTGGCAAACGCCAGATAGGCCCATGGAAATACTTTATATGGATATATTCCAATTCTTAACCTTAACTTTATCTTAAATAGATAAATTCATCAAAATTTGCTGCGGCTTAGGCTCTAAATGACAAAATTACAAAACAGACAAAACCATTTTAGGGAAAATTATTCCCTATTGTAACCTACACGGAACACCCAAAAAATAAATATTTGATAACTAGCTTATTTTAAAATTTACTGATAAACACAACATTCAAACTCATACCACCACACCTTACAACTCTACCAGAAACCCTCATTTCAAACAAAAAGAAGAATCATAAACTAAGCCATATTGTCATATAACAGTTCAATCCATACTCTAAAATTAACTTCTTTCGAACTGTTTATGGGCATTATGCGAAAAATCGAGTACATTTTACAAATGAAATAGACAACAGGAGTGATTACGAACTATTGTGCAACCCAATTCGTTCGCTATCATTAGACAAAAAATAAAACTTAATTGACAAATTAAATAAAGCCAATAAAGATATCTCCACATTACAAATAAATAATATATTATAGAGCCAAGCTATAGAAAACTGCAAATACTTAAAGACAACGGAATCACTGTAGATACTACCCGATGAAGAGTACACACGCTGACATCGAGATGAAATCTCTGTAAACAAATAACGAATTAATACCCATCAAACTAGGAACAACCGAATCTTTAATGTATATACCAAGCTACTTCACAAAACTCAGTTAGAGCCATATTCACATATAATAGAGCAACTTGATATTAAATTCAACCAATATCCAGTCAAGTATCCGCCAACTAAAACTACTTAACTATTTTAAATGAAAAGAAAATAATCATCCAATACAATTTAGACAAACTAAGACAAACATTTAGGAAAATCAACCCAGAAATAATACAATGATCAAACAAAATAATTTCAAGGCATTTATTAACTGGATAGCTCCGTAGGTACATTGAACAAATAATAGAATGTAATAATACCCAATTCCCAAATATGAAAGCATTTTTCAATTTAGTCACTATATAAAGGAATATTACAACAAAACTTCACATCCGATGAACTCAACTACTATCAAATTAAATTCATACCAAAATAAAATAAAATCATTTATCCTTCTAATCCCATTGATATTATCATGTCAAAAGAAACATTTGAATTTATTAGAAAACCGTGTCAATATTTTTGGATAAAGCCGAAATCAAACCTATTTCAAAATCGTGCGAAGCATTCATTATAATCTAAATCCCTGAAAATTATTCCTGTAAGCTGGCAGCACTTGATCACTCACCTACACTTGATATTTATTACTTAAACTACGGACAACTTTACATTCAACCAGTGCAGTGGAACCTTTAAAATACAACTGAACGTGTAGACGCAATCAACATACATCAGCACTGAAACACTATCAGAGATGGATCAATAATCACAATAGAAAACACACGTCCAGGATATTCCCATTCCGTTTCAGGAAATAAACAATATAACCATGAATAATCCAAAATTCATTGGAAAAATTCCACATTTCTTCCAAAACCAACCGGCAGGAAATGGTACTATTACACAACAATTACATGCTCCATAGTTCAACAGGGCATGCATCAATTGCTTTTATACTACAATATCAATAACGATCTGTTTTATAATCCACATAATTATTAAAAGGTAAATACAAACGAGTGCCTAATGTCGAAACCGTTACTGTCCCGCTCAACAGGAATTACACTGCTCTAAGAGGGGAGGGCCCATATACCACAGATGAAACATTGAAAAAATCTAAACATTCAAATTCAAAATCAGTTGAGTCGCATACCACATGTACAACAACTGAACCATTGAATCTGTGGGAAACGTCGAAGCAGAAAACCCACAAGATGATCATTTAAACCAATATTAGGTGTCAACAAACGTGTTGAGTGGCATCCTATAAATACAGACACAACAATGACGTCCCTTAAGCTAGCAGCACCCAATCAGCAGAACATTAGAAGATAGTATGGATAATTATAGGCTAATAATAGGTTAATTAAATGCTCTATTAAAATTTATTGGGCTCCATCCCTTCTAACTAAAACAATGGGTTCTGCTAGCTTTAGAAAAAGTTAGAAGAACTCATATCAAAAAATGATTTAAAAACAATTGAAAAATAAAGGTTAATTTTAGGCTAATTAAATGCCCTATTTAAATTTTTTTATTCTGCTCGCTCTATAAAAGCATAAGGCTTTATAACTTCAAAGCTGGCAGAACCCAATTCGTAAATCGGACCAAAATCGAAACTAGAACGCACAACAAGCAACAAACAATGAATTAAATGCCCCATTAAAAATTGTGTGACTCCACTCGTTCTAGATTTAGCGAGAGACCAAACTTCAAGTCATTTAATCTAAAGCTAGCAGAACCTTAATCGAAAATCGGTCCAAAACCGAAATCAGAATGCAAAACTAGGCCATAATGAGTGTACAATTATTTGTACTTCAATTAATCTTGTTGTGCGTTTTAATTTCGTTTTTGGTCCGATTTTCGATTTGAGTGCTGCTATAGCTTTAGATTAAATGACCTGAAGTTTGATCAAGAAAGAGTAAAGCCCAAACGTTTTTAATGAGGCATTTGATTAGGTCATAATAAGCCTAAAATGATTTGTTTGTCAATTGATCAAGTTTTTCGCTCAAATTTCGGTTTTGGTCCGATTTTCGAATTGGGTTCTGCTAGCTTTAGATGAAATGACCTAATGTTTGGTCTCGAACGAGTGAAGCCCAAAACTTTTTAATGGAGCATTTCATTAGGTCATCTAGTTCTAGATCTAGTTTTGCGTTCTAATTTCGGTTTTGGTCCGATTTTCGATTTGGGTTCTGCTAGCGTTAGATGCGAAATGACCTGTGTTTGGTCAATAATGAGTGGATCTCAAAATATTTAAATGGATCATTTGATTACGCAATAATGAGCCTAAAATTATTTTATTGTCAATAGATCAAGCTTTTCGTTCTAATTTCGGTTTCGGTCCGATTTTCGATTTGGGTTCTGCTAGCTTTAGAATAAATAACCTTTAGAAACGCACGAATAAATTTTGGCCGTCAAGGTAGGCGCGTATGTGCACCGACAGCATATGTATTAATAACAGTTAACGCGTTCTACATTCATTCGTCTTCCGTTTGAATATGAACCGGACATTCAATATTCGATGCATTCGAAAATTGTTATCGGTGAAATGGACCAAGAATGCCAATATTGTCATGCATTAACTTTCAAATCAGAGGCACCCGGCATCTATTGCGCGTCAGTCAAAGTCGTACTATCGACGTTGGAGACATTTTTGAACAATCACAATCATCATCATTTGCTTCGATTGTTCAAAACAGGGCCAAGCCGTTTATGCAATAATACTCACGCGCTCATCATCATAATTCAGTGCAGAGACAACACATTTCAAACGATTGCGGACACACACCATTTGTACGACGCTCTACAATATTGACTGTTATTTTGAACAATCCATCGACAAGCAATACATTTTCATATGCAAAATGTTTGTCTCTTGTTACGTACATTTCAATGTGTATTCGTTTATTCAAATTTTGAAGATGTCGAAACGTACAAAACTAACAGCGCAATGAGCTATTATTCATACCAGCTGATGATTCGACGCGATCGAGACAATCACATTCTCAAATGCCAGCAACTGTTTTATCAGTACATCGTGGGCATGTATGCAAAGATCGAGAGCGAGCGATTACGTTATATCCGCTTAATTTAAGTGAAGCTGCGTTCGGAGGATTATATTCATTTGAGAGATGCTATTGTCGGTAACACATGGACAATGAAAAATGTACTAAGCGTTTCGCAAATCTGTGTATTAACGTCGTGTATCGTCGTAGGAACACAGACAATGGAGGTCATTAATTTACAATGCGAATGTCAGTACAATGCGAACAGTCGCACTTAGATTGACATTGACAATCAGTGGGTAGTACCATATTCTCCTCTATTGTCAAAAACTTACACAACCCACATTAATGTAGAGTTTTGCAGTTCTTTCTGTTAAGTCAATCGAAAAGATTTGCAAATACTTTAATAAGGGCCGCGATATACAGCATTTGCAGTTCAAAATGTAAATGAAAATAACGAAATACAACGCTACCATATGGCCAGATACATAAGCGGCAACGAATCTGTTTGGCGTATTCTGAGTTATTCCATACATGAACGAGACCCATCTGTCACACATCTGGCCGTACATATTGAAAACGGTCCGTGTATTTATTTCATTGAAGACAATGCTCTGCAAAGAAACGGCCATTTACGATCGAATTAAGTTGACGATTGAAGCTCAGCAAATAAGATTTCTTCTTTTGGACTCGCCCGGTGGCACAGATAAAACATTCCTTATTTCGCTCATACTTGCAAGAGTACGGGTTGGTTGGTGGTAGAACAGCACATTCAGTGCTCAAGCTGCCTTTGAACATTCATAATAATGTAAATGCAGCATGCAACATTAAAAATCGATCCAGTATGGCTGGTGTACTCAAAAAATGCCTAATTATTATCTGGGACGAATGCACAACGGCTCATAAACATTCTCTTGAGGCATTAAATAGAACGCTGCACAATCTGAATGGCAATATATGACTTTTCGGTGGGGCCCTATTGTTGTTTTCCGGTGATTTTTCGCAGACATTATCACTTTCTACGTGCGCGGATGAGATTAACGCATGTCTGAAATTATCCAGATTGTTTCGCATAAAGATGCATGCGCAATTGCAAAACGATGCATCAGCAGACACATTCTGCAAACAATTGCAGGATACGCAATTAATTAAATTGCTAGACAATTTCTGCAATATCGTTGCTTCGAAAAATGAATTAATCGAAAGTTTATTCCCTAATTTAATCAATCAATACAACAATCACACATGGATCAGTGAACGAGCGATTTTAGCATCTAAAAATGTCGATGTTAATCAAATTAATTTCCAAATACAATAAACATTGGCCGGCGAATTGATGTCACTCAAATCGGTCGACACTGTGACTGGAGTGCGAATTGAATCTGGAAAATCCATGTTTCTCACATGGGCAACTTTATGTTGCGTGTTCTGGGGTCGGCAAACCGCTAGACCTGTACATTTATATACCAAAAGATAGAATAACAAAAAATATTGTACACACGCATTAGCAACAAGATAAATTCATTTCAACATTAAATTATAACTTAGATGAAATTTCAGAGATCAACAACATTCATTATTTAGATTTAAGAGATCCACATTTCTTAATTTTGTTCCTAATTACATTAATGTGTTTGAGGAGGTATTTCAATTATACTGAATAAACGATTTTATTTCAAGAGGTATATTTTGCTAGCGGAGTCTGTGGCAGGACAACGTCTGTCTACCGGGTCCGCTAGTAAATAATAATATTACTCAGGAATAAATCTCTGCGTCTTAAAAAATACATTTGTTCTATCTCGTGAGATATAACTAGGAGATATAATTTTCGTTCATCAACTAATTGTGTTGTTAATTTTTTCTCGTTAACTAACCTTCCGCAATTTGCTTCTTATCTTTCAACAAATTCTTAAATTTTAATCAACTCTGGCCTTGATATTTATGTTATACTCACGAATTTACACATAGCGTTAAAATAAATATAGTCCACAATAACATGTCATATTACTTACTTATCCGCTTTACTTTTATGTGAAATACGAATATATTTTGCGTCATTATAAAAGTTCTAATATTTACTTTTTAATTGTAAACATTTCAAATATTTAAAACTCATTTATACCTATTTACTTTTGCTTTATAAATAATAATAAATTAAAATCATATTATAACTTATTTTAGAGCTATCTTATTTGTGTCTTTTAAGATAAAACACAGAAATCCAACCACTGTAAAAGAGAAATAATTTCTTAGTACCGTTTCAAATTGGCTATTTAACGAGATATACGTTACTTAATAGTGTAAGGCCAATCATCAGGAAAGGTGGAAGACATCCAAGTGGGATTAATATTGGAAATACAATGTTACCTATCATAGAACCAAATCGGCCGAACATCATTGTCAATGATATCATCATTGTTCTACAATAAAATTAAAAATTACTACAAATTTTAAAATTTAATTGCATTAATTTGAACCTTAGAGATGTTGGTACACAATTTACAGTAATTCCTATTAATGATGTTGAAGAAATACTTCCTAAAGTCACAAATATTGAGGAAAGTATTAATGTTGTGTTTAAACTGTCGGCAGAATACATTCCGATGCTGGTTGTGGCGCAAATGAATAATCCTCCAACTAAAAGAGCAGAAAATTACCAGAAAATAAAACAACTACACGGTAAATATTTTTACATACGCAAAATAGCTCGATTTCCAATTTTATTCACAACCCCCTCAGCAATTAAGTACCCAATAAGCGTCGATATGCCTAGATATAGAGAGTTCATATATGTTTGCGTTGAGAAAGTCTGAAAATAAAGTAAGATTAGATAAGAATTACAATTTTATTCATTAAAATTTATACCGAAACACAATTGCCATCTACATCATACTTAAGTGCCGCTTCCACATTATCTTTGTTTATATAATTTTCAACTACTATACACAATGGAACTATTGATTGATTGTTTATTTCCTCATATGTTGAAAAACTTGCGAAAATTTGGGGCATCCATAACCGAAAAGTGTTTGTTCTGTAAAATTGGGAAAGGTTATGCTTTTGTATTAGTTTTTTCACCTGCAGGTACCTACCCTAACAATAAGCCAAATTGAATCGTGAAGGTAAGCAAGCAAGTTCCAAGTAACGGTTTTTTAAACATTGGCTTAATTTGTGAGAAACCCCCGGTTAATGCCTTAAATCCTTTTTGTTTTACTTCATTGGTGTTACTTTCCAGATTTGATGCATCTGTCTTGCGAGCAGTATTCTCCAATTCTTTTATTAACGATTTAACCTTCAACAATAATCTTATAATAATGAAATAAATATAAATTTATTGTAATTGAGCGGCCAAATCCTACCGGATATTCATTTTTAGGACGTCCGGTATTTATAGTAAACACGGTTTTTAAAACTTCAAGTGCCTCATCATTCCGACCACGGGCCATTAAAAATTTCGGACTCTCAGGGAAAAAAATTAAAAATAAACCACTAATGCACGTTGGTAAAGAGCACACCAATAAAAATAGTTGCCATGAATGAATAGCTGAAAGAAAAACAAATAAGAAATCGGCTCTTTTCAGTAATATGTTACTTACTTAAGAATTCTGGTACAATTGTAATATTAATAGAACGTGTCAGAAATATTATTGCCAAAAGTGGTAGCGTTATATTAGCAATACTAAAGAATATTCCAATGCTTAATAGAATTCGAGCTCTATGGTTCATTCCATGAAATTCGGTTAAGTATGACATAAGAACTGCAAATGGACCATTTATACTGGAAAAATTGAACATAACATATAATTACAATGAGATTGTAGTGGTTGAGCTATAACGTTGCATCACTAACACAAAACCACCCAAATATTTAAATAGCATTAAAAACCACAGTCTTTGACTAAATGCACAAATAATTTCACAAACGCCGTTTGCCAAATGTCCGTACACCAACAGTTTTTTCCGGCCCAGGATATCGGCTGCATATCCCCAAAGTATAGCTGATGAAATCATGCCTGCATATGTGATAGCGTTCAGGGCACCTTTATCGACTAGCTGAAGGTCAAGGTCACATTGTGCACTAGGTAGTATGTACGAAACTGTGGTTGTAGCAAATATACTTGTAAATGCGCACGGTATACTAATTAATAGTAATAATTGATTGAAACGCCCATATCCAGTAGATAGAATTGCTTTTTCAAAGTCCGCATTTTCAATTGGTTCCAATTTAGTAGCTTTAAATTTTAACAAAAATATTTTTAACACATTTTTGGTTTATTTACCATCAATATTTTATTCACTTTTGTTGGGCTGAGTACATCCAATATTTCGAAACACTTTATCCAATAAATAATGCATCTTTTATCACTTTAAAGTTATTTTGGTATTTAATGAAAATGATCACCTTTAAGTAACGATTTAACATTCTTTCACTTCAGATTGATAAGCTCTACGCAGAGTTTGAGAAAACACAATGCCTTTTATATAAAAGAACTTATTTTATTTATTTTTTGAAATTTTTTAATTTATGAAGCAACTTGAATGTACATAGTTTTAAAATTATCATTTTTTTATCTTGTTGCTATATTTTAGCTAAATCATGAGCTAAATTGATATTATCTTGAATCACAATCGTGCGCGTGCTGTGGAATTTTTGCGTAGAAATTCGTCGAAAAATAAGGTCTGGCACGATTTTGCGGTATATTTTCAAGATAGATTATAATTTTAGCAGTTTTAAGTTAATACAGATTTTTGTTTTGTTGACTATATGAATTTTATATCGCCGACCCAAAAAAATTAGCCAAAACTAACGAAACCTGTTTTCGGTTTCCTCCGGATAAAAATTAGAATGTTAGGCAGTCAAAGACATTACTTGCGTCGTCTCTTAAAGAAATCATCCCTTAGTTAAATCATAACACAATACACTTAGTTATACTTTATATTTAAGGCTGAAGTATCTTTTACTTAGATAAACTGTTTTTACTGCTTTTAGGCAAATATTTTTTATTTACTATTTTTGACGTTTCGTTATTTCTTATCATTTCAAATTGAAATCTCATTGTATTCGGCGCTTACAGAATCTACAACTGAGGCCAATATATGTTTGAGTAGATCTTAAATATAACTCTTAGTTTTAGTGCGTCCGATTTAAATCCTGGGCTGCATTAATCAATAAGAAGATTAAGCAGATTGGTGCCCATAAGGGTTATTAGAGGTGGTTCTGCTATGTTTATTAACATAGCAAAACAAGGTGTAAAGTTTGTTAGAGAGTGGCTTATATTCCATAAAAGAATTGGTAACACCGTTGAAACACTTAATAAATCTAATTTAAAAAAATAAATTAAGTAATTATAAAATTAAAAAGTTTTTAAGTACCACGTTTTACAAAGTCTGTATATTGCGTGTAGCCTACTATTCATTAAAAACTAAAGATATCAACCCCTACACATACAATGCAAAACCGACGAACCTGATGTTACATTAATGGGAAAGTAATTTATTGAAAAAGGAACCACATAGCGCTCATAGGCTAACTGCTAAAACATATTTACTTTGCAAAATTTGACTTTATTCATCAACGTAGTTTCCCTAAGAGTGATACATACATTCTGGCGCTTCTCTGACATTTCAATGCCTTTTTGTAGAACGGAAAGCACTAAGGAAAGCTGCTCTATTTACGTACCGCAAAGTGTTATAAACTGGTATGGTGATGTAAAAGGAATTAACACGACCTTCCGATGAAATTCCACTATCTTTCCAATATGATTTTTCCTTTTCACGCCACAGTAAAATAGATTTTTATTGTATTTTTATCCAACTTTGATGGAATGGATGGATTTTTATCCAACAAACGCATCTGTGCTTATTTATCCGTCAACCTGTCACCTAAAACTGTTACTCTGGCCATATTCTGATAGGGAAATTACCAGGAAATAGGGAATTTGGAAAGAATTATCTATAAATTTGTTTTTTCTGGCCTACTGAGGAAAAAGTTTCATCTAAATTTTTATAAATTGGGAATAATATTTCCTTACCGAAACTGGCAGGGAAAATGATTTCCAATTTTATTTTGTTTTCAAAAAAATTACCACTAACATTTTACCTTAGTATGCCAGAAAAAAAATTTAAACGTACAATTCTTTCCTCAGTTCCCTATTCCCGGGGAATTGCCACAATAAATAGGGCCACTGGAGGTACACAACAAAAAAAACTTATAAAAGTAAAACGAAAACGTGAAACAGAGAAAGAAAGAAATAGTTTGTGTGCAAAATTTAAATGTTTGTGTCGGTAGTACGGAAATCAGTATGGAATTAGAACATTTGTTTCCACACAGTGGAAAAATTGCGCACTGGCTATTTTAGCGATAAATTTGAAATGATCGTTGTGTCATAAATACGAGTATTATTGAAAAATGGTATATTTCTTTATTTTTGATATGATAACCCCCTCCCCCTGCCCTCTCCCCTCCTCCCGCCCCACCCCCCGGATTTCCGTTGAATAATAAATGATAATGCAAAATGATTTGGTTTATTTTTCGATCAGTCTCTTACCATTATCATAAAATTTTTGATTCATGTTCAACTGATGCTTTGCAGTCAGCCAAAAATTTAGTAACTTATGGTTTCCGGTTCATTGGACTATATTTTGGCAGAAAATTGTTTTTCTTTGTGTGATGATTAAGCGTACCAAAACACATCAAATATATAAAACTAATATATTGCAATATATAATTAAACGATAAGTACAAAACTATGTATTTTTTTTATTTAAAATCGAATTTTACAATAAAATTATTAATTTAATTTTATATTCTTAAAATTATTTTGAACTTTTTCAATTTTTCTGCATAATATGTAATATGCAAATAGTGCCTAAGAACTTGTACATACATAAAATTGAAATAAATATTATCCAGATAATATATTTTTATTGGAAAACACAAAATCAATCTATTCCCACAAAAAATCGTAATCTGCTGCGTTGATGTATACGACGTTCGAGGGCGTATAGAGATTTAACTTTTGTAGAAGTTTATGTAATCGATACGAGAGTTGGAAATATCTAGGACTACAGCTGCAACATCCCGTTGATAGTCCAAACGTTATATTTTTAATAAATTAGGGCGATGATTCTTTTTGGGCATTCTCAATTCTCTTCGAATGACTCTGATATGAAGGTGACTATACGGTGGGTGCATATTCTAAAATTGATCATATGAAACGTATATTGAAGTAGACTTATCGAATTTCGTTTGATGAAGGCTAGCGTATTGTAAGGCTTTAGGACAATATACCAGTTAAAAGTCGCATCACTTGTGAAAATTATTCCCAGTTCAGATATGAATTCAACTCTTTCAATAACTTCGCTATAAACAAACGATATTCATGCAATATAGGGGAGCAGATATGACAAAAGGTCAGATATTTACATTTACTCACATTAAGGTGTAGTCCATTGTCAGTTGAAAATTTACTAAATTTATCTAAATCATCTTGGAGCTTGTTACAATCGGCTTCGATCTTCACCCTAGCGAAATTATTTATGTCATCGGCAAAAATAAGGCAGCTTGCCAATTTAAAGCAGTCAACGACATCGTTGATAAATAATGAAAATAGCTAAGAACATAAATGACTACCATGTGGTACGCCTAATTAAGTATCAACATACTTAAGAAAGGTTAGAGTGTAACCATACTATGGGAATAATTTGCGTGGTAAATATATTCGGCGGATCGTGCTCCGCATCAAATCGCTATACTGCGGATACTCCATTATGTTGGATTGTTCACATACAGCTAACAGAACGACATGAGTCTCGATAGGAACTATATCGACCAGGTTCGCTCGATCCTCACCCAACAGCTGAACCAAAGGCTCTTTGCGCGTCTCCTCTATTGCTATATCTGGTCCATCATTTTCCAGTAGAATGCGCAGTCCCTGCAACACGGTCATCAACTTACTAAATATTTTCTGAATTTCCGATTGGTTTTGCAGATGTGTAAAAATCTGTTAGCAGGATCTTCCACAGTCATTGAATTGTTTAAATTTTTTCTTTCTCATTTGTAATAATAACATATCGTCAATTAGCCTTTCAACACACTGTGTTTTGCAACAAAACTCAAGTTGCACTTCCCGTTCCTCGCAAAACTCAAGTGCGGCTCGTGTCTATGTATGCGTACAATTATTTTCATTTTTTATTGAATGCTTGAGCGAAACGGATAGAAAAAACAAAACATAAAATTTAAAAAAGCGAGCAGATATTGAAACAAAATGTAAAATCCTTTACTTGCTCAGGCGTTTATTTTCTACCAAAATTCATTTTCATACTAATCGCGTAAAAACAAAAAAAAGTTCTGACCCTAAATTTCATTTTTTATTTTTTCATTTGTGTTAGTTGAACCGCATTTGAAATTATTGCTGCAAAATTCCCCTACTTTAATATTTAGTTTATAGGCGGTGGAAAGGTTAAATTGCTGCATTGAGCTTTGATTTATCTATCAGTAGCGTTAATTTCTGCTTTGTTGCGATTAAGCTTTTATGTATCTAAAGTTTTAGGCTATTTGGATTGCCAACAATGTGAATTTTAAACAATTTTATTTACATAATAGAATTTTCGTTCGAAAAGATCAATTTTATTTTTGCCAAAGAACACAAAACAAAAGTGACGTTTGGGTTTGCGTGTGAGTGCAAATAGAAAATAAAAATTTTGTGTTTATGTTTACTGGGAAGACGACGAGATGAAAACGGTTTTGTCATAATTGAAAATGGTAATGTTTATCTGCAAAGTTAATAATAATATAATGTTAATAATGTGTTAATGTAATTAATGTTAATGTGTAATTTTTTGTATATGTGTGTGCAAACGTCAATGAAATCCAACAAATTTTTTAGATTTTTGTAATTGATCAAGGATCAAGAAAAAGATCAAAATAAATCAAATACTGATCAAAACTAATGTCAAATTGTTGATCTGTGAACAAATCTTTTTTGTCAACGAAAATGATGTAAGTAAAACCATTTAACCGTTATTCATATATCTGCATCTCATGTTGAGGTCCTAACAGATTAAATTATTTAGTTTTGTGTACTACAAATGTTATTTATGAATGACTGCTTTTGAACCAGATTTAGTAGAACCAGAAGGTGCTTAGTATTAGTTATTTTATAACTGTCTTTTGCGTAGTAAAATAATCATGAAAATTTTCGACCTACAGATTTTTGTAGATTTACCATTTATCACCAGAAAAATTGGTCTGCAAAAAGTGGTTTTCTCTGTGTCTGAATGTAGTGCCGTGCAGACTATATATCTGTGCCCTTTCTACAACCTAGACGGATTGTTCGGGTGAACCTTTAGATATATTTTTTTAGTCGTTTTGGAGGTCGAGATTTGCTCGAAATCGGTTCACTGGAAGTCGTACCTTTCGTAACAGCATTTTATTTTCTTTTATTTTTTTTCAAATATTTTGCAAGTGTTTTATTTATGAGAAAAACGACTATAAACTAAAAAATTTCGTCTCGCTACGTAACAGACATTCTAGAGTTTTAGTAGAAATATCGAGTTTTGATAAAAACGAGCTTCCATCAAAATTCGACATATCTACATTAAAGACGGACTGACTGATCGGAATGAAACTTCACGTTTTTGCTTTTCCATAAATTCAAAGATTCGTGTGTAATGTAGAGGAAATTTATTTACCCAAAGGTGAAGTAAAGTATTTACGAAAAAATGATTAAGGATTAAAAATTCGAATACATTTAAAGATTCAATTTTCAACAAGTGTTAATAAAGTAGTAGTACAAATTTTTTGCGACGTTGACAAATCAACATCGACAGATTATTTTTTATTAATTACAATACCACAAATGTATGTGACGATTAATTATATTCGGTGTAAACAGATAAGTTGTGTTGATCTAAATGTGCTAATATTACGATGATCCATTGTACGATAGTCATTGTAAAAATCGCCGAATGCACTTTTTGTACTTCAGAAAGACAAGCGTATACTAAACACTAATGATTATTTTGATGTTCCGTCTGTATAGTAAAATGGCTCCGTAAGTAGGATTGGTAAGAAAACTCTCGTATTTCGTGCCTAGTTATGTATTAAGACTAATGTACTTTGCATTTATTCATCCGAGAATTTTTTATGGAATTATTGCTTGTGAATGCTATCTTGAAGCTCTCTTTACGATTTTCATCATTGGAGTTATATGAAATTGAATCCAAAGGTATTTTGCCGTTGTCAAGTTTCATTATATATGTACAAGACATTAAATGTTTCTTCTACCTTACCTAATTTAGAATTTAGTAATTTTAACCATAAATATGAAAGCAGATTTACTAATAACATATCATAGGCACAAGTAGAGCCTCAACGATGTTGTCGTATCGCAATCTAATGTTTTCACGTAAAGCCCAGTTCCGTTCGTTGTATTGGTCACCTGTAAAACGAGTGTCCATGAGCACATAAAACACATGTTTTCAGTGTAACCCAATTGCAAGCCTCTTAAAAGAGCTATCACTCTTAAATCTGCACAAACTTTCCATTGATGATCATTGTATTTAATCAAATCAATGATTTTTTTCATTCATGCATAAGTTTCCTTTGTGTTGTGCTGAGTGCAATTGGAATGGAATTTTTTGAGTTGGTAACGTAAAGGAGAACTGCCTTCAAACTGCTTTTGGAGGAATCGATAAACAATCGCCAATCTTCGGGATTATATGCATTGTGTATTGTGGATCCCCAACCACGGATATCAGTGCAAAAAGCGAGTGAATTATTCTTAATTGATTTGAAAAAATTCGTAAAATGAGGATGACGATTTATTGCTCCATATATCCGAACATTTGGAGCCAAAATGTTCACTTGTTTTAAATCCTTTGACAAGAGAATGGCAGCGGCAAATAATTTCAGGCGCCGTACATTCATAACATTGAACTGTCATGCATTCATAACATTGAACTGGACCATGTCCTTGTGGATCTATCCACATCATCGGGATACCAAATGGCATTGCGGCTCCAGTGTTTTGCCATCTATGCAGATGGAAAATGCATGCCGTACAAACAAAAGTCTGCGTCCAATTTACACCACTTATAACATTTTGTGAAAAGTATAGTCGATATAAGTCAGCGGTTTCATCATTTATTTTGTGGTGATTGCTCATAATTGTAAATTTTCCACACACATCACAAAAGCACTTGAGTTTAATACACCTATCCATATTATTTATTTCACCAGATTTCTTCGGCTTATTTTTTACTACTATTACATAATTTATTTTGAAGCTGTTTATATACAGTTGCTAGGCGCTGCTCTTTGGCACCTCCTTTGTTTTTAAGTTGTGGATAATAAGTCGTAAATTTTATTGGTTTTTGTGTTGATTTTGACGTTAAGTAAATTGTTGGTGTTTTTGTTTTTGTATATTTTCAGGGTGTGAATTTTGGCCGCAATTTGACTCATGACTCATGAGAAATTTGTATACGCACAGTATGACAGTATTTCATGACTCATGAGTTAAATTGTGCCCAAAATTTATATCAAGATCTTCTAACCTGTTTAATTTCGGTCCTTTTTTGATTCTGTGCAAAATGGTTAAATTTTTATTGAATTTAGTGTGCCTATGATTTTCAGTTTTCATGTGTTGTGCGAAACTTGATTTTATGTACTTTTTTAACTTTGGTTATGTCATTGATGTGTTCTTTGTATCTTATTTGAAATCAGCGTCCTGTTTGGCCTAAGTATGCCGACCTCCAGTTGTATTTATCCTTACTAGTGTATACGGATCTCTACACAGGTAGATCCATGTTTCTCTAGATGGCTAGGAAGGAGCCGCAGAATTCTGTGAAAAGCATTTACCAAAACTGACAATACCTTGCCTTTTTGGGGAACATACGAGAAGGCTGGGTCTACAGTATGGCCAGCCTTTCAGATCTCGCGGACTGTGGAGTGGGGTAAAGGGGAAATAGGATCCAGTGGTATCACAACGTGACACTACTGGTCCTATGTGTGCGGAAGCAGCCAATCCAACCTAACCTAACTTAACCTTGGCCTAAGTAAAACACACATATATGGTGGATGTGGTTTTTCGGTCTTGATATGTTTGGCAAAGCTATTTGTCTTCGCTTGCTTAACAACTTTGCTGAAGAACGCAAAACGAAAATCTTAATGGTTCAAGAGCTATCAACGTGAAAATGAGTGTATATTTTGACAAATTTTGACTGAAAGCCAAAACATGTCGAAAGCGATATCTCAAAAATGAGGACTAACTTTAATTTGGGACTAGTACTATTGAATTCAGCGTACTCGAATTAGATTTACCCCCTGGGTGCCCAGCTTGTCACATTTTTCAACTAGCACAGTGTATTATTATTATATTAATTTCCCTTTAAGGACAGAAAATCCATTGGAGAATTGACATTGTAAATTATTTAATATTATTTAATTGTAAATTTTTATTGTACCAATGTTGTTTCATATTTTTAAATAAAATATTGAGAAATGATAAAATTGTTATCTGGTCATAATATTTTTGTTTTCTACCAAAAATAAAAACGACCTTATCCAAAGCTTCCTATAATTATAATTTTTTTATTCTTTCATCTGATTTGTGTTGCTATCTCTAGTTCAATAGTAGTGCTACTGCTGGCTCGTGACACTATTTAAATAAAAGCCCACTCGGTTAAATACTGTGAACTGTTTTTTAACAAATTTGAATTGAACTGGATCGGATCAAGCGTCAAGAAATACGGCTAATGTTAAACGCAACAGCGTTTATTGTAAAGGAGTATTATTTGTGTTTTTCATGAAAATACATAAAACTCCATTTACTAGAAGAAAGAAACATATGGCGAAAATTAATTACTCTTTTCTATTAATATTCATTAAATACATCCTTACCTAACATTAGTAGTCCAATGGTCAAAAATGGTGGCAGACACCCTAATGGAATTAGTACTGGAAAAAGTATATTTCCAGTAATAGAACCAAGTCGACCAAACATCATTGTGGTTGAGACCATCGTTGTCCTGCAAATCACAATAACACATTTACATTACAAAATGTAATTCCCATTTCCTAGAAATGGGAACAAAATATTACCGTAATGATGTAGGTGCCGAATTAAGGGCGATTCCGATTAGGGCGGTGGATGATATACTACCCAATGACACAAAAATTGATGATAAAGTAAGCGTTATTATTAAATTGTTAGCAAAATACATTCCAAATGCTACGACTCCGCATATAAATAGTCCACCAACTTAGGAGAATAAAATAGCTAATTATAAGAAATACTTATTATATTTATATTGAATACAAAACTTACCCAAAATAGTTTTGCTTCCAACTGCATTCACCAGTCTTTCTGCGACGAAATATCCTAAGAGCGTCGCGATACCCATATAAATAGAGTTCAAATAAGTTTCATCAGAATAAACCTGAAAGTTTTTGTTTTATTAGGAAATCATGAAATGGTTTTATTTACTGTTTGTTTTTTTTACTGAAATACAGTTTCCATCATCATCGTATTTGTATACGGGGGCTGAATCCGTTTTACCCAGATAGTTTTCAACGATTACACATAATGAAACGATTCTTTCGTGAGTCAATTCTTCAAACATTGAAAACCCAGCAAACACTTGTGGCATCCATAATCTTATGGTATTTGTTCTAAAATAATTACAGTTAGCACAATTTATAAAGCTTATTTTTTAGAATTTACCCGAATAATAAGACAAATTGAATTGTGAACGTAAGAAGGAAGGTACCGAGAAGTGGTTTTTTAAACATTGGTGCAAGTTGCGATAACCCTTTCGTTAAGGCCTTATATCCAGTATGATGTTCGGGAGAAATTGGTGAATCTTTATTTGCCGCAGTTGTATCGATATCGTTAGGTGTTTCTAACTCATTTACTAAAGATTTAACCTATTCGCAAATCAATTAGTTTAAGAAGTGAAAACTTAAAATATATATTTACCGGATAAGCCTCCTTAGGGTGACCAGTATTGATACTAAATACAGTTTGTAGAACTATGAGGGCTTCGAAATTTCGTCCGCGTGACATTAAAAATTTTGGACTTTCCGGGAAAAACGTTAGAAAAAAACCACTTATGCATGTCGGTATTGAACAAATTAGTAAAAATATTTGCCATGAATGTAGCGCTAAAAACAAAAAAAAAATTGTTAAATTAAAAATTATTTTAATCGAGTTTTTTTACTTATGAAATTTGGGATAACTGTAAGATTTATGGAACGTGTTAAAATCGCCATTCCTAAACCAGGTAGTGCTATAGTTGCCAAACTAAAAAAGATTCCTACATATAAGATAATCCTTGCCCTGTGTTTTATGCCATGAAACTCTGATAAGTAAGATAATAAAACAGCAAAAGGACCGTTGATACTGAAATTAAAAAATAAAACATGATTTCAAGAAATTATACACATGTGATACAGGATTGACTTACACAACGCCGCCTAAAAATTTAAATAGCATTAAAAACCAAAATGTTTGACTAAATGCACAAGTGATTTCGATAACGGCATTTACTAAAAAACCACAAGCTAACAGCTTCTTTCGGCCCAACACATCAGCAAAATAACCCCAAAAAAACGCAGAAGAGATCATACCTAGAATATGTCACTTGATTATGTTACAATTTATACAAAAAATAAATAGTTTGAGCTTAGACCTGCATATGTGATAGCATTTAGGGCACCTTTATCCACCAACGTTAATTCGAGATCACATTGTGCACTTGGCAATATATAGGACGAGGTTGTGGTTGCAAACACACTTGCGAAACAGCACGGTATACTAATTAATAATAGCAAATAATTGAAACATCCATAACCAGTGGATTCGATAGCCTTTTCAAAATCCGCAACATCGATTTGATATAGTTTTGCACCTAGAAATAAACTGTTATTCTGAGCGGTAACACTAAATCTCATTTTATCAAACATTAAAAATTACGAAGAAATTTTTAGTTGACCCCTTAAATTGGACAATAAAAATAAAAATATGTTTCATTTTACCAGGCCGGCTTACACCTATAATCCGAAATGCCCTAACCAAACCGAAATTCATTATTTTTCAATTTATCGTTTCAATTTAACGTTCTATCATTCTCGACTATCGATTACAAAACTATAAATTATTCTGAATCGCTGGAAAATATTTTGTCATTTGTGCGCTCGTAAATTAATAGAAATCTCTATAAAAATACGAGTAGTTCTTCATAAAAAAAATACTTTCTTATTTACACTTAGATGCAATCTATTTTATTAATTTACGATTCTGCTCAATGCAATTGAATTTTTATCTCGTAATTGTTGATGAACAAATTGAGTTTTGTTTCTAGGTTGGCATTACGAAAATATGACGTACTTATTATTTGATGTAGGTGAGAAGACGTACTTCGATTTTCAACTAAATTTTACTGTCTTACCGCTCCATTGACATTTTACAGTGCAGCAAATTGAGTCTTGAGATAAACTTGTATCATTTTGCATGTAGATCAGCTTATCATTCAGGACAACGTATCAATCAGTTACGTACTAAGTTGCTTAAGAACCCGCTTAAGTGCGTTGAACGATTTAAATTTACGTATTCCCTAGTATGGTTTAGGTACTGGTGTTCAACGATTTTGCGGCATTGTCGTAAATTTTTTAAAGAATTAATAGTAAGCTCAAGAGTACCGAGAAGGATATGATTATTTTTATTAAATAATGGTTTGGTGTTTTAGCAAGGGCTGCGAAAAATAATTGACAGACGACACCCGATTTGTTCTTTATGATGCAAATTCGTACTTGTTATCAGCAGTCAAATAAAAACCGACTTCATTTTACCATGAATGTGTGGCGGTATTTCGACAGGTTTTATTTTTGTCTTGACATTTAGTGTGCACGGCATCACATACGCGGTAGATTTTTAAAAACTACTTGTTCTGACATCGGCGATATGGCGAATGGTAAATTTGCAAAAGTCTCGAGGTCAAAATTTTTCATAGTTACTATACTTATTTTTACTACATAAAAACTTATAATTGAACAGTTTATAGGCTGTCTGCGGAATTACGAAAATACGATTGGTTAGGTCAAGGTGACACTTATAAAATAAAAGCTTCGAATAAACTATATGTTCCTGCTTGGCCTGCTTGTTCTTGAGAAATCTGCGAATTCATTTCAACGACCATAAGCTTGGTTCGATTAAGGTATAGGCCACAAATAAAACTAATGTCTGTGTAATTTTGATTATGTAAACGAGCTTCGTCCTGCGTTTAAGTATTTAATTAAAAGTTCCCTTCTAATTTAAACATAATTCCTCATATAACAGAGAGGTATTAGACACTTGTGGTTTTGGAAAAATGTGGAGGGCATTATAATGAGGGTTGTATTTCTTACAATGGTATTGGAGATTTGATCCCTTTGCCCCATAAGGTCGCTTAGAAAATATACCTTGATATTTTAAATAGTCATACAGCTGTTTGTAGTGACATTCTCATTTAGAGAGACTGCTTGCTGCAACAAGACAACACACCAGTTCTCACCGCAAAAATATGCCAAGAATTTTTGAAAGATTCTGGCTCAATTGTTTTAAACAGGCCTCCACAGAGTTCATATTTAAATGTAATTGAAAATGTTTGGGCAGAAGTCAAGCGAAAGGTGGCATACGTCACCGAAAAATGGCCGAAAATGAAATCCAAACCTCGCGGAATTGATTTTCGCTTGACTTTTGCCCAAACATTTTAAATTACATTTAAATCTGAACTCTGTGAAGTCTATGGCCTCTGGCTGGCCTGTACGCCTCTATCATATCATATCATATCATATCAGATCCCACGCCAAATCGCCTTCAGGCTGTAATAGACGGAAAGGGAAACGTCACTCGATCTTAAAAGTGCAAAAGAATTCAAATCATATTATGCGTAATAGCTAAAAAATTCAAAATTTCAAATATTTGTTCTCACTTAAAATAATGAAGAAATAAAAAAAAACAAACTGTGAAGTTTTTCCTAGCATTTTGTTTTGTTGTTATATCCAACCTTTCGTAAATAAATTAAATTTTCAAATACTTTTGCGCATGACTGTAAAACAAATGAGCCGTTCATTTTGAAAGTGGTTTAAGTCCATTTTTCAAAAAAAAAAAATGTTAATGGTAACAATAATCACAATTCTTATAACTCTTTTTATATTTCCAAAACACTTTCAAAATAAACGGTTCAAATATTAGGCTAAAATCCAAAATACAGTTAATTTATTTGCAAAATTCCAGTTTAGACTCCACTACCACTATGTATTTATGTATTAACCAGAACAAAACTGAGAGCTACATCACAACACCTCCAAAACACCACCGTCCAGTGCTACTCGATTCAAAACAACCCAAACAAACTGACCAACCACTCAGCCGAAGACATCATCGCCACGCCAGACTTTCACTATCGCCAAAACAACCTCGATAACAAAAATTAAACAACACGTTCGACCACTCCATTACAGGTACTGCAACATTAAAAAAAAATTACCTTATTAGTTTTAATTTAATTCTTCGCCACCTTCCAACAATTTATTTATTCCCTTGAAAATTCTCTTGCATATTTCCCGTGAAGTTTTCCACGAAATTACACCTGAATAAACCCATAAATTTAACTGGTTCATTAAAAATTCATATTTTCCACTTTCTCATTAAGCATCTTACTTTAATAATTTTACAACCACAACTAATTTTGTTCTAATCAGAATCAGGGGTGGTATTGGCAAAAAATCAAAAGTACTGAATTGATGAGGATCAGAGTGCTGAATCCAGCTTGAAAGTACATTGTGCGCCTTTATCGACAATACCAAAATTTCAGCAATTTTACAAGCAAATTTCAAGGTAAATGGAATTAAATTTGACGGGACTCACATAAAAATAGCATTTTGTAGGACCCAAGTCACAATTTTAATTTGTGCTGTCTTGCACAGCAGAGACAACAGCAAGTTAAACAATTAATCTCGACCATTCTCGTATCAAAAAGTTCTTGCAAATCTATCGTAAGTTAGATTCTACGGATTTATATGAATGTAACCCTTTGATCCAACAGCCTCATTTTAAAAATAATAGTTAATTATCCAAAATATTTTGTTTGCCAAGCAGTGGGATTTTAACTGTTGAGTGCCTCTGGTGCTGTTGTGGAAAAAGTTTCCAGAAAATCATTAAAACTCCGTCAATCATAATAGCGCTCGATTTTGCTTGAAGAAATAAACTACTTTTTTTCGCAGCCTAGCAACGTTTGTTGTTGCAGACCTGCATTGCTCCTTTTGTAATTAAACCTTCTTATTGCGTCATGTTATAGATCTTATCATGATCTCAGCACTTATTATTTCTAATCCTGAAACTTTTTACTGGGAAGAACGGCGTCTAGTAGTCCTCTTTCTTGTTTGTTTGTTTACGGATTACTGAAAGACTAGACATTTTGTTACCTCTTTATTTGTAATGCTGCTGTGGTTGGTTCTAAAATAATTAACTGCTTAAACATAAAATTTTGCTAGAGCAAACCCATTAGATTGCTTGCAGGCCTCCGTGTCCCGACAACAATAACTTTAATGGAAATTTACTAAATTTAGTACCAAAATTTGAATGTGAATATTTTTCAAAACCGATGATTAATATTGAGGATTTTCTACTTACACCGTATGTACTGCCCCATTTGCGAAATTACAATTCGACATTTTTGTTGGAATGGGATTAAACTAATCGAATCCACTTTTTTAATTAAGCTTTTTTCCTCTTATCTTGGTTTTATACAAATCACAAATATTTAATTAACAAACTACTCGAGAAGCAAATTTTCCGAGAATTAATAAATTTTAAATTTATTATCTGGATTTTAGAAATATCATTTAAACCAATAAATGGCGGTGTTATATCAAAGAGTTTCACAAGAAAGAGTTGTATTTCGTATCAGACCTTTACAAAACTATACACTTAGCTCAAAATATTTAGCTATATGTTAACAGTTTTCATAAAACGGGTTAAATGTCTTAGTCTTTGAATTAAAGCTGTTGAACACCTCTGATATCAATACCCAATGGATTGCATCGATCGATTTACGAGTGATATTTTTTAATTTTCTCTAAAGTACTAAAAATTGTCCGAAAGTATCGAAGTACTTTTCATACATCCAAAGTATCGAAAAAGTAGTATAGTATCGACAATATCATCGCTGATCAGAATAGGTTTACTCTACACTTTTGTAGGAATAGGAATATAATTATTCTGCCTAAAGTTATCGTGTTGACCACTCGAGTAACTTTTTGGGAAATTATAATTTTATGGGTTAGCATTTTGACAAGAGAGTCAATTTTGAAATTGACAACATTGCGAAAGGTTTCGTGTTTTTATCGCAAAACGAACCACATAAAATAAACTAAATAATATAAAAAAGGAACTCTGCCGAAACTACAGAATTAAGAAATCGAAAACGTATTTTATATTTTTGTTTGCTTTAATTTAATTTTAAAATATTACTTCATTACAAATTTAAAAGAATCGCATGGCTCAAAATTCATTCCAATTCGAATAGAAAAATTATTTCCCACCACAACCAGATAATATATTTTATGAACTGTATGTTTTTTGTTCGGTACGCAAAAATTTTAAATTTCACACCGATTATTCGAAATTTGTCATGTACGAGTACGTGATAAATAAAATGTTATTTCAGAATGTGAAATAGGGGCTATATCTGAATTACTAGTACAGTACAGGAGGTTCAAAGGTATCAGAGAAGACCAAATCTTTTTTTTTAGTACAATGAATATTTTTAAATTTATGACTATCAGAATTTATTAGTTTTTTGGTGAAAAAACTGTTTGGCGTATTTACCATTTTGGGGTTCAATATATTTGAAAAAATTGTACAATAAAGGTGAAGGGGTTTTCATTGAGGCGTATACTTGATATTATGCGAACAATTTTCGTTTCGTACATAAACAGTTAAAAGATGAAATAAAGCACATAATAATTGAGATATTGTGCTGAAATTTATTACCGGTGCATGCTCATTGATATAACCACAGATTCTTTGGAGCCAATTTTCCAAAACTCTTTCACACATATCGCCCGGAACGTTGGCCATTTTGCATTCGATATTCTCCCTAAGTTTCTCTAACGTTGTTGGCTTGTTCGCATAAACGAACAACTTAAAGTAACCCCATAAAATTAAATACAATGGCGTTAAATCGCATGAACAAGGTGGTCATTCGACCGGACCATTTCTCGAGATTACGCAGTTACCGAACTTCCCTTTCAATAGATCAATTGATTGACCAGCTATGTGGCACCATATATCAGTGATGTAGAGTCCTTCCAATTCTGGCCAAAAATAGTCTTCCAACATGACACGATAGCGAAATCCATTGACTGTAACATGGCGATTATTTTCATCGACGAAAAAATAAGGCCCAATCACACCTCCGGCAAGAAATCTACACCATACTGTCACTTTTTTTTGGTTGTAATGAAGTCTCTTGAAGCACATATGGGTTTGTTGCTGTCCAATAACGCATATTTTGTTTAATGACAAAGCCATTAAGCCAAAAATGAGCTTCATCGCGGAATGTGATTTTTCGACGAAATTCAGGATTTTCTGCAAACCTTAGAACAGAACAGTCGGAGAAGTTTCGGCACTTCAAATGATCAAGAGGCTTCAGTCCTTGAGTTAATTTGATCTTGTAAACCAAGATCTTGACGTAAAATTCACCACAATGTGGTTTAAGAGATTCCCAATTCCATGTGAGCGGCGTGAAACGCGCTGCGATATTTTTGGTATTTCGACCGATGCATTGTCTCAGACACAGGAACATCTAATAGTGAATATTTATCCACTCGAATTTATCCACTATAGCACACACAGTCTGTCTGGTTGGAAACTTGGAGTAAGTAATCTTAAAGTTGCGACCACCGACTCAAATCTGCGGTAGTAATTTTTAATAATTTTCATCATAATAAAAATGTTAACCTTGACTGACGTTTTGACGTTGACAGATCATGAAAAACGTTCTAGAGTGCGTTCGTAAAACCGGTCGGAAAACCTCATAGAAACATAATGCAATAGTAAAGAATTGGTTTCGAACTAATGCATTTTTGATAAAAAATGTTCATTGACGGTGAAGATGTTTATTTAATCAAATTAGGAGGCTTATACGCTGAATGTTTCATTTGCAAAACCATTCATTTGCAACCATATCCATCTCAATTCGCTCCAGCACTCCAGCCCTAGTCTAGGTCTACTTAGTAAGCAATTAAATTTATTTCCACCTTACAATAAAGCCTGCTTCTATCTTTAAACCAAACCTTTATCTTTATTCTCGTAAAATGTTCAATTGCAATTTAAATGTAAATAATAATAGATTGAGATAAGACGATGAGCTACTACTTTTATGAATGCACACATTTCATTTCTTTTCTCTTCGTGCTACAAAACCGACAATGACTTCAGATGGAATAGCACATAACACTCGAAATGAATAGAGATTGTATGAGCTACTTGAATTTATTTATTCATGAATTTGACAAATTGCATGTTGCTCTGGTTATTAACTTCCGCTGATGAAATGACAACAGGCTAATTGGTTGTTTATTTATATTTTTTTAATATTGTAAATTGCGACAACTCGGTATTTAGCTTGCACAAACAAAATAAATTATCTTTTTTGTTATGTTTAATTAAGCTTAATGTAGTTGCACTATAAAACCACAATTCCAGTGGTGTGTTAATAAGAAGAATTTGCTTCAACGGCAGACATATTTTCCTTAGAAAGTCTATCGCTACTTATTATATTATACTTTTCTGCTTTGGTATTCCTACCTTTATGTGGCCTACACAATGGAAGGGGAGGTTTCAAAGGACATCCCCTCGAAACTTACCACTCAAAGTGGTACCACCTCAATAAAAAGTTAAATTTACACTGATGGAGAATATTTCACACGTGTTCCTAATAGATCTGTAGCATGTTTGTTAACTGACATGACTGTAATGAATGCAGGGTTGATAGGAAAAGGGCCAAGTTGTAAATGACACATGGAAGGAGGAGAGTAACGCGATGCTCTGACTCCCAGAGTAGGTTGAATTTAATTAGCCGGGATGGCGGAACTTATGGTAAATTGTACGTAGAACTATTGTGTGACTGCTTGCAATCCTGTGGGAGTCAGGTCATTTAAGGTAATAAAAGAGCCGATATGCTTACAAATTGGGGTTGTATGAGCTGCGTTTTTCTGAAATATGGTGTTCGAGACCACGATAAAATATAGGGAAAATACAGGGAAATTTAGACAAAAAAATTTAGAACAACAACTTTAACTAACTTCAAGGCAATCATTTTGACATTTAATTTTTGGCTTATAATTAAACACAATACTATCCAATATTAAAATAAATTAATTAATTTCACCAGCAAACATTAAGATATTCATTTTTTCTTATTAAAAACACAATTCAGTCATTTCATTTTCATTCTTTCAAATTTCCAGTTGTAAATGAAGTAAGGAACAATCAAAAAATTGTGTACTAAAAAAATTTCCCTGTTCCGTCAGTTCAGCAATTATTAAGTTTTTTGATGAACTCGGTTGTACTCTACATAATATCCAGAGTTGTTCAGAGCTGTTGAGAACAAGCATAAATACACTTTATTCGATTATATAATGCAAGATATTGATTTAGTATAAGCTCTTTAGCATTCGATTGAGTAAATCCGAAGCACAAATATTTTAATAATATGTGAATTGTTTAAAAAATTAAAATATAATTTATCGCGGTCTATAGCAGCTGTTTCAAAAAAAACGCAGCGATGATTGACTATATAACTAATATGAATTCATGGATATAAGAGATGTACTGCGAATGTTTCAGATAAATATGTAGAGAAAATGGGAGTGAATGTTTTCAATAAATGTCACCTGAAAGGTAAGAAGTACTTTGAGTTGGTTAGTATTACTTTGAGGAACCCTTTCTTTAAAATATGCGAAGGAGATACAAGAATGATACAAACGATGAACGTATCCAATTGAATCTTGGAAATTTTAAAGAATACTTGAAGAAACACAGTTTGATTGAGAGTGACTTATGTGAAAGCTGGTTGGTTGTGGACGCCATCGAACATTTAATTCTGAAATGTTCTGCATTTAACCAGAGCAGAGAAATATTCGATGTTCTCTTGAGTGCTAGGATTTTCACTGAACTGGGTGGGAATAAGTTTTTATAATGCTATGAATTTATAAGAATGAATCAGATAGAAGTATGGAAGGGGATTCATGAAAGATGAATAAAATGTAAAAAATTGTGTTAAAACAAAAATTGCAAAATTTGAAATTGGTTAGATAGCACCAAATTTTTGGACAGTGTCAAATCAAAAAATACAATATATTTATTTGCGAATTATTTGTTTCACAAGGAAGTACCATATAGTTGCACCGTCGATTCGAGAATAAGTTTGCCTAGGCTATACCATATAGCATATATTATATTGTAAATTACAAATGAACCACGAAGTCGCATTCAGAGCAAGTGTTTTGGCTATATTTCCGTGCCAATTAATAAAATAAAATTTACTTTCAAAATGTAATTATTAGCTCATTAATTTACGAAAATGAATACATTAAAATAGATGACCGAACTTATTTTTGCCGGCTAAATACACTGCCGTAACACATTATACCTACAAGTGGACTTGGCTGGGAATCTAGAAATTTTGTTGGTCGTTGATATTGCACTCGAGCATCCCTGTATGTCATCATTGCTTGTTCAGTCTCAATTTTCTCCTGTTCGGCAGCCAAACCAGCTTGATGGGCGGTTAACAGTATGTCTAGATAAACTTCAAATTCCTAGACAAGACAATATTAAATAAGCACATGCCAATAAACTAGATTTTTGCTATATACATACCACACTATCAGCTAGAGGGGGAAGTGGTCCTGACGGTGGTGGATCATCTGTAAATGGATAAATAAAGCTACGATTTTCGGCTTGCACCAATAAAAACCACATATAATCGTTGCGAATTTTCATTTCAGGAATTTCTCTATTCATCTGCTTAAAAGTGTGTATCCATTTTTTACATCTGGCTCGTGTATCCTGTGGCAAAATTATCATCAATGGATGCATCGATTCTAATGTTTTATCGAAAAACCATTTTAATTGTTCCGGGGAATTGGTTTCATCCCTTGCAAACGAGCAAACATTCGTGGACGACATTATTAAATTTTTTAAACAACAAATTTATTTAAATGAAGAATAAATATTTAGCTTGCGAATAAATTTGGAAAACCACATTAAATTGAACGAAAAATAATTTGTCTTGCAAATAAACTTTTGTTTAAAAACTCATCGGTACCTTGATCAGAGCGAACAAAAGGCACTGTATGTTCAATGTTGAAACTGTGAACGCACAGTACTTTGTTTCATAAAATCTGATGATTCAAATTACTGGGCCCATTTAGAATATTTTCCTGAATTTGATTTATTTTTCATGAATAGTAAACTATTTCATGACAGCGCCTAAATGCGCCCCTAAATAATTAGAAGGATAGTGAGTGAGCTGCCTTGGCATTTGAGCAGTTACGTCACCAAAATTAGGTAAGGAAGGATGAATTTGGGAGTACATTTTATTAGCGGGTTTGAAACTTAATTAAATTGCGGAAATTTGAGTATTCAAGTATCAAATACTCTTGTAAAATTGATCAAAATCACTGGGACAATGAAAAAGAAAATCTTACATTTGAAGTTTCGCCCCGATTAATCTTCATCTGGGATGTAGAAACGATATAGACAGACAGAATAAACTCTCTTTATTTCTTCTTACTACGAACATTAGGTAGGTTCTAATTATAGGTAAACTCATACGGGGTTTGTTGCCAGTTTGATCGGGTCCCATAACACCCCCTATTTGAGTATAATTTACAAGAGATGAAGAAGTTTTCGAGACTAAATTAATTAATAGTGTTTTGCAATTGAGAAATTCACCTGCTCATCGATCTTAGGCGTAATTACAATCTTCATTCCCTTTCGGATGTGAGACCAGAATCTTAATCAATCAATAAATAAATAGAACACGGGTGTAACAGAGTTGTCGAGAACCAGTAGAGGTTCTCCTTTTATATGTTTTTCTCAGCTCAAATGATTTTAATGAAAATTGCTGAGGGTGGTTTTTCGAGTACCATGAACTCTGATAAAGGGGGTTTTCAATTGCCAGAAATCGATTGCGATTGGTTCAGCTTTCAGGAAAATTTGTTCAGTTTAATTTGTTTTCGGTTTCAATAATTTTCATAAATATTGGTGAGGAAGAATTTTCGATTACCAGGATTGGGGGTCATCCAGTGGATGCTTGGTTCCATTATTTAATATGTTCGTCATTAAAAATAATTGGTAAAGGAGAGATTTCAAATGCCAGGAATCGAAAGGCAAACTGTTTCCAAATTCTCATGTTATATGACTTGTGTGTGGTTGTTCTGCTGCTTTCTTTCCTTCACATACATTCCAAGGGGTGGTGCATTCCCGCTGGTATTTCAATATCAATTCTTTATCCAATTTATAATTTAAGCAATCTTAAACAATTTTTGTTTTATTTAAAAAATATATTTTTTCAACTTTTATAGTTTTAATTGTCCAACTTATGTTCTTATTTCATCAAAAGCTGTTTTCACAATAAAACGAGATAATTTATTACTTGTCAGAAAATTCGCGGGTTTTCGTTTCGCTAACGATAACAACTAATTACCATAAACAATCTAAGCGCTATCGGAAACCAGTGCTGTGCGTCTACGCGTATTTCCGAATTGTCTACGTGTTGGTGTCGAAAATTGCGTAGACAATTCATTTTTGAGTAGACAATGTCGAGAATTGGTAGAGTATGTAGACAATTCGTAGACAATGAAGATAACTGATTTTTTGTTGTTTTCTTCCATTGTGTTTCTGTCCGAGTTAGTCATCTTACATAGTTTTCCAGTTTAAATATGGGTTTACCTATATTTTAGGTGTAAAAATTCAATTTTTATAAAACAATAAGGTGAGATTGAAATATCTTGATCAGTCGATGTCTTCGATATTGGTACAACCATAAGCGATTTTATTTCCGTTCATGGAATAAAATTAAATTTTATAAATCGTAAATTGAAAATAGTTGGGATTTCTTTAGCATTCACCGGTAGCTCCAGTAACTTTTATATCCGGCGTTTACACGATCCTGCAACATTTGCTGATTTGAACAGTTTTGAAATGAATCGTTCGTTCGTCATGTTCATTTCTGATTATAATATCCGTTTCTTGAGCAACATAGTTGGGGTTTCTACAAAACTTTTCGGATAAATGAGTTTTTTTGGTTGATTTTATTGTTTTTGGTTGTGATTCGACCAAATTACACAAAAGTAAGAAAAAATGTAGCGTACACCACAAAATTTGGCATGGGGATTTTTTAATGCAAGCAATATCCATTTTGTTCAAGTTAGTTCAGGATTACATTTGTCCGAGAGATTCACCAATTGATTATCAATCGACTTTTATTTTTCCCGGTCCTTTTCTATTGGAGTTATCTTGCTTGAAATGAGAGCGAGTGTCAGATATAGTGTCAGATTGCTTGGCTTGGTACAAAAAATGGATGACCCCTTGGCAACATCATAGAAGGAATTGAAGAATAATAGAGTGGGACAAAAACCGACCTGTATCATCGCTCCCCCTCCCTCTGCATTCATTACCCCAAAATCAAGCATTTAGACACTTGTGTGTGTAAAATTGAGAACAACCATCGACTTCTGCGTTACAAACCAGCAAACTCATAAGAAGCAGTCAAAAAAATCAGTCCACACAAAAAAATTTCCACCTATAAATATTATACAAATTGACATGGACCCATATATCACCTTGACTGGCACAACGAACCAAATTCGCCACGTAGTGAATTAACAAGAAATTTCTTACGTCATTCATTATAAAGATGTCAGGCTTAAATAAAATGAAGCGTGCGGGGGGGGGGGGGGAATTCACATAGACCTCCCGCTACCCCCACAAAAACTGGTGACCATCACAATTCTAAAATTAGGCGCCTGTTTGTAAAACGCATCAAAACAAATTGTAAGACATTTTAACACTGACAGGATTATTAAAAGATGCCACCGACATGAAGAAAAACACATTCTGCGAAGCGCTCAATCTCTCAGCCCAGCCTCCAAACGAATGAAGAAAGCACCCAAAAGTTTAGAAGTAATGTTGTAAATCGAAGAAACCTATATCGAAAAAGCTACCAAAACACACTCCGGATACCAAGAACAAGAAAACGGCGCGGTCACTAGGCGATACTGAAAACAATTTCAAGGCAGCAGAAGACTCTGCAGCAGCAACCTGGCATGCGTGTACTATAAAAAACTATAACACCGCGTACACCGCGTACTATAAAAAACTATAACTGTATGTAAAAGGCAACTAGAAAATTCACCGAGATCTCCCACCCTATGGAGCGGGAAGTCTGCAAAGCGGGAAATTAGCGGCGTTATTGCTAAAATGGAAAATGGAACAAAAAACGAACAAGGAACGAACAAAAAATATACAACCTGAAATATTTATTCAAAGGGACACATACATTTCGACAACTGCAAGAGCTTCTAAAACCAGTAAATATCAAAAGTGTGGAATTCCGGTGGAATACCGCGAAAATAGAAAGAAGATTTCCTCCTACACCTTCTTTCCAACAAGGAAGAGGGGTGTAGGTTAACGCATCAGCAAATATGTCGGTGCAGCTAGGCCCTATTACAACCTGTTTTTAATCGCGAAAACGATTTAAAAAAAAAATTAATTTCGCACATTTAACAATATCGCACTTTAACTCTAACATTTACATAAATGTGCTTCAATACCATATAAAACTAAAGGAAAGGAGTTAAATTTTTAAATGTGAAGAAAGAATGAATTTGCTAACAGAAATAATAATTTTCGACGCCAGTTTTTTAAGTTTTCTACATACATTTTCTACCCGTGTAGAATATTAATTATCGACGCGGTGTAGACAATACGGCACAACACTGTCTGAAACATCTAATACATACCAAATGCTATAATTTGACTGATATCTATTAATTACTAGAGTGACAATAATAATTCTGCTTGTTGTGGAACAGAAGATTGAGCCAATTGTTAGTAGAGTGGTAAGGGGGGTTTGGGATTGCTTTTAAAATTTGATTTGGCTTAAACGAATTTGATTATATTTAGAGGGACAGGATTTTCGAATGCAATGAAACGGTTACAAGGAATTCTGATTTCTGGGTAATTCATTTAGGAGTCCTTCGGATGGGTTGTCATGTTGTATAATGTTGCGTGATATTGCACCATGTTGAGTCATGTTGCACCATGTTGCATGTTGCGTCATTTTGCACCATGTTGCCTGATATTGTAAAACGTTGTGTTGTGTCGCATCATATTGTGGAATGTTGCATAATTTTGCGTCATATTGTTGCGTGATTTTACACTACGCACCGTAGTTGTTAAACAATGTTGCGTCGTGGTATGGAATGCTGCTAGATGGTTCACCATGTTCCGTCCTGTATATCATGTTGCGCGATTTTGTTGTACCAAGCTGCATGATATGGCTTCGTAATGGGTCTTGATTTTGGTATCGTCTGGAGTTCGGGTTTCTTTAATTCATTTTTTTCGGTTTTGCAGGGGGTTTTCAATTGCCAAAAATCGATTGCAATGGGTTCTGCTTTCTGAAAAAATCGTTTAGGGGTCCGTCTCCTTTCATAAATTTTTCACCGCGTCGGACGATTCGCTAAAACTTGGTGAGGGAGTGGTTTCGAGTTGCTAGCAACTAGATAGCTAAGTTCTGATGGTTTGTGGAGTATATGCAACATGAAGGACGAAGACTGATGCGGGGAAGTTGATCTCGCTTACTTCACCTTATACAAAACGAGAGGGGTATTAGTCCACAAATGACGCTATGGCTAAATCGGAACATTTAAATTATTCGCTTTATTCAAATTGGTTGCTTGATAGAACCATGCCTCTTAATTAAACGTTTTTCCAATATTTTCGGCTAATTGTGGTTTTGCCGGACAGTGGTTTTCGAGAAATTTCTGTTATTGGTGAACTGCCGTTTGTGATAAATGGTTTTTCAATAAATTGTTGTGAAACCATGTACATTAATAAAAGATTGTGATAAAATTCATTCCGTAAATGGAAATAGGTGGATTTGATTAACTAGACTACATAGACTAATCTAAACATAGGAACGAGATTTTCAAATATGTTTAGCTAGATTTTTTGAGTATCAACATCATCAAGTGATCCTTCTTAATGTTTTAAAGCTGAGCTCCTAAGATGATTTTTGAATCACCTATTAGGGATGAATTGGAAGAATCGTCGATTAAAGGGTCAAATGGTTGATAGGAATATAAGAAACTGGTATGTAAGTCATGGAATAATGGCAAAAAATTAGAAGGACGACATCTATATTTACATTATTTATTTTCGTTTAGCGATGACACACACCATTACAATCTAGTTCATGTGTCTTCGCTTTACTCTTCTTTTCAGTAGTAGAATTAGAATTTACCACATAAACTGTTAAAACGGAATTAATTGGTCCGCATCGCAAATATCAAAATATAATTCTTCAAACTTATTTTAAAACTATTGAGATACTTGGGAAATTAATCTATTTCATTACGATATAGATTTGTGTATTTAATTGTGACGCATAGGTGTTCATAATAAATTTTTTTTTGCACTTTAATCATTATTAGTCATAAATACTTCTCGACACAATTTGTTTTATGGAGATTAAACTAATTTTTATATCTTAAATATTATAAATTTATGAATACCGTTCTTTATGGCCCGTAACACTTTGTATGCGTTATAATAGCTATTTTGAAATATTACGTACGACTTAGGAGCAACGAAAACGTAAAATCCATCACCCGGGTTTTTTTTAAAAATGATAAAAATTGATACGGTTATCTTGTTTCTAATTCGAAAGCTCAATTAGACAAATTGAAGTTATATGTATACTTTAAATCATGTTACAAAATCAGAATTCCTTTATACAATCAATTGTTGTTAAATCTTAGGTTGGAATTTTAACGATTTTTAATCACTGTCACGGCTAAACTAAAATAATTAGACGACGTAATTTTAAGTGCACAATGTAGTAACTGATACCGGGATTTCCCCGTCTTAGGCCCGTTGCACATTTGAGCTATGTTTTTTGACTTGGGCTCAAATAAGAGAAACATTGATGATAAATCTCAGGGTTAACTCCATCTGTGCAGCAATATCGCCTTGAACCAACGCCATTCGAGCGGTTCGTGCTAGGTTTCGCTTATTTCGTATCCGTCACGCCAGCCGGAACCATATCAGCCGGAACCAAACAAATATGGCACAAGTAGCACGATGCATTGAGCATCATTGTGCAATATATACTTTTTCAGCCGGAACCGTATAATTTCAGCCAGAACCTGATACAGCCACCTAGATCCATATAACAACCAAATTAACTATGGAACAAGTAGCACAATGCATTGTGCATCATTGTGCATCATATAAATTTTCAGCCGGAACCTTATAAATCCAGAAACATACGGCTTTTCTGGAAAATATCTTACAAATTCAGACGGAAACATACTCTCTACAGCCAAACTAACTATGGCACAAGTAGCACGATGCATTGTGCGTTTTTCAGCTGGAACCTTATAATTGCAGCCAGAACCTTATAAAGTCAGCAAGAACCATACTATAGCCAAACCAACTATGACACAAGTAGCACGATGCATTGTGCATTATTGTGAACTATATAATTTTTCAGCCGGAACTTTATAATTCCAGCCAAGACCTGATACATCCACCTAGATCCATATAACAACCAAATTAACTATGGAACAAGCAGCACGATGCATTGTGCATCATTGTACACTATATAAATTTCCAGCCGGAACCTTATAAATCCAGAAACATACGGTTTATCGGAAAAAAATCTTACGAATTCAGCCGGAACCATACCCTCAAAAGCCAAACTAACTATGGCACAAGTAGCACAATGCATTGTCCATCATTGTGCACAATGCGCTTTTTCAGCCGGAACCTTATAATTTAAAGCCAGCCAGAACCATACTACAGCCAAACCAACTATGGCGCAAGTAGCACGATGCATTGTGCATCATTGCGCACTATATAATTTTTCAGCCGGAACCTTATAATTCCAGCCAAGACCTGATACATCCACCTAGATCCATATAACAACCAAATTAACTATGGAACAAGCAGCACGATGCATTGTGCATCATTGTACACTATATAAATTTCCAGCCGGAACCTTATAAATCCAGAAACATACGGTTTATCGGAAAAAAATCTTACGAATTCAGCCGGAACCATACCCTCAAAAGCCAAACTAACTATGGCACAAGTAGCACAATGCATTGTCCATCATTGTGCACAATGCGTTTTTTCAGCCGGAACCTTGTGATTGGAATTATACAGCCAGAATCTGATAAAGACAGCCAAAACCGTACTAAAGCCAAACAAACTATGGCACAAATAGCACAATGCATTGTGCATCATTGCGCACTATATAATTTTTCAGCCGATACACTTTATGATTTTGTAGCCGAACCATATAATGCTATCCAGAACCATACAAATCCAGTCGAAGCAAAATGTTTACAAAAATAATTTTGGCGCTTGCACTATGGTCGCAGTGCAATTTGGACGACAGTGCAACATATGAGGTTTCCGGAATGATCAAAACGTTATGCACTACAATGCCAACACAACTAGATTCGACAAAGCCAGCCGGAATTATATGAAGTCGGTGTGAACCATTGCGCCATTCCACACTTTGATTCTTTCGTCGTGATTCTCTCCTCGTTTTCTTCCCCTTCACCAACAAACTAACAGCAGTTTGTTGGTGAAGGGGAAGGAAACGATGAAAGAATCACGACGAAAGAATCAAAGTGTGGCACGGCGGATTCGGAGCAATAAACGATGAGCATGGTTGATGATCATTGTGAACTAGGTAAAATTTAAACTGGTGTTATTTGGGCACATTATAATTCTTGATCCGCTAAAAGTGTTAATTAAATAAAAAGTTTAAACAAAAAAAAAACAAAATATAACTAAAATCGTAAATTTCACGAAAATAATATTTTATTTTGTAATAATTTATTGACTATGTTTTGTATTTCATCGCAGAGAAGAACTTTGTTTGGTTTGGGTTCTTGTAAATAGAACAACATGTAGGCAAGCATTTTTCGAGAAGTGTTGGTGTTGGTCTCGGCCTTTTGCAAATCGTCGTACGTTTTCTATATGCCACCGGTTCTAAGTGCATCTGCAGTGAAATGCTTATTTAAATTATCGTACTCAATTGCACCACGCAAATTGATTATGTTATCACCTAAATTCGGCGACTCGTGATGTCACTTAAAGCAACCTTTTGCTGTTTTTCTAGTGGATCTAGCGGCTCGACCTTCAGTGTTATTACACTATTATACACTTTATTTACATTATGTAAGCTGGCACAGCTACAGTAAGATTCCCGAATATTTATCTTTATTGAGTTGCTCACATTCTTCAAATCCAGTTCATTAATGTCTGTTGAAAGCAATGGAAACTTTCTTTCGAGTTTAGTTCCACATTTATCACAAATTCTTTCAATATTGACACTGAAGGTAACATCATCGTTAAAAATGCAAAGATCTGCGAAAAATCCTCCAATTGATGATTTACACTCAATGAAAGTGACACGTTCGTTTGAGCTATAGTTGCCCGATTTTATAAAACGTTCTCGGCAAAAAAATTCATTTAGTATTAATTAAGATTGTTATAGATCTCCGCAGATCATTTTCCGATGTTTGACGAGGAATTGTAAAAAATTTCTAAAAATCCGGCAAGTTTGCTAGTTTTAGCTTGACCGAACATTTCATCTCGAAGTTGCCTGTCATCAAAACATAATGCAGCAAAGATAGCAAAAATGCTATCAAACGGACACGTATTGATAGTGGTTATACCGCTTTTGTCAGTACTTATAGGCCCATTTTTAAAATTGGATTTTTTTCCCTGTAGCTTCTATCTTCTTATTAAAGCATGCATTAAAAATAGTTATGACGCAGTTGCGTCTAAAACTACTGCAGCAGTGTGTCGAAAGAAAATGTCTATATAATCTGGGGTTAACTATTTTTTTAGCGAATTTATAATAATTCGCTAAAGCATTGTGTATACTTTTAATATAAGCTTAAAATATTTTTTTATATATTTGCAGTGTAAAGTCGTCAATTGATTTACTTCAATCGAGTTGGAAGTAATAAAGTGGAATCTGTGAAATTTGCGTTATACTTTTAATACAAAATAATAGAAGTTTTATTATTATTTGGGAATTTCTAATGTGGTGTGCTTTACTGTTTAAAGCACTGGGCTATACAATGTTAATGCCGCTTACGACAAAAATGATGCTTCCAAATAGATATTTTAATTTATATTAATTTATTTTTTTATGCAATGTGCTGTATACTTTTAATATAACATGTATCAATTTTAACAAAATATTCCGTTAAAGTTTAGTGTCAATTATACAATAAAAATTAATACAATTAGCATTAACATCTGATATAATGCAACTTGTTCATTAGTTTGTAATGCAAGCCTGCGCTGGACCTCTACTGTGGGCAAAACGTAGTAAGACTTTTTAATTTAAATTTCGCGCTGAAAACCATTCGTCGAAATATTTTTTTTCTATGTTAGTATGACTGTCAGTGACATCTGTGCCAAATGTCACATCATAATAATTATTAGTGTTTAGTATACGCTTGTCTTTCTGAAGTACAAAAAGTGCATTCCGCGATTTTTATAATGAGTGAAATTATTCAACAAAGAAGTTCCATTAAATTTTGTGTGCGGAATCAATTTTGTGGCGAAATGTTCAGAATGTTGCAAAAGGCCTTCGGTGATAATTGTATGTCGCGAGCAAGTGTTTTTGATTGGTTAAAATTGTTCAAAGAGGGTCGAGAACGTGTTGACGACGAACCACGTCAAGGACGGTCATCAACATCAGCTGATGATCAACACGTTAATAAAATCAAAGAACTGGTGCTTGAGAATCGACGATTAACAGTCAGAGACCTTACTGGCATCGTCGAAACATCGGAAGGATCAGTGAAAACCATTTTGAAAGATCATTTGGGCCTAAGAAAAGTGAAAGCACGATTGGTTCCAAAATCACTCTTTTTGGAAAAACACGTCGCGTTTTTCCAAAATGCTCGAACCAATGCTCTCCGACTACCAGGATGTCATGAAACGTATTATAACTGGCGGTGAGTCTTGTATCTATGCTTACGACCCGGAAACAGTTGATCAATTGGCTGTTCAGCAAACTCAAACGACCGCTCCTGGGAAACCGTTTTGTGTCAATTGATGACATTAAACGTGAATCGCTACGCGCATTGGAGGCTATTCCGGAAATTGACTTTAACAATTGTTTCGAGGATTGGAAAAAAACGTTGGCACAAGTGTATTGAGGCCGGAAGGGGGGGGGGGGGATTACTTTGAGGGAGACGAAATAGATTTGGAGAAATAAATAAAGAATTTTAAAATTATGAACAAAGTCTTACTGTTTTTTGCCTACAGTATTATGTAATGCAATTTGCATTACATAGAACATATTTTTTTAACTGTGAAGAACCTGTGATCATAGCTGTGAAGCGATCGGAAGAAATCGGTGCACCGAAAGTAAAGTAGTAAATAATTATTGAGGGACTGGCTGCTAATGTTATGGCCAACACTCGGCTTTCTTTTACCGCGAATGGACACAGATCTTGAATACACTACTACCACCGTCATTTTTAAAGCGACAAATTAAACCTACCGGAATTTTGGTAAAAATTATCTCGTATAATCAAAAATTTAATCGTTGCACGGAAGCTGCCACTCCGCAAGTGATCTTCCAGATCAGATCAGACAGATTTCCACCAAATTGAAATTTCATCTGAAATTATCAACCCGCCTTGACTGTAGACAAAACAAATTTTGGTGAAATATAATTTTTTTGATCATTTTTTAAAATTTTTCAAAAATGATGTGAACTAAATTTGTATAAAATTTAATTTACAATCCATTTGGATTAAATCGCTTTTTTCAATTTTAGCCAAAAATCACAATAAAAGGCTCATGAGTACTAACATTTATTTGATTACGCAAAAGAAACTAATAAAGTATTATAACAATTTTTGTAAATTGTATTTATTTACCGTGGATACCTGGCATGTGCTGCAACGCCTTTTTGTAGCAAAGGGTATTTATGTACATAGGCAACATATAGCTGATACCCGCGGCTTGGGCTGCATGCAGGATTGTGTGATTTTTTTTATTGAATGAACATGTATTGGAATGATAATTATATTATTGTAATGCTCTTGGGTAAACAATATTTTTGGTTTTGCCATTTGGTGCGTACATAAATAAGTTGGCGGGTTTTCTGACTCGTGAACAGGCCACGTATAGCTGTCCATGTGAGAAGCAGGGATTTTGAAGATCCAATCCACAAACTTGGAGCAACTGTCCTTGTGCTTTATAAATGGTTATTGCAAATGTACTGGTAATTGCACTCTTTTAAATTCACGGTAAAAAGACATGTTCTCCTTTGAATTTGCCATTCAATATTGTTGCTTTGATAATACTATTCATCAATTTTTTGACTGCAAGCCTGGTACATTGCGCAGTCGTGGAGGATCGATATTTCGAAACATAATGATGGGTGCACCAATTTTCAATATCAATTCGTGTGATGGTAGTCCTGGCAAATCACAAATTCGACCGGATAATTGACAACTTCTTCTTGATTCATGACGCAATCAACTGACTTATACGTTGTAGAATTGCCAATATTATTTTTAGCCGCCAATAATACACGTTCGCTTAAAGTTTGGTGATTTTTGTAATTGCAATTAATGTTTGGAGACTTTTATGTCAGTTTTAGCCTTGTATTTGTATCATGTTCAGTGTTGTGCGTCTGCGCGTAATTCGGAATTGTCGACATGCTGATGTCGAAAATAGTGTAAACAATTAATAATGTCGAAAATTCGTAGACAATGTAGATTATTACTTGTTTTGATGCGTTCTTATGGTTTTTCAGTACGAGGTTGTCAACTGGAACTGACAGTTTTACGGTTCAATTGCGAACTTCCACTCCATTGTGAAAGTTATAATTAAATATTTACAAAACAAATATGTCAGATTCGTACTCTAGTGTTACATATTGTATTGCATTACTTGGCAAATGGGTACTTTTTAACTGTTATCAGAGAAGTTTAAGTTTTTACCACTTTGTTGTTGTCATCATTTGAACACTTCTTTTAGAAAACATGATAATTTCGAAAAAATATTCTAACTAAACTAAACTTTTAAAAAGTTTATTATGAAAACACCAGTTGCATCTGCCTCCGGTAGGTAAATCAAAACATTCATTTTAAATGTTTGCAGGAAAGTTTATTTAATAGGCTGTTCGGCTTAGATCCGCCTAAAATTTCCAAATTATTATTCTGCCTATGATTCGTCCATGGATGGTACATGTGGTACATGTAGTACCACTTCTAGGAATCATTTACTTTTGATATCGAGCATCTGCACGCAATATTTTACGAAATTTTCATAGACATCTAGTAGTAAACAACCTAAATCAATTGTACCGCCTCCACCGGCACTTTGATTAGCTTCGAGTAACCGATGCTAACAGTTCGTAAATTTAAATTTTTGTTGGTTTTACGTGAATTATATAAGTATTAAATGTTATTTTGTGCGTATTTCTTGGATTTGGCTCAATAATTATTTCTCGCGTATATCACTCGGTAAATTAGCTCTAGCGGTTTGCACATCGGTAAATAAGCATATATCAGTACCTTCTTTAAGCCTAGGATTTTATTCCCCGGATATTAACTCCTAGGACAATACCCCCGCCTTTACTCAAAAGCCAATCAGGGAGTACCCCCGGCCCATTACCTCCAGCCTTTACCCTCCAGATATTACCCCGAACATTACCTACCCGGTTAATACTCCACGCGGCCATCCCGGTCATTACCTCCCGCCATTACCCTAATAATTTTCCTATATGGTTTTTCTCCAAGCGATGCTCCAAAATCGAAAAATATTCTTCTTTGCAATATATTTTCCCATACAAATGATCATTTTCTAAAATGCTCTAATCGTCATTAAAATCCACATGTTATTCTCAGAAAATATTCATAACATCAGAAATGCCCTAACTGATGGCCCAGATTTGGGTAGTTGGAGCATTCTTCGATAATGGTCATTTGTATGGGAAAATAATTGTTGAAGAATACTTTTCGATTTTGGAGCATCGATTGACGAGAAAACCCATAATCTCAGCTCCTAGTTAAAATATCATGAAAAGGCTTACTGTTCTAGATAGAGGAGGGATCATAGCACGACTATGGTAAGAACATATTTATGTACAATACAACATTACCTGAAATTTACACTGGTTTTTACAAAATGGGAGATCAAACTGACGCGTGAAAGATAATTTGAATTTATAGAGGTGTAACACAGGTTTACAATTGTTTGCAAAATATAGTATGTTACAGTTCTAGATTGAGCTTTTCATTCTGAATTTGAATCCGTCATAATAAACAATTAAAAAAACAAAAACTCCCGACGAAATGGTATATTGTTCCGTAATCAGCTAATTTGTGCAAACGTTTTTATGTTTTAAAAATTGTTTCGGTTTTTTGTCAAGCATCGTGTTTCTAGTAGGATTTGATATCAAAACTCACGTATTTATGACAACAATTTTTTAAAATATTTTTCACCGAAGAAATGGTATCAGACGATCCTTTAATCATCTAATAATCGGAGCAAATGGGGTAACGACCAGAGTATAATGAGGAAGGGAGGAGGGAGTAATAGCCGGAGTGGGTAATATCCGGGGGTAAAGAGTATGGGTAATGAGCCGGAGGTAATAGCAGCGAGGTATTGTCCACTGAAACCGTACGCGGTGACATCCGGGGAGGTAATATATCCTGTTATGGTTTTTGTAACTTATCCTGTAATTTTTCGTTCCACGCGATCCTGTTATTTGTATTATCCATACTACACAATCGTCTATGTAATCCAGTTTGAGTTTCACCAAGGAAAATATTAGCATCTTCAAAGCATTTTTCTGCATCCAGCGCTACATTAAAAAATTAAAATTTTTAAATCTAGTCGGAATCGAGTTCCAAGATCTATTTGAACAAGAAATCGCATGTATGCTTTAATTACAATAAAATTTGAGGTTACGAAGATAGTAACAATTGCGTAGCGAAGCATAATAATTCGCTAAAGCATTGTAATTATACTTTGTATTCAAGTTCAAAGTATTTTCACTATTTTTGTAGTTTGGCCACCGCAGTCTAATGGGACGACCGAATATTTTGATTCAAAAAATTCAATGTTTCATTAGTTCGAGACCAAACTTCCAACGTCTTGGTAACCTCATCTCGATGTATTTTAAAATTTTACTAACACAGCTAAGGTATATACTAGAAATATTCAATTTTTATTATCATTCCGTACGAGTACGTCCGTCATTGCCATAAAGACTTGGATTACGATTTCTCAAATGTGAGGTAGAAATAAATCTCCATCGAATCGAAATGGATCCAACAACAAAGAAATCATAGAATTTTGCTGGTTTCTACCAGAAAAAATAATTTTCGACATTGTCTACATTCTCGATATTGTCGACGTCACTGTTTTAATTGTCTATATACGTTCTCTACCCATGTAGAATATTAATTATCTTTGTAATTGTAAACGGTGTAGACAATACAGCACAACCTTTATCATGTTCCAATAGATTCCTTTCTTTGCTCTCCCTTTCAGAAAACAACATGTTGGTTCTTCTGGATGACAGCCAAATTACCAAGTGTTTGGTGGCTTGATTTAAAGGAACAAGACTGACGAATCTTGTAAATTAAAAATTCACACTACTCATTGCAGTCAGCAGTGGCCGCAAGCTACAAAATAAAGTTGAATACTTCAAGGTATCTATATGAAGCAACCACAAGTTGACTTAGCGAATTTTATTAAAGTATTAAGAGTTGTTGAACTTTGTATCATCTCGGGTTAGTGTATTACTATAAACGGACATTGTTTCACAAATGTCACTGCTGTTGGTAGGCTAATTTAAATAAATAAATTAAAACTTAACTTAATATAGAAACATATTATGCTATAAAACCATGAATAGTAATTATGTTTTGATATTAAAAATATTTCGTAAAACTATTGCTATGTAATAAAAATTATATTTTTACATTTCATATAACGTAAAATAGGAAATAATTCCTTATTGTTCAATTAAGCTACGAGTATATTGAGTCATGTATACTTTATATAATATGCAGCTATAATTTGATTGACATGCTTTATGCCTTATTTTCATACACGGATTATTTTCAGTATGGAGCCCAACATTTTTAATGGGGCATTTGATTAGGCCATCACGAGTCTAAAATTATTTGTATGTCGATTGATCTTGTTTTGCGTTATAATTTCAGTTTTGATCCGATTTTCGATTTGGGTTCTGCTAGTTTTAAATTAAATGACCTGAAGTTTGTTCAAGAAATAGTGGAACCCAAAATTTTTTACCGTGGAATTTAAATACGATTGATCTTGCTTCTAAAGCTAGCAGAACCTATTGGTTTAGTTGGAAGGGATGGAGCCCTAAATTTTTTAATGCAGCATTTAATTAGCCTATAATTATCCATACTATCTTGTAATGTAACCCATACAGCGGGTTATGCTAGCTTTCGGGACGACCCATATGATGATTTTCACCATGATTTTTAAAAGTTCAAAATTCTAATTTATCAATTTTAGTATTTTCGCCAATTGGTGTTTTACCTGATCGACATTTGCAAATAATCTACAAACCCGATTTATTGTTAAAACAATCAAACTACTGAATCCTTGAGATATTTCACAAGGTCACGTTTATGCTCTTGGATAGTTAAAACTATCGACAATCGACAGTTCCGAACAGGCTTCGGTTCTGATGAGATTTTCTGTGCCATACACGACTTAGAAGTTTCATGAATTTGAATAAATTTTCAAATTTAATTCCATAGATCGTAGGGCTGTTCGCGAGGTCTTACCTACATGGTCAGATAGCTCAGTAAAAATCGTATATGTTGGGAACGGGGTCTAATTAGAATGATTTATAACTTGTCTAAAGACATTCTTACGTATGTATACGGTTATATCGCACGTGCCAGAAATGTTCGCATTGATCAGAAAATTATCTATCAATGCAATAAAAAAGGACCTTAGAGATAAATTTCGTCACGGTTTAAAAATTCTTAATTACCAATTTTTTTTTTTAACAGGAAATTTTATTATTTTCGCCAATGACATTCCCAAATACGAAACAAATCCGGTTTATTGTAAACAATTCTTACTACTGGAACCATAAAGAATTTCACAGGCTCACGTTTATACTTTTGGATAGCTCAAACTTTAGTCTAAGCTGCTGATCGGTGAAGTAAGATTTGAAAATTTATTCAAATTCAGGGAACTTCTAAGTAGTGTGTAAGGCACAATAAGACTATACTAAATTGAAATAAAAAACCACAAGCGGACAAGTTAAAAATTATCATAATTAAATCCCGTTCACCACGCATATATGGTTTTATTTTAGCTATCGGCATGCGTGTGAACTTCTTCACAAATTCACACTTTTATTTATGATTAGTTTAACACTATTAAATTAAAATCTAATTAGGAAACTTGAGTGTTCCTATACGAAAATTAGTACTAAAACCAACACGCCCGTGTGTACTAAAACTTTATCCAATTTAATGTAATGTAATAAAATAAAGAAATACAAAAATTATAAATTCAGTCTAGTACTGATAGTACAGATGTTGACTCAGGTTCGGATAGTGCTTCTAATAGCTAATTAAATTCCTCATCTGATCAGTCCATATACCATCCCCCAACCCGGGTCCCAAAGTGTTCACGAATTTTTTTCGAAGAAAATCAAATTTGTCTTGGAACGGAAAATAGCCATTAACACTCCTTACCAGAGATCTTGACCCAGGTGCCGATAGTGCGTCTAATAGCTAATTAAATTTTTCATCCTTTGAGCTCATATATTGGGTCCTATTCTCGTGTCATAAAATTGCTGTTATGTTATTTTATTTCCCCGCTTCCTATTGGAATTTGTATTGAAAAAAAACATAGCATAAAATAAAATTTTAGATCCCGGAATCGACCCCATTGTCTTTAAATAGTCTTCTTTACAATTAAACAATTTCAGCTAATTTTATCACAATTTTCTCGTGTTCATCTCAAATCGTTTGGAAATTAATTGCACTTACTCGTAACAATACTTTACAATTACGTTGTCAAGGACGTCTCTACGATAAGAGTTAAAGATAATAAAATCGTTCCAATTACAAGACAAATCCAATTAAATTGTTTTGTAATTTAACAGTGTAAATTTTTGGTAAGGGTATTTCACAATCCTAATTTTTTGTTTATTTTGTTTTGTTTCAGAGTATGTTACAACTCGTATACGTGCCTAACTAAACATTTATGCCGCTACAACTATTGGTAGTTTTATTTTATATCAAACGAGTGGCCTCCTTTTATGGAGATTTCGCTTACTACATTCATTTCAAAACCAGACAAGCAGAAGCACCGATTTTGCTACTCGGTACATCAATTTCATTAAATTTTTTACACATTAGATTACCAAAATACCTACATCTAACTTCTACGAGATGTACAACATAAGAAAATGCGAGTGCACCTAGTACAGTTCGGTTATTTTTCCTTTTATGTGGTTTGTCTGAAGTAAGCGATTCACACAAAGAATTGATACTAGAATTATTTAAATATAATTCGTTCTTATCAAATTTTGTCAACAAAGTGTTTTGTATTCTTATCAGTACAAAATGTAAGTTCCGTTTGATAAGTATAATAATTCTATTGAATTAATTAAACGTGTAGTAAAATTTCACATTCTAACGAAATTTGTTTTTACATTTTACAATACGGTAGATTGAAAAACTATTTCACTGATTATTTTGACAATAAAGCGTCAATCCCCATGAAATGTTTTTATTTGGTCCGCTTTATGTAAATATGTTTTTATCGTTAATAACTCGACCAAGTTACCTAATAATGGCGATAAAGAACAATTATTTATTTATTACAATTTCATTTCCGGACCGAAAAATTAAAATCTACAAGGATTGAAATTTCTTCCCGTCGAGTTTCCAATTCGAACTCCGCTGTGATTCCGCCTTTAACATATCTGTACAATGACCAAAATAACCACTGATTCTTTAACTCAAGCAAAATGTTTTCTGAAGCACAGGACATCCAGAATGACAATTAGAGATCATCTTTGCGATTCTGATATTAAGACTATTAAAAATTCATAGGCTAGCGTCCAATTCAGCTCTTTGCACCAACAAAATTGAAACGGTTGTTAGGCTTAATGCCAGCAAATCAACAGTTCATAGAGCAATTTTAAGTGTTAAGTTTTAAAATTCAAAGAATTAAAAAACACCACTAAATCCTGTACGCAAGTAATAAAGATTGGAATTTGCCAAACAGCACATGAATTGGGATGTGCATCAGCAAACAATGAATAATATTTGGAAAAAGATGGCTATAATTATTATTTTCATGATATTCGCAAAACAGAACAATTTTTGACTCGCCATCTTTCAAGAAAAGGATGAGAAGTGACGCTCCAATTGTGAGATGCTGCAATTAGTTTTCCCAGACATTCAGGAGCTATCTGGCCTGTACAGTGGATTTTCCAACAGCATAGTACACCCATACACAATGAGTCATAGATTGCGAGTCAAAACGTTGAGTTATTACCATGGCTACCTTATTCCTCTGATTTAAATACAGGGTGTCCGCCGGGAAGGTATACTACTTTGTTTTGCCGCCATTTAGGCGAATAGTAGTATTGACAGTTCATACTTGACAGTCGTGAAGTAGACAGGTGGCAAATTTATTATGCAAAAATATTCGATAAACCACCGTGTCAATAGGATGTTACAGCTCGCCTATGTCACAACCCCGATTTTCATGAAGAAATCATAATGAGTGACGAGGCACATTTTCATTTAAGTGGATATGTGAATAAACAGAATAGTCGGTTCTGGGCAATGGAAAACCCTCATATTATTCATCAGTCACCTTTACATCCATTAAAAGTGACAGTCTGGTGTGCAATTTGGTCAGGAGGAATCATTGGACCTTACTTCTTTGAAAATGAAAACGGCGTAACGGTAACTGTGAATGGGGAGCGATATCGTGATATGATTGGAAACTTTTTAACGCCACAACTGCATACTTTGGGCTTGATTAACATGTGGTATTAACAAGACGGTGCCACATCGCATGCAGCCAGGATTACAATGGAATTACTGCGAGAACTCTTTCCACAACAAGTTATTTCAAAAAATAGTGATGTTGATTGGCCTCCACCGTCGCCTGATTGGACTGCTCCGGACTTCTTTTTGTGGGGATATCTAAAAAGGAAGGCTTATGCAAACAAACCAGAAACGCTTGAGCAACTCAAACAAAATATTTGTGATGAAATTAATGAAATACCGTGTGAAATGTGTGAGAATGTAATGAAAAATGTGCTCAAAAGGGCTCGCATTTGTGAGGCTAACAGAGGCGGACATTTATCTGATATTGTATTCCATACATAATTGCCGACATTAAATAAAACATTTATCAATATAAGATCCATTCTCTTTCATTTAATCAAATATCATAAACAAACAAAGTAGTATACCTTCCCGGCGGACACCCGTTATCATCGAAAATGTTTGGGGCTGGCTCACTCGCAAAGTTTATGAAGAAGCAAACAATACGAATCCAATGAAGAGCTCATTGCAGGAATTGAAGCTGCCTAAGCAGAGATTTCGTTGCACTACTTAAAATGTTTATAACGTTTGTTTTTAAAGCCTGATAGATGCCTGATAACCTTGAACAACGCTACGAAATTATTAAAATTTACTTTGAAAATCAGGCCGGAGATTGCGTTACAGTCAATGGAGATCATTACCGCACCATGCTTATGCTTAATGATTTTTTGTCTGAAAATATGGATGACATGATCCGGACTAGATGTGGTTTTGACAGGATGGCGCTACGTGCCATACGGCGACCGCAACGTTAAAGTTCGTTAAAAATGAAAAACAATTTATCAAAATTAAATGTAAATAAACAAAGTTCACGACCAAGAGAATGAAAATTTATTAGGAGTCCATAGGAGTCCTGAATTTATCTAAACCAACAAATTTGTGGACCTCTCAAATCGTAAGGCTGAATTTTTTTCTACTTTTCATCGGGAAAGATACGTTTTCCATGTCACATATATTCGAATAGCGCGAAATCCCACGATCACTGGAACTTTATGTTTCGTCATAAATTTGCCAACAGAGTACAGAAACTATTCGGCAATGACAAATCGGTGGAACTTTTAGTAGAAGTACCCATCCCAGACTAATTTTCATTGCTCAAATTTGCAAAATATCATTTCCTTATGATTTATCACTTTCTATTGCATTCTACATGATTCTTTTCTTTGGCATCATGTTCCCAGCGATTACTACCATGTGGATCTAAAGCATGCTGAAAAGCAATTGTTTTGCCAGTTTGATAGGATCTATTTAAGTGACAGCTTAAATTTGTTGCTGACTTGTTCGACAGCTTTTTTGTTTTAGAACAATTACCACTTTTTACTTTAGCCTGCCAAAAAATAAAATTAAACAGAAATTATACGTGAATTGTTCCCAAGAACCAAGAACCAGAATGTGCCACAGAAATGTAATTTATTTTTTTACGTTCAGAATTTATCAATTTAAAATACTAATTAATTAATAAATTGCCCTTGAATATACGAATGTTCACGACAATAAAATTCATCTAGTGCATTCAGAGCGTGCTGCCTATTTATTTCAGCTAGAACATCAGCAATCGTTTTCATCAATACTCGTACAATCTATTCAGTTCATAATACACCACCCACTCCATAGTCCATACAGTCTACTCAGTCCATTCATTCCAATATAATTCACCCAGACTATTTACACTCCGTCCATTTCATTTATACCATTAAGCTCATTCAGTTTAGCACAGTAAATGCAGTAACATAGGGAAATCAAACTAAATTCAAATTTGTCAACTATAAACGCGAGTTTCTTCTAGTTCCTATCGAACATCAGATTTAACAAATTATCTGAAGCTGTTTATTTAACGAAATAATATTTTTATATTCTTACTTCCTAAATACCCGACAATAGTTATAAATTAGGGCTCTATTATGAAATTTTATAAATGTCGGATTTTTTGGCATCAAAACCAATCGATCCCATAATAAATAGATAAGATCGACGGTATTAAAATAAATACTCGTAAGGGCAAGATAAAATTGACTCATTTATGCTTTCTCAGTTTTAAAATTAAAAAATTATAATCTACGTATTTATTATCCCTACTATCAACATCCACGGATTCATAAATTATCGCTTATTAATAATACGAATAACAATGTTGCATACACCTAAAAAAAATTATTTTGATTAAATTTAAAACAATAATAATAAGTCTTATTTACAATATCTTCTTTTTAATGGAATCTCTCATATCATAAAATATTTTCACAGCTCATTCTTTAGATACATAGGTAACAAAACATAATTTGGTTTAAAAGGACACACAATAACTGAAAATAGATGGCACGATAGAAATAAGCTTTGATAAAATATTGCGTTAATATAAAAGTGGAGTTAGTATCGCGGATCACGTAATTGCTCGCAATGATTCATCTGCTTATTCTGACTCTGGTTTATGTGAACCTAAAACGCGCATACATGAATAACTCTATTTCGAATTATCACATGCTACCCTAGGTGTACTGCTTTGTAATTACATGTATAAAACATCAACCTCTAACATATAAAACTCCAATTTAAAAGAAACGAAATTTTTAACCACATATACTTATGCATCGGATAGCAATAAAATTATTTCATTTGTGCTGCCATCTACCGAAAGTAATATATAACACATTTCAACCCAAGAAACGAACCTTAATTTTTTAGTACAACAAATAATACTGTAGTTCCAATTCTTACTAACAGAGAACGTCACTGTTTTATAATTAATTCATTTTGAAGCATTTGTATGTTTTACTGTTAAAAGTTTTCTGTTTTTATTAAATAAACAATTTTGTGAACAACAACGACTCATGATTTAAATAATGTTAGATACAATTCTCTTATTTTTAATATGAAATAAGAAATTGTATAACAGTTAAACCATTCGAAAGGGGAAATAATTATTTCGATATTAATGGGACAATTTAAGATTGCTGGAGTGTTGTTTATAGGGGTGGCTGTAGCTTGTGTAATTCTGTGTGGTAATATAGTTCGCTATAGATTCATCACACTGTCTGTCAATGGTATGCAAATTTACACAGCACATATTTATAGAAGTAAATTCTGTTTTGAATTATTACATTTTTATTTGCTAACTTCTCGAAAAGAGAATTCCGTTTTAATAGGCACATGTATAATGGTTTGAACTTATATTTCCAGCGAATTTTACCCTAATCCCATTTAAAAACTACTAAATGGGTAAGGTTGACCTGAAACAAAGTGCTTACGCCACAGGTACAACGTTAATTCCATCGACGATAATGTTTGAATTACTAAACCTCAGGTATACTACCTGAGCCCTTTTCATTGTTATTCTAAAGGAATATTAAATGATATAAGAAAATTCTCGCGTTATGGGTCCCCTCCTTTATGGGTCCCGTGTCATCACTTGAACACAACATTATACCTAGGATTACTACTTGAAGTTCATTTCTGTACAAATCCTATACATTTAGACCAGAGTTGTCCATTAGGTCGATCACGATCGACTGGCCGATTTTTTTAAATTTCGAGTAATTTAATTTACTGAGAATATCATTCAAAATTGAGAATAAAATGATCAGCAGATCTGAGTGCACTTTTATAATACTTTGGAAATCAAAAAGTAGATCGCGAAAAATATTGTTTGAAAAATAAAACCCGCACAAAATTTAGTGGACACGCCTGATTTAGATAATTCACCAAATATTTGAGACTAAAATTAATCACTTGGGATAAAAGAGTTTAGTAGTAATCGGAATGTCTGTAAAAGTAATGGGCTCTGGCCAAAGTTTGTACTGCTCTATCATGGTAGCGGAATTTCTTTCGCGTTCCTTAGGACTTATGTTTTAGTCTTGTAAACAACTTGTTAATTGAAACATATATCTCAAGAACCTTTCACTCTGCGATGAGCAAAACTATTGATTATTATTAAAGGCATTGAAAAAGACTTGTTTAATTGCCTTGCAATAAAAGGCCTAAATGTTTCCAAAGTGTATCGCAATAAATGAATGGATGAATTAAACGTGGTCGGAATTTGATGAAATTTTAATGCGGTATTGGATTTTAATGAAGTCTTGAATAGCACTGTACCATATTCCTTAATAGTGTCAATACCAACCAATTTAATCGACAGGAATCTGACGTTGAGTGCGTACCAGATCGAAAGTAGTAAATATGTTACACCCTGCTAAGTGACTTGGAAATTCTTATAAATATGAACTGTGATGGTCAGGAATGGTTAATTTGTTTAAAGCACAGTAATTGCATACGGCCAGTTTATTGGGCGCTAAATCACGAGCTTTGCACTCGATATAGGCTGCCAAAGTTTCTAGGTGGTACTGAACTGTATATTTGATAACCAGAAACTTTATTTTGTGACTATTTTCTGGAATCTGTGGGCAAAAAGTTGTGAGCCATTTTAATTTTAATTTCGAGCGGAAAACCATTCGTCGAAATATTTTTTTTTCTATGTTGGTATGATTGTCAATGACATCTGTGACATCTGTGCCAAATGTCACATCAAAATAATCATTAGTGTTTAGTATACGCTTGTCTTTCTGAAGTACAAAAAGTGCATTCGGCGATTTTTACAATGAGTGAAATTATTCAACAAAGAAGTTCCATTAAATTTTGTGTGCGGAATCAATTTTGTGGTGCCGAAACGTTCAGAATGTTGCAAAAAACCTTCGGTGATAATTGTATGTCGCGAGCAAGTGTTTTTGATTGGTACAAATTGTTCAAAGAGGGTCGAGAAAGTGTTGACGACGAACCACGTCAAGGACGGTCATCAACATCAACTGATGATCAACACGTTACTAAAATCAAAGAACTGGTGCTCGAGAATCGACGATCAACAGTCAGAGACCTTACTGGCATCGTTGAAACATCGGAAGGATCAGTGAAAACCATTTTGAAAGATCATTTGGGCCTAAGAAAAGTGAAAGCACGATTGGTTCCAAAACCACTCAATTTTTTGAAAAAACAGCGTCGCGTTGCCGTCTGTGAAACAATGCTTTCCGACTTCCAGGATGTCAAGAAACGTATTATAACTGGCGATGAGTCTTGGATCTATGCTTACGACCCGGAAACAGACGATCAATCGGCCGAATATCGTGCCAAAGGTGAGCCGAAGCCGAAAAAACCACGTCAAAGCAAGTCAAAAATCAAGGTGATGTTGACAGTTTTCTTCGATTATCGAGGTGTGGTGCACTCCGAATTCCTTCCGACCGGCCAAACTGTCAACAAGAAATACTATTTGAGTGTTATGCGTCGTTTGCGCGAAGCTATTCGTAAAAAGAGGCCGGAGTTATGGGTCGACAACTCTTGGTTTTTGCACCACGATAATGCACCTTCTCATACTGCATTGGTTTTACGTGTTTTTTTCGCCAAAAATTCCACCCATATCGCTCCGCAACCGCCGTATTCGCCTGATTTAGCTCCGTGTGACTTCTGGCTATTCAGCAAACTCAAACGACTGCTCCGGGGAAACCGTTTTGAGTCAATTGAAGACATTAAACATGGATCGCTACGAACATTGGAGGCTGTTCTGGAAATTAACTTTAACAACTATTTCGAGGATCGGAAAAAGCGTTGGCACAAGTGTATTGAGGCCGGGGAGATTACTTTGAGGGGGGCGAAATATATTTGGAGAAATAAATAAACAATTTTAAAATTATGAACAAAGTCTTACTATTTTTTGCCCACAGTATTATACTTACTGAAATAAGAAACGGTCAATATCAGTTATAGGCGAACGTACTACAAAATTTGCTCTACTCGTAACGGTCGAGCTGGTACTGGAAGAATATAACGACCCATTTAACAGCTGAAGTTGATTGATGTATAGTTACAACCTTCGTGATGACTGCATTTCTGTTCGATGCAATGAGCTGATGCAGCGACTTGAATTGCGCACAATTAGTGCATAGGAAACCCCATCAATTTGGAGCTGCCAGAAACATTTAGTGTAATGGTGCTGATAGTATAGTTCACCATAGGTTACGCACATTATTAATTGTATTTAAATCTGAATGGCTTTTCAAGATTCTCCCAATTCAACACTCACAAACACAAATTTACAGGACACATTATAGAAGTGAGTCATTCGATAAATCAAAAATCCGAACTAATTTTAATTTGATAATTATTTAAACTTTTTCGCGCGGTGGGGTACTTGAACAATTCAACGAATGCACTGGTGGTGAGTTCAGGCACCAGTTATAAATGGAACACTTTGATGAACAGGTAATAACCGGTATTGAAGAAAATGTTTCGAAAAAAAAATTGGTTGTAAAATTACTTAGAAAAACAGTCTTTTAATACACGATCTACATTGATTTTGAAAATTAGACATGTTTTAATAATTTTTCATGATGTATCAATGAATCGAGAAATGAAAACAGTTCCTATTTGCTTAAAATTTGGTAAGAAAATTGAAAATTTCCATAAAAAATTTTTCACAAAAAGACTTAGAAAAATTTTATGATTCTTCATTGATTTTGTAAAAATTTCTTTTTAAAAATATTATGTTATAGTATTAATATATATTTTACACCAAAGGATTAATTTGTAACCAGCGCCAAAACGGTGAATTTGTGAACTAAAATGTGGGTAATAAAATTGTGACTTTTCCAAGATCTTTTAACCATGGACGTTTTATATGTCAGATGATTTTATTGGAATGAGCTAAATGTTACTGCTTCCAGCGCCACAACGGTAGTTTTTAGTAGTAACATGCTTCAACGATTTTTGTGACATAATAGTTACATATACATACCTCATATCATTGAAAAGGCCTTGAAGAATGTCACAAAATAAGTTTAAGTTTAATTTACCACCAGCGCCAAAACGATGAATTTGTGAAATAAATTTCGGATAAAAAATTTTTATTTGTTCAAAATCTTATAAATCCATGCCACATGATCATATTAGAGTGAGAAACAATATATAGCTAATCAGGACCACAATGGTAATTTGGAGTATTAATATGTTTCAGCTAAATTTGTGACATTGTACAAGACCTTTCTGCCATGTCACACATATATATTCTACAATCAATAATTAGGTACCAGCGCCAAAACGGTGGAATTATGTTGTCTGATCCAAGACCTTTCAAACGTTATACTACACCACAATATTTGAAACATGTAAAGCAATATAGTGATATTGGGTGGTATTTTTGGTTATTTCCTATGGTAGGTACCAAACCCTATTCTCCGAATTAAAAATAAAATAAGATTGGCGAAACAAAATCGAATCGCATAAACCGTTCTTGAGATATCATCGGTACATTAAGACATCCAAAAGGTCGGACAAATTTTATTTTTTCATTTTTGGAAACAGGGGCCTTTTGAGTCAAGAACGGTAGTTTTGAACCAGAGTAATTTTTATCAGGATTTCAATAGCTTGGTCTTACAGACTAATGCTAATTGACGTAAGCTACTAGATGGTGATTGAGGGGCGACAAAAGTACACCGACTCGCCCTTAGGTATGTAATATATGGTGGCATCAATATATTTCGTCACGGTTATGAAACTTTCAGTGTGCTGCAGTGATCGTTGATTTTTCATTAATAGCCATTTTCAACGCCGAATAGTCCGAATTGTTATGCTGAATGCAACCCCGGCACCACGTTGAGTGATTGACAATGGTGTCTTAACGAGTAGTACTCTGAAGAAAGGCTCTATGGCGATTTTGAGACTATTGCATTTGTATTTTTGCATGCACTTGTTGTATTCTAAACAGAGATGAAAAAATAATTAAAATCATTAAAGCTCGCCACCAAAAGGCAAAATAATTACCATGAAAAACAAAAAAAAAATAACTAACTGATTGTCAAAATAATTATTTTTTTTTGCCTTAGGAATATAGTCAGAATTCGTCATAAAACCATGCTTCATCGGAAATTCATAGTGAAATTGATGACCATTAGGTAAAAGCTTGAACGTTGAACCATTCTGTCATTAAAAAAATAAGAAAATTCGAAACTTCACTCCTTAGACTTCACTCCTATGAAATTCTGTGTGAATTCCTTCATTGGATAGTCAAAGTGAATCGATGAACAACTAGTAAAATCAAAATGCATTCTAAATGCAAATTTTGTATAATTTCGACACAATCTGTATTACCGACTATTTGGTTCTTGTCTGAGATTTCTCGACGGCTTTTGTAATAAATATATCATCTTTATCGACATTTTTCGACTGGTATATTTATGTTATTTTAAATTTGCATTACCGACATTTTTCGGTTGACTACTTTCTGTTGTTATAACTAAAATTTTATTACCGAAATTTTTCGACTGGCTGTTCAAATGATTCTACTTTAACCACATGTTTCGCGAGATGTAGATCCGTGTAATAATAGATACGTGTAATATTAGATAGAACCTGTATTATTTTGGTTTCGTACTTTCTTAGATATGAAACTGCATTATTAATATTTTTAAAGTTATTTTAATCAAAGCAGTGTAAGCGTCTTTCGATGCATCTTCAAAGCAAAGCAATTTCAATGATTGACACGTGAATAACCATCTAGGAATTTCAGTTTTCAATATTTAGCCAAGTTATTCTCGCAGCTGCAGTAGACATTGTTGTAAATATGGGGTTTACTCGTCATGTGAGGTGGAACTTGCTACAAATTTTCTCGGCGCCCTCGTCGTTGTGACAGATATAGGATAATACTAGATCAATTGACAACACGACATATTGCATTGTTTGCACAAATTCCATTGATTGCAACTGCTGCTGGTTTCTTTGATAATCCGATGTGAATCGTGGTCCTCTCCAATATTGAGCTAATTGGTGGTTTTTAATTGGCATGCGCATTGATAGGTCTAAATTAATGAACCGGCAGAGATGCTTCACACTGGAACACGTTGTAATCTCTTGCAAAAACTTGGGATGACATCGAATAAACGAGATACTGGTATATTAGGTCTGCGCTTTGATCAGGCGCGCGATTAATACGATGGGCTTTGAAAATTATTAATGGATTACTTATGTATCATTTCCCATTTTCGATGAATATCTCGTGTGGTGACTCCTTAAACCTCTAAAAAACATCTCTCTTGCAATACTTATAATTCGACTGCAACTTACGAGCTCTCATCTTCACGCGGTCCTTAATTTGGAGAAAAAGACAAAGTAGCAAAACTTCTTACAACAAGTTGATTCTACAAGACCACGACACGGATACTGAATCCGGATCGAATATACAAATAGTTGGAACGAATTGAAATTGAGATTGAAGGTGACCCCCTTTTCAAGAGGTGGAATAGCGACGACCTACACGTGTTACACAAAACACTTTTATTGAGCGGTTGTTGTGGCGTGTTGTTGTTATTGCTCGTTTGCGGGTTGTGATGGACGAGTACGTTGAACACCATACACATGTCATTTTGCCCAGGCATGTTGTTGCTCGAAGTTACATTTTATTGCGGTGTTTTCCGACATTGCGTTGGGTTTTCTGTTTGCTTGAGGGTGCCCACCGATAGTCGTCCGTTAATCCCTTTAGAAAAATGTCGGATTATCCGTTCCTATTCCAGCACATTGAGGTCTCACTAAAAACAAAGAAACATTTAAAATTTAGTGAGGCCGCACTAAAAACAGTGAGAGACCCGATCAATGTTGAAATTTAGTACTTGAAAAATTCTCGATATTTAGCAGATAAAAGAAAACACCACAAACGAACAATTAATCTGATCGTCTCCAATTATTTTGTTTACTAGAACTTTTTCAAGTATCAAATTCAAACAGTGATCTACATATGATCGACATCTTTAACATTCAATATATTCCTTCAATGTTTCTTTTCTCAATAAAACGTTACTACCATGTAGAGACAGTAACAACTAATATGTTTGTGTGGAATCCAGACAAGTACGTGCCGGTGCAGGAGTCTTAGTGATGAAGATCATAAATTTAAGCAGCCAGCTAAGAATGCGTTGATGTTGGAGCCCTTTCTAGTAGAGCAGCAGAATGAGAAAACCAGCTCTGTTACACTGCCGAATTAAAGAAAAAGGGTAAATTCAGAGTGTGAAACTGTTGGGAAAGATACAAACGGTACCGACAAGGTATCTGCTTCCTTCCTCGCTCAGTTAAATAAATGTTTTGTTCACGGGATATAATAAAATCTTTACCTAATGTAGTTCGACACATCGTCGATAGAGGAACTAAGAAAAACGGCTTAAAGAGAGAGAGAGAGAGAGAGAGAGAGAGAAAGAGAGAGAGAGCAAGAGAGTGGAATAACGATAGACGCTTTCTTATCAAGGTATATCGAACACAAAAGATTGGCTGTCCCACATTCCTTTTAACTATTATTTTATTAAATTTTTGTTTTGAAAGCTAATAGCTTTCTTTTGCTATATCAACTATTTTACAATAATAAATTGAATGCGAACATTTTTTACACCTTTTTTGATTCTTCATTATAGTAACTAGCTCTCTATAGGAGCTCGAAATTAATTCACTAAATAATCAACGGTTGTCATATTCAATTTATTATTTTCATTGTGATTCTAAGTTTCACTCGGTTCGATCTGTATAGATAATAATAACTTCTTGTACACACATATTTGGTGACGTCACAAAATTTTCCAAACTGTCAACACCATCAAGTGGCACTCGATCGAATGGATACCCCATTGATTTACGATCCGGATACTTTCGATCACGTACACCACAATAAGATACGGCATCGTGGCATGTTGGTTTATAATCCTGCTCAACGCGATCCTCCTTGTAATCGGTGATCATAACAAACAATTTGCAACATAATCCATCAGGTAACCCTTTTGGTATAAGCATATGTTGAGGCCATCCACAGCCACAGTAATCATACTCATCGGCTTCCTCACCGTAGCAGTTTGGATCCGTATTAGGAAATGTTCTTTCAAATGGTATTGTGACTGACGATTCTGTTGAACGGCGGTGAATTGTATTTGATCCGTTTTACTATCAAACGGAATTAATAAAAAAATTAATTTTAATTTGAACTTCGGTCAACTAAAAATAAAATCTACTTACATTGCACAACAAACTTATCCAATTCGATCATCAACTGTCTTTGTTCTGTAAACAGCATTGCGGTTCCACGTTCGTCATCTCGTGGGCCTAAGAAAATTCGGCATGTTCCAAGTTTATCACTTCCCTTGTTACTAATTTCGATGACATATTCAAATGGAATGTGTTGCAAATGAGTAAATTTAATATTTAGAATACCAGGAGGTGCGAAATTTAAACCACCTGCTACATTAACATTAGATTTTTTCCAGAACGTGTTTAAAACGTTGGTATGACCATCTGCGCCATCTGGTTGTATTTGGACATGCGTTATTGCAACTTCAGCAAAATTTAACTGTAAATTACAAACCGAAAAAATGGATAAAACCAATATGAATATTGACTATCAGCCTGCAACTTACTTGTGTGGTAGTATAAGGTGCTAATTTGGCTTTGTGTCTCTGGAACATGTCATCAATATATGCATGCCACTTATAAAAAACTGGATCTCTCATGGCGGTGGCCGTGTCTCCCATAACGCCGAATTCTTCTAAATATTTCTGATCAGGATCATGTGCATACCCAATGAAAATGTGTCCCATATTGTGTAAATTACCATAGAATTGACGATTCTTCGACAGAATTGTAGATTCTACTAAATTTCCTAACGTATCAATCCCAGTCATTTCATCTAAATCTACGTGATTTCCGGTTCCATCTACAACAAATCCGAGCTCAATAGCATTTATCAAGCACTCACTCCATCTCTGTAGCTCTGCCACATCTAGTTTTATATTATTATCTTTACGATCCAAGTCTTGCAATTTAGTGTTTGCTCCACGAGCTGCTATTGGGCGACTAGCAACACTACTCTCCATTTTAGGAAAATAGCCTTCTTCAATTGGTTCTGTTAGGTTATTAAATCGTTTAACACGTGCCAAATGGTTACTGAAACGTTCGAAGTTGTAACGACCAATTATCTGTTGATGCATGTAATAAAATAATTCACCTCGACGATCTTTAGCTACAATGGAATAGGGGCCTTGAGGTGGATACACTAGATGCCAATGCCAGTGATGTGAATTGACACCGATATCTTCACGAAAATACCACAGTCGGTGCTCCACATCTAGATTCGACGCAGTATAATCCTTCTGTATGATAATTTCCCTTCGATAATCAGGCGGAACAACGAAAGCTTCTTCTCTCAATCGTCCGAATACCCTAGAGTCAACAAATTTGTCCGGAAACGTTTCAGCAAATGTAGGTATATTTAATGATCGAGTATCTGGTCGACTTAAAATAGTGACCGATAGGGCATAATTGAACAAATATGGATTAGTACGGTCGCGGAAAAAAGCAGCAATACTCGTCAGATCAGCTATGGTCTTCGAGCCTGTCAGAAAAGTAAAATAAATTTAAAATCGGTATATGAATTATAATAAACCAACTTTACCCATAAACATGTTGATCAAATTTGCGGCAGCATCGCAATGGCGTGGAATAAAAAGAGAAAATAATTCATCACGGGCAATGGATATTGGAACGGATAATTTCGGTGTTATAATATCACTGACCGGGATGTGTTGTTCAGCCCTTTCAATAGATTCTGATAAAACATGAAGACCTAATTCTTTATATCTTTTGGTTAAGAACCTAACCGGAACATCAAAAATTGCTCTGTTGCGGCCCTTTGGCATAAAAACAGGTTCATGCGGTCGATCAAATAGCAACAATAAATTTTTCTTTTCAGCCATTTCTACTTTACACTTTCAAATTAATTTTTGCTAAACAATACACTGTTACTGTACAGTTCTAACTAAAATGTGAATGAGAATGTCGCGTATTTTATAGAAAAACAAACTTCATCAACATAAAACTATATGCATCTTAACGATACCAATATACACACAGAGTAAATAAATAGCTACGTCATTTACTAATTTCGCTGAGTAAAATGAAATGTTTTTATTTACTAATTAATTGAGATAACCGTGCGTAGGTAAACATTTACCAAATCATTCTCAATTTACATATGACAGGAAGTTTGGTGGTTGATGTGTGCTATGTGCAAATTTACTGATCTTAAATTAAAATCTCAAGATTCGGTGAACTACATTGTGGTACTCCAATTTAAACCGCACTTGTGTTTTAACGTTGGTTGAATCTTGGAATGGAACAATTCACAATTCTGATAGTCATACACCGCTTTAATGACACAAACTATTGAACTGAAATGTTTGCATTGGTAAACTATGTAAATCTCTTAATGGGTCTCTACATTGTTGAATCCAACAAAAATCTTAGATAAACCCCAGGTGACGACACCTTTTACACTACGATATTATGGAGCTGAGAACTGGTTCAGGTATTGCATATGCGTCCTCCTGCATCTGAGTGTAATACATAATTCAAATATAATTTATTGACTTCCATATATCCATAGAAGTATATCTTCGTTTTGTCTGCCGATCCGATTTTTCATTCATCTCTTGAACAAGGGTCGAAGGAACAGTATCGGTTTTAATAGTCTTGAAGCCTGGCTGTGTGATGCAATGTATGTTCTATACCCCTAAAAAGACATATATATTTCGATTGCCAGCTGCTTTGAGGATTGTGACAACAGTTGATGCAGACAGTGGCGTACTTTCTACGGGAATATGACAAATAAGCCGTTGAAAGTGTGCTTCAGCTTCGAAGGTGTTTAATAGCACTATTTAAAAGAAAATCACTGCACACATCCTAATACTAGTCCCAGTTTAGTCCACCCACAACATGGCAGTAAATGAATCAATGGGTGAAAGAGGTAGATGTAGTCTACTAGTTGTACTTATCGGGTTCTGATTGAGTAGCCCCTTCACAGTATCTGAAGGTTCTTCGATTTGACCCAAAACAAAACCTGCATTCTTTACAAGCTTGAATAGACCACTGAATTGAATATACTTCAGCTTAGCACATTTTTTTAAGTGAGTGGGTGCCATACATCTTCTGGAAGACTATCTGAGTTGATGGGAAACATGTCAGTAACAGTGACAGATTTAGAACTTTGGATAGAGGTGACTGGTCAATGAAACTCTTTATTCTCTCTAAAACCTCAATCATAAATTAAGAATACTACCGCTATCTAGTCACGGTTTGCTGTTCTGTCATAAGCTGTAAGCGTTTCAAATCATTCAGAATCACCCCCGCCGGATAGCTTATAGCATTCTACTAAGTAGTAGTAATGTTCGCCATTCCGTCTATTTATTCACTTTTAGTTGGATAGTATTTAACGATAAGTCCACATGCCTTTTACCGAGCTATTTTAGCTTCTTCCTCATTCTGCTATATAGTGTTGAAATATGCTCTGCTCTTCTTCCTATAGGTAACACTTCTTCATTTTCTTTGCAAGTATTTCGTTTACAATCATTCGTTTTCTCTTTTTCTCTTCTATCGCTCTGAAAATATCGTCACTCACTGACATTCGTCAAGTGCACATAAGGCGTCCTTTTATGCAATATTTAGAATATTGTCCGGTCCAGGTGATTTCAAATTCCCAATTAGTCGATATGAACCGGCGACTTTTTTAATGGAAATCGAGAAGATTGATTTTACGCAGGAAGCGCACATCAGTTTGTTGCGGGAATATTCATGATTGTTGTATAGTGTTTTTCATGGAACATGGTTCACTTCACTGCGCAGCTCTTCTCACCGTTAATACACACTCTAAGGTGAAATATATGATTCTGTAGCCCGAGCATATTATTTTCATGGTAGCATGGTCGTTTCTTCTTGTATGGTGCCATACCAGGTGCAATTGCATAAGCTGGTGGTTTAACGAATCTTTCAATAAGGACACTCAATTTTTAAATGTAAATAAAACAAGTTGTGCGTGACCGACCAAATGGCACAGTGGTTAAAGCTTTGGCGTTTGGACTGGGAGGTACCGGGTTCGAATCCCGATAGGGGCAGGAAAAGAAACACGACTACGACCCCCTATTGGCGTGCAAAGCTCATGGGCCGACCCATCTTCTATGTCCGGTACTTTAGACTCTAGCATGGAGCTATGTAATGCGCAAATAAATGGTAACTTTAATCGATCCTACATCTTCGGCCCCAGAAAAGATTGCATGGATTTATAAAAAAAAAGAAAAAAGTTGTGTGTGAGATCATCAGTCAATATTTTTTTTGATTTGAAAGAATATTTTATGGCATTAAGTATGGAAATAACGTAGTTCAAATGTCAGCCGCGACTTTGATTGGTGACATGTATTCTGGAGGTCCAATTTTCGGTGATTTTATTGCATAAATCTGGTTGAATTTGCAGGATGGCATTCGTTATGTTGACTTAAGGTATCAATTGTTTGAGGTTTATTCGCATAGACCTGCGTTATAAGATAGCCCCAAAGAAAGAAATCTCAGTGACCAGCTCACGTCTTAGCCGCGCGGGATAAACTTGCCCTCAAATCTCTCGTGCAGATTGTTCATCGTGGCAGGCACTGTGTGGCACATAGCGCCGTCCTGTTGAAACCACATGTCGTCGGAATCCATAACATCCAGTTTAGATCACAAGAAGTTGCTTGGGTGTTGGCTGATTATTTATCAAACCTGCCGGACGTGGGTGGCGAGGATATACATCAAGTAATATGCGGACCGGTTCTTAAACTCAGCACTGATTTTGAAAATATAATTTGATAGTTTGCACACGTTGTTCAACGATATAACCTTCCATGGTGATTTGTCGTACACTACTGAACAATTCATAACAAATTTGACCGATGTTGCTTTGACAACGTGGTTGCTATAACCTAACAAATCTGGAGCTTCCCTATTGGAAAACCCGTTCACCATAAGTTGTATTGCAAGCATTTTCTTTCAGGCTCACTGGTTTGCTTATAGGTGTTACACGTTCTTCCAGTTTTATTTCAAAAAGTATGGCTTGGTCTTAGATAGTATCACCACTATTGAGCAGCATAACTTTTATTGTTGAGAATGCTTCGGTTCGCGTACTCTTCTTCAATCTGTGTCTTTACCTCGACCGTTAGTTGCCTAGGCGTCACCAATAAAGATAACGGCGTTTCGCAACCTGACATCAGCAATCATCAATTGGTACAAGAAACGTACAAAATTATCACTGGTCCGTATGGTGGCTTTGACTGTTGTCAGTTGAAACAAAATTTTTGTATTATTCGCAAAGATGTTCATAATGCCAGCTTTTCATGGATTTTTTTCAATAAGTACATTTCCTTCAACAATCTTATTTTTAGCTCCTGAATGACACACCCATTCCGCCATTTAAATGGCTCTCTAGGAAACTCTTAATGATGTGATACAGTCTACCCATAGATTTTTCGCATTCACATGCTTGACTACAATTACCTCAGACACCTCTCAGTTTGATATGGCCTCATCAATGTTTTTAATTTCCACCATAACCTCATCGCAGGTCACATTGTCAGCAAGGTCATTCAGATTTGAATCCCCTATCATTTTCTCATGCTTCCTCATAATGGTGTTAGGACGAAAACGATGAATCCTTGTACGTTTATATCGTAATTTCTTTGAAACTAACTTCAGTCGTGGCCCACTTCCACCTCATGGTGGCCAGAACTGTATTTTCATTAGAACGTTTAGTTGTTAGAGTTGCGGTTCCATCAGTTCATTGATTTTGTTACTTTTGGTCATGTCCAATCGCTGAACTCAGTTCATTTCATATTCTCCTCTTACTGATAGATGCTATTTTTTGCTTCATTTTTAAACGGAAAGGTGTCCTTCCCTTTAAATCTCGGGTTTGCAATGGTGGACGTAGCCTTATTCTCACAGTATACTGCGATTGACTTTAGAAACTATTTGCTGGTTATAGGTGAGGTTTAGCAGCCTTGTAAAGTTTTACCGAACCCACTATGAAACCCCATCATCATGCAGTCAATCTTACAATGAATGTTATTTGTATAGGTTTCACGAACTCTGCGACCTCCATGATTTTCCAGCAAAACCTCCTTGGTCGCATCGTAAAGAAGCTAGCTATCACTGTATGATTGTAGTAATTGGGCCTCGACAACTGCAAGTGTATACTACATGCTTACTCACTACAGTCGTCGGTACTGGATTTCCGAGTTCCTCCATCGAAACTTTTGAGCGTTTATCTTCTATCATCTTGCCCTTTTCATAGTTTCTCCTTTTACCGTTTACACCTTCCTGCAAATAAGGCCGATTTAACCTAAATGCAAATGGTGACCAAGGAGCCGTTTAATGTGGAATATGCGCTTCTGGGATTGGTGTCTGGTTTTGATTCAGGGGTTATATTTTATTATATTTCGTATCCACTACCTGGTACCTTATCAAGATTAAAGTTGATTGCCACTGTCATTATGTCATGGTTTCGGGGCAAATCCCAAACTAGCGTTTTTCCTGGAAAACCGTGGTTTAGAACCAGAAGTGTTTTTTTTCTGAATGGTCAGTACTAGTATGGGTCTTTTCGGTCTCTGAGCGCCAGAGTGTTTGTTTTTTGTTTATTTCTGGCATTCTTGTGTCTCTAAAGGACGTGTAACGGCGTTTGTACTATAAACCGGTGTGGTATTGGTTCGTGGAGGTTTCAATATTTCCTCCAAATTGATGTGTTCCAAATATGCAGACTGTGCCTTCAAGTTTTCAATCTTAAAATGTTTTGTTTTGCCTAGGTATCCGAAACTCATCGTACTCGAATATTTAACCGAAGAACCATTCATCGGTCAATACAATAGGTTAAACCTTACATATGGAACTTTTCACTCGCGTTGATGAATCATATTCATAGAATAGGGTCATCTCAGGTAGACAGCTGGAATCGGTATTTTGGAAAGTTTGTTTTAATAGAATTGTTAATTTGTTAATTTACCTTGACCTAACATCGAGGTTCGTTAAGTGTGAAAGTCTAGTTCGTTTAGTTGGTTTACGTAATCGTTCATACAAAATACTACCGAAGATTGTACAGAGCTACCAAGAAGCGAAAATTACTGCTTCTGTGTTTCACTTCTAGGCGGTGAGCCGATATGTGCGTTCAACACTTTTCTAGTTAGACTTGCCAGTTCGTCTGTTCTGGGAAAATATCTCCATCCAAAACTTATTTAAGCATCTCAGTATATTAACGGACTGTTTAATATCAAAACTTGGCATTCAGAGGCTTCATGATTTTCTTTTCGGTCTGACAGGGTCAGACGAAATTAAAAAATATGATTTTTTTGATGGGCTATAAAAAGGAGCATTCCAACCAAAGTCATTCTAAGTATTTTACAGGCATGTGACATTAACGTCAGTGATATTTCTGGACTGACTTTTTTGGCCTAAGAAGCGGTTAATCTCAAGGATCAGCCTGTCAGGCCCCCAAGAAAATGAGAAACTCAAAATGTGAAGAAGAATTTTCCTCATCACATCACATACCCGTTTATTGTATTCATTACTTACTTTACACTCAACCTTTGATAGTAATTTGCTATGGCAGAAGTGTAAGTAATTGCCTAAACAATATCTATTTCACAGTTTTGCTACAACTATTGGGATCTCCTCGAGGAGAAATATTAATAATAAAATTGGGTGATTTCCAATTGTTTCAGGTACTCAGAAAACAGGTGTAAATATTTAAATGCTTCGTTCAGATGTAAATATTTAAATGCTCAAATATAGTAATAAACACATTACACTAGTTTGTTTCTTCAAGAAATGTGAGTATCAAATTTTTGGATCCATCAGAATCAGAAATTTTAATTATTTTTGTCCTGCAAATCGCCCAATTCCTACGTTATGTCAAGGCCAATTGTGATAACTATGTATATCCCTCGATTTTATCTAATCTTTTGAAAATGGCTGAGAGATGGTGTTCGGGGATTTGAAGTCGATTGCAATGGGTTCTGATTTTGGGAAAATTCGATTAGGGCTCTTCCAATTGATCCCGACTATACTGTGGGCAAAAAGTAGTATGACTTTTTAATTTAAGTTTCGCGCGGAAAACCATACGTCGAAATTTTTTTTTTTCTATGTTTGTATGACTGTCAGTGACATCTGTGCCAAATGTCACATCAAAATAATCATTAGTGTTTAGTATACGCTCATCTTTCTGAAGTACAAAAAGTGCATTCGGCGATTTTTACGATGAGTGAAATTATTCAACAAAGAAGTTCCATTAAATTTTGTGTGCGGAATCAATTTTGTGGTGTCGAAATGTTCAGAATGTTGCAAAAGGCCTTCGGTCATAATTGCATGTCGCGAGCAAGTGTTTTTGATTGGTACAAATTGTTCAAAGAGGGTCGAGAACGTGTTGACGACGAACCACGTCTAGGACGGCCATCAACATCACGTCAATAAAATCAAGGAATTGGTGCTCGAGAATCGACGATTAACAGTCAGAGGCCTTACTGGCATCGTTGAAATATCGGAAGGATCAGGGAAAACCATTTTGAAAGATCATTTGGGCCTAAGAAAAGTGAAAGCACGATTGGTTCCAAAATCACTCAATATTTTGGAAAACGATGAAACGATGATTTGATGAGTCTTCGATCAATTGCTTACGACCCGGAAACAGACGATCAATCAGCCGAATATCGTGCCAAAGGTGAGCCGAAGCCGAAAAAACCACATCAAAGCAAGTCAAAAATCAAGGTGATGTTGACAGTTTTCTTCGATTATCGAGGTGTCAAAACTGTCAACAAGGAATACTATTTGAGTGTTATGCGTCGTTTGCGCGAAGCTATGCGTAAAAAGAGGCCGGAACTATGGGTCGACAACTCTTGGGTTTTGCACCACGATAATGCACCTTCTCATACTGCATTGGTTGTACGTGATTTTTTCGCCAAAAATTCCACCCATATCGGTCCGCAACCACCGTATTCGCCTGACTTAGCTCCGTGTCACTTTTGGCTGTTCAGCAAACTCAAACGACCGCTCCGGGGAAACCGTTTTGAGTCAATTGAAGACATTAATCGTGAATCGCTACGCGCATTGGAGGCTATTCCGGAAATTGACTTTAACAACTGTTTCGAGGATTAGAAAAAACGTTGGCACTAGTGCATTGAGGCCGGGGGGATTGCCTTGAGGGGGACGAAATAGATTTGGAGAAATAAATAAACAATTTTAAAATTATGAACAAAGTCTTACTATTTTTTGCACACAGTATTATATGATAATTTTAAGCTCAAACAACTTTTAAACAAATTGCTGGTAGGGGGTTGTCGAAGGCAAGAAATTCAGTGCGATGGGTGAAATCATTTATGGGGTTCAATCATTTATTAATAAAAATTAAGGAGGAAAGGGATGGGTTTCTAGTCCAAGAAATCGCAATTCCGAGAAAATTCGTTCGAGAGAGAGAAAATTGTCGTCCAGTTGTGACTGGGTCTCTCTTTTAGTGAAGGCTGTGTTTGAGGGCCACATGGATTTTCACGTGACAATTCCATTTCCATCTAAGAAGATGTGAAATAAGGACATAGGTAATTTATTCACTGATCGTGACGACATTAGGTACGATGGTTTCCGATCATATGATGAAATTAGTCGGATCGAAATTGGAGTCTAAAACGATTTTTGGAGAATAATCTGGAGTTTGACCAACTGAGACGAAACTAGACCATTTATTAACCTATAATTATGGGTTTGGTATGATGAATGGAAATGGCATTCTACAAGGCGTTTTGGGCTAAATTCTGGATAATGGTCAACTGTGATAAAGTAATTAATTTAAAATAAAATTAGGTAAATGGTGTATGGAAATGGGATTCTAGAAATTTTTTTGTAAGAAGTTCTGGATAAATGGGAACGGGGACGAGGTTTGACAATTTATATACTGATGGAGATGCAATTGGTGGCGGTGGTTGGAAATTCGATTCTCAAATTTTGAACGGATTTGAGATGGAAAATGGAGTTTCCAGAATAATTTTTACTCACTTATAAAATTGCCAAACAATTTTTGGATTGTGTCGAAGGATTCGGACCCGCTCCGAACGATTTTGATGTTCTAAAAGTGAATTCTTAATAGCCAATGATAGTAGCTGTTCTTATAAATTAGTATTGAAGAACACGGCGTTTTAGCAAAACCATTTCTAAATAAACCTACGTATGATGAAAATAGGGTTCCAACGTTAAAACAACTAATTTGGATGTAACCTTACCGTTTATCAACCCATTGAACCGGATCTTGGTTTGTATAAAAACGAGTTTAAATACAAGATCACGTTTCGGTTTTAGAACTTTGGCAATTGGATTAAAACTAATTGAATGGTCAACCAATTGGGATATCTAGCGATTGTATGTTTTTTTTATATACGAGTACTTATTTATCACAACTGATTTACAAATCATCCAGTAATTTAGCTTTCATAATTTATATTCTTGTTTGGAGGGTTGTAGCCCTTTGGCTAGTTCCCTTTACAATTTTATTATATTTTTAGTCGATCCTAATTGGATCTTGTAGATCATGCGGTTTCTTCCTTCGCAGCCGTCTTACTAGGTTTGAATCATCCAACATAAGACGTATCTCAGCATTTTGGTGTAGACTAATACGTTGCATGTGTTTTCTCGCGTGTTTGCTTAGTTCTTCACTGACAAAATACATCTTCAGATCTTTATGGAGGTTGTCATTTCTTATGTACCACGGTGCATTAACTATTCCACGAAGGATTTTGCTTTGGAATGATTGGATGATATTGACATTGGTTTTCTTTGTACAGCCCCAGAGCTGAATACCGTAAGTCCACACAGGTTTTAGGATTTGCCGGTATAGTAGCAATTTATTATGTAGCTCAGAATTTCTTCCTAAGAGCCAATCCATCTTTCTGTATTTGAGGTTTAACTCGTCTTATTTCTTTTTCACGTGCTCTTTCCATTTTAGTTTCGCGTCTAGAGTCATGCCTAAATATTTTGCCGTGTTTGCATAGGGAATTTGCTGGGAGTTCAGTTCTACTGGTATCCAGTTGACCTTCTTGTTTGTAAAGTTTACGTGAACAGATTTTGTTTCATTAAGTTTTATTCGCCATCTCTTGATCCAAGTACTGACAATATTAGTAGCTCTTTGCAATTTGCTTGTAGATTCTTCTATGCAATTAGCAACTGCTAAGATGGCCGTATCATCCGCAAACGTCGCTATGTTAGTCTCCTCTATCGTTGGCAGATCCGAGGTGTATAGAACATAAAAATTTGGTCCCAGGACGCTACCTTGTGGTACTCGTGCTGATATTTTCTTAATTTCTGAGTATTCGCCATCTATTTTAACTCGAAAGTGTCGGTTAGATATGTAATATTTTAGAATTTCATAAAACTGCTTTGGTAAGTCTCTTTGTAATTTATATTCCAAGCTTTTATGCCATACTCTGTCAAAGGCCTGTGCTACATCCAAGAAGACACTTGGACATTCTTTCTTTTTTCAAGTACATCTTCAATTATGTTTGTAATTCGGTGTACTCTTCAGGAGTAGTTTCTCGAATAATTTTGAAATTATTGGGAGTAAGGAAATCGGTCTATACGCATTTTTGTCATTAAGTGGTTTGTTTGGTTTAGGTATCATACGAGTAATTACTTCTGCTATTTTCCATTGATTTGGAACGTGTTTAAGTCTGAACACTGCTTTAATTATTTGGAGTAGTTTACGTAGACCCTTTTCAGGAAGAGCTTTTACTAAAGGGTGATTTTTTTGTGGTTAGGATTTTCATGCATTAGTATTTGACAGATTACGCGGGATTTCAGACAAGGTGTCAAAGAGAAAGATGCTCAGTATGCTTTGACATTTCATAATGAATAGACTTACTAACGAGCAACGCTTGCAAATAATTGAATTATATTACAAAAATCAGTGTTCGGTTCGAAAAGTGTTTCGCGATTTACGTCCGATTTATGGTCTACATAATCGACCAAGTGAGCAAACAATTAATGCGATTGTGACCAAGTTTCGCACTCAGTTTACTTTATTGGACATTAAACCAACCACACGAATGCGTACAGTGCGTACAGAAGAGAATATTGCGTCTGTTTCTGAGAGTGTTGCTGAAGACCGTGAAATGTCGATTCGTCGCCGTTCGCAGCAATTGGGTTTGTGTTATTCGACGACATGGAAGATTTTACGCAAAGATCTTGGTGTAAAACCGTATAAAATACAGCTCCTGCAAGAACTGAAGCCGAACGATCTGCCACAACGTCGAATTTTCAGTGAATGGGCCCTAGAAAAGTTGGCAGAAAATCCGCTTTTTTATCGACAAATTTTGTTCAGCGATGAGGCTCATTTCTGGTTGAATGGCTACGTAAATAAGCAAAATTGCCGCATTTGGAGTGAAGAGCAACCAGAAGCCGTTAAAGAACTGCCCATGCATCCCGAAAAATGCACTGTTTGGTGTGGTTTGTACGCTGGTGGAATCATTGGACCGTATTTTTTCAAAGATGCTGTTGGACGCAACGTTACGGTGAATGGCGATCGCTATCGTTCGATGCTAACAAACTTTTTGTTGCCAAAAATGGAAGAACTGAACTTAGTTGACATGTGGTTTCAACAAGATGGCGCTACATGCCACACAGCTCGCGATTCTATGGCCATTTTGAGGGAAAACTTCGGAGAACAATTCATCTCAAGAAATGGCCCGGTAAGTTGGGCACCAAGATCATGCGATTTGACGCCTTTAGACTATTTTTTGTGGGGCTACGTCAAGTCTAAAGTCTACAGAAATAAGCCAGCAACTATTCCAGTTTTGGAAGACAACATTTCCGAAGAAATTCGGGCTATTCCGGCCGAAATGCTCGGAAAAGTTGCCCAAAATTGGACTTTCCGAATGGACCACCTAAGACGCAGCCGCGGTCAACATTTAAATGAAATTATCTTCAAAAAGTAAATGTCATGGACCAATCTAACGTTTCAAATAAAGAACCGATGAGATTTTGCAAATTTTATGCGTTTTTTTTTAAAAAAAAGTTCTCAAGCTCTTAAAAAATCACCCGTTATTTGCCCTGTAATTAAGTATACCCTGGAGATTTCTTTGTATTTAGGTTGAGATTGATTTCCTCTTTTAATTCTTGTAATGTGGCAGGAGATATATTGCAGTTATCCATTTTATATACTGGTGGTATGTTTTCCTCTGCAGTTTGTCTAGGTAGAGGATGGAACGTGTTCTCGAAGTGGGTTGCAAATAATGAAGATTTTTGCTTTGCACTTATAGCCCATGTGTCATCTTCATTTAACTGATAGAATTTGTAGTTTAGGTCGTTTTAAACTTTTTGTCGCTTTAAAAAGGGAGTACTCGGTACCTTTTTCCCCAGTAAGGCCACTCAAGTATTTATTAATGGATTCGTTTTTGATGTCTTTAATTAGCAACTTTAGTTTATTGGATACAAAATTTAGAGTTGTTTTATATTCTGGCGCTCGACTTCTTTGCCAGGCCTTTCTTGCTTTTCGTTTTGCTGCAACCAGTTCCCTAACTTCTAAAGGATAAATAGCATTTCGGCGCATTTCCTTTGAACTTGAGGGGGTATCACGCAGAGGATTCCATGCAGCTTTTTGTATACTGTTATTGAGCTGTTCTAGTTCTTCTTCTAGCTGTATCGGGTGTTTAATTGGCACCTGAAGATCAATATTATCCTCAACGAGTTTCTGGAATTTCTCCCAGCAGTTTTTGTTCGTTAGCGAAGGTTGACTACTTTTTTTTTAACAATTGTTGCACTGATTGTCATAATAACGGGCATGTGATCAAACATAATCCCTTCGCTGCTTTCTAGGTATATGTAGTTTTCGTCTATACTGTTGGTGATAAAGAAGTCAATGATATCGGGTATTTTGTTTCTATCCGTAGGCCAATAAGTTGATTGATCTCCAGAATGAAAATTGCAATTGCATAGTCTTCCTGCTGCAAACAGCTCTCTTCCTTTTTTAGAGGTTACTACTCTTGATCCCCAGTAGGTGTTTTTTGCATTAAAATTACCTCCGATTATGAAACTTGATCCAAGTGATTTAAATAACGTGCAATAGTCTTCTTTAATTAAATTATATCTTGGGGGGATATATATTGACGATACACTATATTCTTTGTTGTTACTTCTTAGTTATAAATACTTTTAAGGTGACTACTTTTCAATTTTAAGATCTATAAAGTGTTTGATGTTTTCTTTTACAACCACCGACGATCGGCCCCTTGCTCTTCCTGCTGGATGAATGGCGTGGTAACAACTAACTGTACCTGAAGTAAAATGGGTTTCCGATTCCAGGCATAAATCGATTTTTTCAGTATTTAGGAAAATTTATAACTCTGGAATATGTTGCATTAGCCCCCATTTCCAGGTTACTATTCTTAATGATTTATTTGTTGTTGTTTGCATCATTTTAATAGAGCATGGATTTCATTTCATTTAGAGAGTCTTGCTTATCTAACCTGTTGCTTAGAGCTTGAAAGGCATTTCTCTTGTTTGGCTAGACGAATGTTAAGAGCTTCCATGCGTCTTAGTATCTTTTAGAGAACTGCTGTACCTTCAGTAGTGCCCTCCGAAATATCTGGTTTTGTCATGACTTGCGAGTATAGTTTTGGTTCTCCCGTTTTACTAGCATGAGGTTTAGGTAAATCTTTAGTGGATGTTTGATAATTTTTAACTGATATTCCTGGACTTTGTTTTCGCGTTTTATTTCTTATTCTTTGTAGCTTCTTAGCTATTTCACATCCCGGTAGTTTGCGGGATGTGGCTTATTGCAATCGACACATTTTACAGCAATATTTTTACTAACCGAGCATACTTGGGCATGATGCTTTCTGGCACTTTTCACGCATCTAGTCTCTCTTTGGCAATATTTCTGCGTATGATTAATAAAACCTTGACATTTTTGCACTGCGGTATTAATCCGCTATTTTTTTCAATGGCTGTATTTTAACTCTCTCTTGTTAAGTAAGTATTTGCCTTGATATTTATACACATCTTCCACTTTTTGTTTGTTATTAAAAGTGAGCAGAAATAGTGGTAACCTCATTTTCTATTTGAAACCGTTTTGCTTGAGATCCTCAATAATTTCCTCTTTTGCGCAGGTTGGGTGAAGACCTTTCTAGCCATTTTGATTAGGCGATCATTATGCCTATGAGGAGGCAAACCACTGATGCCCCTCGGAATTAATTAAGCTTTGTATCTATCTACAAAGCTTCACAGCTTCAGCGTACTACAACATTAATTTTCCAGACGCCGATGTTTAGACATACGAGTTTGTGCTCGCCTATCGTAATCAATTTCATAATCGATTGTAAAGTGGAGAAATTTTATATCTCGACGACATTTATTTGGTGGAGGTGATTTTTCTTTTGGTTTAGCTGGGTTGTTGTTCTATAGCTAGTTTTGTTCCTTTTAACTGGTTTATAGGAACCTCTTTTGAAGTTGATAGTTAATGAGCTTCTGGTAATTTCTGGTGTGTGTTGGCGCTTTCCTTTTTCTTGCTTGGTCTTTTATTTCGGTTCAACATCCAATTTGTGTGTTTTTTTCTAATTCTTAGGCTAGGTGTCGTCCCAAGCCAAGTTCTCCAAGTGGTTCAACTGCTTTTTAGTTCTTCATTTACTTTCTTTAAAATTTTAAATTCTTCTTTCAATTTAGTTTTTTTGGTTTTAATCCATGCAATCTTTTCTGGGGCCGAAGGACTGGATTCCCTGCTCTTTCTCGGTTGATTTTCCCGTCTTTCTTTACGCATCCCTGCCAAATCGAAGACGTACGGCTATAGGACCGATTTATGTTACCATATATCTGCGCATTGCATAGCTCCATACCAGCCCCATGAGTTTTGCACTCCGATAGGGGGTCGTAATTGTTTTCCTTTTAATCACAGATCATAACCTGTTGATGAAAATTTCCTTTTGCATCCTGCCCCTATCGGGATTCGAACCTGTTACCTCCCGTTCCAAACGCCAAAGCTATAACTACTGTGCCATTTGGTTAGTTTGTTTTAATTTAGTTGAAAATTGTTTTATTTCTCTTAGTTGTTCACGGAGTTTAGCATTTTCTTTCTCGTACTGAAATATATTTGCAGTTGAATGATGATTTTAATTTAGCTTAATCACTTCTTAGCAAATTGAAATTAAACTTCCAATATGATCTCGGGATGTAGTCTAGTTGAAACTTTAGTCAAAAGCTTCGAAATCAGTCACACTTTTGGCAAATGCAGTCCCACAGTCTTAAATGTAAAAGAAACACTGTCACTGATTACACTTACCCGAACCATTGGTTAATTCTTTCTAAATCACCAGTAAATTTAACCAATAAAATAAAATAAATATTCTTTTGTTTATTTGAAAAATATAATCAATTTTTACAGTTTTTTTTATTATCACAATTTTTTTTCATTAACTTTAAGTTACAAGCTTTTTGTTGTAATCTAAACTTAACATTTTCGTTATAATTTAATTCTAATCAAATTGAGGATGTCAGGAATTTTCTAAATTTCCATTCGATTGACTTGTTTCAACCATTTTTGGCACAGTTAGATAAGTGTTATTTGTCGTTGGATACAAATTTGTGTGTGTTGGATTTGTATTCGAATTATTACGTTCTAATGCTTGTTTTGTTATATTATTACCGTAGTTTTGTGCCCGTTTTGTCGGGGTTATATTTCTTACACGCATTTCAGCTGTATTTTGACGCCATTGAATTGATACGGATTTGTTACGGCCTAAAATAAAACGGATAATCGCAACAGATTAGGTGAGTGGGTACAAAAAATGTAAAAAAAATGAAAATACTTACATGATCTGGATCGTCCAAATTCCGATTGGGAATGTTTGTTTAGTAAAATTCCAGGAAATAAATCACTTTTATGCTTTGATTTCCACAACCGAAAACAACAGCAACAAATTATTTCTTGGAAATATATTCTAAATCTGGTAATAAAGAAAAATGGAAAAAAGTAAATTACATGAAATGAGAAATATCCTAAACAAACGTTTTCAACTTCATTATACATATAAGGTTTTTTTATTAGTTTTGTTCTTGAATATACTTAGCTAGTCATATGTTTAATATTTACCTTCCATTCATCCAATAATAAATAATTGGATTAACCATAGCATTTGACATAGCCAACCAATAAAATCCTAAATATAAATTTTGGACATAACTCGATGACGTTATCTGCTTATTATGATAAGCATAAATAAAAAATAAATGATATGGCAACCAACATATTGCAAATATCGTTACAATAATGATAAACATGCGGACTACCTGGAAAAGGTCCAAAAAAATAGATTATTTTTTAGATGCGTAAGAACCATTTTTTTTCTCTAATGTTCTTACCTTTTTCTTTGATTTCATTGATTCAAATTGTCGTTCGGTATGTTCACCAATCGAACGGCTACCCCATAATTCGCGTCCCATCAGTGAATAACACACGATCATTATTAAAATTGGGATACCGTATGTTAATATTAAAAATACTAAATTGTAACTGAAACGAAATAAAAGTAAAAATAAAATTTTAGTACCATATTGTCCTTGAGTCAGCTTTACAAGTTAAATTTACGCCCAACATGAAATCAATGAACAAAAATTTAGCACATTTATTTACCGTATAAGCTACTTAGGCTGTTAGTGCTCAGTTATTCTGTAATCAGTTTAAACAAATGTTATAACTTTGACAGAAAAAGCAAATTTTTCGATGAACAACTTTTTAATGAATAAATAAAAAATATTTTAGGGTTTCTGTCAAAATTTTAATTTTTTAACAATTTTTTTAAACTAATTCACTAACGGTCTTAGTAGGCAAAACACGTTTTTTTGGCTTATAGACTAAACTTTTCGAGTTGACATTACGCTATTCGCCGCTAGGTGATAAACGAAAAGTCTCCTGGCGAGGTGACTTCAATTTTATTTGTCATTTTATTGTTAATTGTGCGTATGAGATTTATTTGTTCTTACGTATTTAAAATATACAATATAATTAAAAGATATTATTTAAAATATATAATAACGGAAAAGCGACATTACAGTAGTAGATTTAAGTATAAAATATAAATAAATCGAATTCTAATCGATTTGTATTAAAATATAAATTTGAGGTTATGTTTTAATACAAATTATTTTTTGTTTGAATAAAATTAACAATTCATTTTAATTAATATCGTTACTTTACTGTTGCTTATATTACTTTAAAGGGGGATATGACGAAACCGTCAGATTCATCAACGCGCGGTTAAAACTTGGCCATATTTTTGTGGGAAAGGTTTTTGATTTAAGGAACAGTTGGGAGTAAGTAAATTTATTGCGAGTTATGTACTTTTATAAATAATGTAACACATATTCATTTTTGTAGGTCAGTGGGTGCGGACGCAAGCATTGACGAGGATTGGCATAAATTAAAGAAAAAATGGGTCAATATTATGACCAAATACCAGGTACATACATAATTTTGGTAGATTTCTTAACAAATTTTTCAACAATATTTTTTGTTATAGTCGATCATTGAACCTCCTACTGGTATATGGACCGAGGATGACGGGCTGGATCCCCTAACCATTAAGCCTCCGACGTTGCTCGATACCGTGCCGATGTGACTATTCGACATGTTATAGCGAGGAATCTTTGGCTTCTTCCTCGCGCTCGGGTAGTGCGACTTTTTCACATAGTGTAGCTTCTTCCTCGCGTAGTGCGGCTTCTTCACATAGTGTGGCTTCTTCCTAGTGCAGTGCGGCTTCTTCTTCGCGTAAAGAAGATAATAAATTAATGCAGGATGCAGCTAAAGTATTCATAAAATATATGCGCGTAAAGCACGGTATAACGGCCAATAGTAGTGACTGTGAGGAGTAACTATGAGTTTAGTCTAGTTGGTATGAATGTTAATGTTCTGACGTAAGAACGTTTTTCAAAACTTTATATTTATAAATATGTAATAATTAAATAAAATACATAGAAAAATTAATTCAAATTGTTTATTGTTTTACTTGTACATTTATACATAAAATTTACATTTGGCTTAACAAAGAATTACGGAATGCTAATGCGGCATGTTCATCAGTATATTGAGTGTTTAATTGGAAATGTAGTGGTTCGTGATCTAATATAAATTGAGAAATAACGCTACCTTCCAAATCCATGCCATCATTTAAACAAATATTATGCATGACACAACAAGCCAATACTGTTTTTATGGAATTCTCAATTTTTAATTCCAAGTTTTTGAGAACAATGAACCTCCACCTTGTTTTCATTTGACCAAAAGCATTCTCAATAACGCTGCGCGCTCTACTGTGTAATAAGTTAAAACGCTTTTCCTGAGATGTAAGTAGATGATCAGCATTTGTAACCGCTGTGACCTAACAAAAAGTACCCAGAAGGGGGAAAATTACCAGTTTTGTATATGTTGCTATTACGTACTAACCTTTGGTCGTGTACCGATCCGGGGTATCCAGCAACAATATTGAGAAATTTGCCAAAGCTATCGCAGACTGCCATTATATTTAAACTATAGTCTAGTTTACGATTAATGTACTGATCGTGAAAGCGCGTGGGAACAGTAATTTCCACGTGACACCCATCTATGGCCCCGATAACTTTCGAAATTATATTTGTATTCGCTCTGGAATTGAAATGTCTACCAATTTGATCGTACTCTTCAAATATTTGCAGTTTATAACTTTTTGGAAATACAGACGAATAAATTTAACATGTAAGTATTATTGTTCTTACGGAATATCGCGATATTCCGAAAGACACATCCGTCGCTCTGTAGCTCGCCCCACTCGCAAGCCAGTACAAAAATACGCAAAGTTTGAATTTTATACCATATCCGAGGTTATTGTGTTCAAATATTAACAACATTCGATGGAGTGATCTCGCGGATATACAAACATGTTTTTAATAAATGCATCGTCGTCAGATGATAGTTGTCGATATAGCTCACCGTTATAATATTTGGCAAAGGTTTTTTTGGCTAAAATAAGAAATTATATAAAATAACAATAAATTTATCAATTTTAGGTTAGGATTTTATTTATTATATTTAGCCCACAGTTTCTACGATTTTTTCTTAATATCTTTTCGTAACTTACTACTACATTAACAAATAATGCAAATACCTCGTCATCTTCAGTTTCAATTTCCATTTCAATTTGTAAATTTTTTAAATATATATTTTATCCAAATGTTTTAAATAAAATTTGATGTCTGAAAAGCCAACAAAATGAATTATGAAGTCAGGCACAGCTTGAAATACCGATACTATTACCATCTATTAATAACTGTTATCAACTAACGAACAATTTAGTTTAGTCTATAGTTTAGTAAAAAAAAATCGTGTTAGACACACAGCATATGTTTATGTAACTCAAGCGAATCTCATACTGTGTGCCTGACGTCGATTTTTTTGTCTAAATTTTCGACTAACTAAATTGGTGGTTATACTAGTCGTTTCTAGATGGCACTAAACACACTACATAAAAATCGGCGACGAGGCTAACGAAGTACTAACGAGGTACGGAACACCGTTAGAATGGGAAGCCATTAGGGATAATCTAATTACACACTAAGCAGACAAACGAAATGATGCCTTAACAAAATGATGCCTAAATATGCCTTAACACATTCCTTGCAGGATTCAGAGAACCCCTAGGTTCAATGATTCGAGCTATGCAACCTTATACCTTAGCAGAAGCTTTTCTAATTGTATAAAGGAGCAAAACATAACGTACATGAAAAAAGTACAAACATGAATGCAAAGTTCATTCCACAAAGACCTATGGCAGCAAGACCAGTAAATCCTCAATGGAATAACTACTCAAGTGGTCCTCCTATCCTTCAAAACAAAAATTTCTATCCGCAACCTAGCCATCGACCTACACCTCAATACTATAAACATAGACCATTCATTCGTTCGTTCAACCATAGATTCGTTCATAAACCTCATATGGTTCCACCTAGAAGGGTAGAAGCAATGGACACTACGTCAAACAACAACCAATACAAACAATATTCGAGTATTAACCCAAGAAATAATTATCAATTCCTGCCAATGGGTCCCCCAAAATTCCGTTCTCAAGAGTTGCATACAATAGAAAATCGGCAAGAAGTAGCCGAAGAGTGCTATAAGGAACAGCCTCAGCCTTACTTCCCAGATCTTGATGAAAGTGAGGTTGATCATAAACATTTTCAACCCGAAGCCTCCCCTCCGGAATCGGGCACGTAGATGCCAATAAACATCAAACGTACTCTCCCGTATATACACACATAAACCTAAATAAGAACAAGATACTACAAATTTTAATAGATACGGGGTCAAATAAATCCTTTTTGGACCCAGAGTTCGTTCATACTTCACGGATACGTTCCATACCAACGTTTAAACTATGTTTAACGACCATAAAACAGACCAAAAGGTAATTGACCCTGGACTTATAGAATTTAAAACAAGATAACCAGAGGTTTAATTGGATTGGAGACCATGCAGCAATTAGTCGCAACCTTGGACCTTGCTAAACCCATTATCAAAACCGACAAGATGAAGATCCCTCGTTTATTGAAACCGAACTATGCCTCAAAAGTCTACACAATATCACCTAGAAGCAAGCTTACGGCTGAGCTTCCGGTTGATGTTGAAAATGGGGACATATACGGTAATGGCAATTTAATCATTCCCGAAGGACTCTATATCACTGCAAAAATTAGTATGCATTCTTGGAAGTCGTAAATTATGGCAACAAACCCCATACCTTTGTCATTGAATAGAAGAAAGAATATCGAGCTGAATCCAATCATTGTAACATTCAAAACTGCGATTCTTCTATCCAAGGTGACACTATTTCTAATTTAATTAGAACAGAACACCTTAATGCAGAGGAAAGGACAGCAATTTTAAAATTGTGTCATCAATAAGAAGAATTATTTCTGAAAACGGAACAACGTTTGACCTTTACAAACGTCGTAAAAGATGATATAAATCTTAAGGATGACAAACCTGTCTTTACCAAAAGTTATCGACATCCTCATGTTCACAAAGAAGAAGTAAAACGTTATCTCCTATTTAGATTGTACCAAGAAAAGCATACGCCAGCGGAATAGTTAAGTGGCGGTTAGTAATAGACTACCGCAAGTTAAACGAGAAGACTATCGAAGATCGGTACCTCTACCTAACATCACCGATATACTCGATAAATTAGGGAAATGTATGTACTTCTCAACCTTGGATCTTGCATCTAGCTTCCACCAGATAGAGGAAAGAAAACAAAACATCATTATGAATACATAAGAATGCCGTTTGGTCTAAAGAATGCCTCTCCAACATTTCAAAGGGTCATGGATAATGTGCTAGGCGGTATTTAAGTCTTGCTTGTGTGACATCATAGTATTCTCGACGTCACTCCAAGAACACATTGAGAATATAAAGCAAGTGTTTAACAAATTACGAAAGCCCAATTTAAAGGGTCAGATGGACAAATCGGAATTTCTACATCGAGAAATTGCCTTTTTGGTCCATATTGTTACTTGTGACGGAGTTAAACACGATCCCGAGAAAATTAAAGCTATTAAGAAATATCTCGTTCCTAAAACGGAGAAACAAATTAAAAGCTTCTGGGATACTATCGGAAATTTATCAAGAACTTCTCCGACGTCACAAAACTTCTGACGGAATGTCTACGAAAGGACAAAGCTATAATTTTGGACACAAGGTACTTACAATGTTTCGAGTATTGCAAAGAGCTATTGTGTAATGAACCAATCTTGCAATATCCTGATTTTTCTAATAAATTTATCATCATTACTGATGCAAGCTACGTAGCCATTGGAAAGGACCCCTTTCATGGTCTTATAGGAAACAATACACCAGTTTGTTATGCATCCAGAACTTTAACGGTTACGGAGCAAAATTACTCTACTATCGAAAATGAGCTTTTGGCCATCGTTTAGTCCACAAAATACTTCAGGCCATATTTATTTGGTAAAAAATTCAAAATTCCAACGGACCACAAGCCGTTGACATAGCTTTTCAATCTCTCTGGTTCGATGGAGATTGAAATTAGAGGAGTACGATTATAAGATCGTACATAAGAAGAGTGTAAAGAATACAAATGCGGATGCATTATCACGTATACATCCCGAGCCTCCTATAATTAATAACATTAACTCTTCAGAGGTATCTGATTCTTCCATGGACACAGAAACTGGAAGTAATTCTCAAGACATTGTTCCAACCATAAACTCCCCTATAAATCACTTCAGTTCACGTAATGGTCAAATATCCTCCACGAATAGCCGTCCGGAAAACACAGGGTAATCATATATATGCCTAACTATCACTTACCGACTATAAAACTTAATATCAGAACACAAGTAACAAAATACCAAATATAGTCTTCGCATAAGCCAAGGAGACTTATCAAGAAAAATTTGGAACCGACGACCATTCCTCGGGGGTGATTTTCCTCATGCCAGCCTTTTCTTGATCATAGCGTTTTGATCTTCAGGTTCTAACACGTCTGTTAAGTGGACATACGTTCTTACCAGGTGATTTTTGGAGAATTATGAGTTTATCAAAAGGACTCACTATTTCCCAAATATGAAAAACCTCATAACATCATACATTAACCATTGCAACATATGCTTGCAAATAAAATCAGACAGACATCTCTTAACAATTGAACATGAGATTACGGAAATGCCAAAGAGGCCAATGGAAATTCTGCATATAGATTTCTGCTTCTTTGAGAATTACACATTCTCACAGTACTGGATACATTTTCCAAATTTGCTGCAGCTTTCTACATGAAGTCGCACACCAGTAAAGAAGTCTAAAAGAGACTTGTTCAATTTTTCAGTGTACATGGTAAACCTTCGAAAATAATAGCTGACAATGAAGGCAACATGAACACCCCATCATTTAGAGCCTTCTTACAACAATATGACGTGGAATTACATCATACCTTGTGTTATTCTTCAACAGAAAATTCACTTGTGGAGCGACTGCACTCAACCTTGCAGAAACTCATTAAAAAAGCGCATATTGAAACGTCTCAAGAGAGTCTTGGAGTATCTCTTACAACAGAACTATACATTCATCCCTTTTGAGCTGTTAACGGGCTATTACACCATTTCGAAAATTGTTCGATTGTTTTCTATTTTCATTGTGTATTTTAATAAATTGAAGGTCGGCGATTGGTCGTCGGAGGAGAAAGACGTGTTTTGTCTTTTTTCGTAATAAATAAAACATTAGTAAATTAAATAAATTTTGTGCGTTTGTGTAATACGAACGTAATAAAAATAATCAAAAGTGAGAATAGTGAATTGTTCAATTTAATGGTAACAATAATAATTAAAATTGGTAACGTAGTGTATTATTTATACATGGAGACTAGTATTGAAGGTGTATAACGGGATATACATTTCGATAACCGAAAATGTGGTTTTGCGAGGTATATAGCTTTTAGGTATGCAGGTGTACACGAATGAATCTATTTTATTTTTATATTACATAAATTTACTTTTGTGCCTGTGTGTGTAAATGTTTTACTAAAGAAAACGATCGAATCTTAGATTGTTGTTTTGATTAGGGAATGCTACTGCAGAACTATGAAGTACACTGGCATAATGCTTGCATATTATGTTTATAGCGTGGTTTTCTACTTTATGTAGAAAATTAAATTAACGCTGGAAGAGAAAATATGTTCTATTGGCGCTTTCAGGTCCGCCAACATAACATCGCTACCTATCAATATCACCTGAATGATTATGATTTTGTTTGAAGAACTGAATTTGTTTTGAGAACACAAATTTTATTGCATATAACACTAAATGTTATAAATGAAAATAATCGTTTATATTTATTATACCATACAGATCTATGGTTAATTTGCTGAACATATTAATTATTAATTTGAATTTTTAATAATTTTATGTGATAAAATGTTTTAACCCTTTGCGGTCGTATTAAGTTTATACATGGGTGTCATGCTTCGGAATTTATTTTCGTTGAACGAACAGTAATACATACGAGTAATATGCAAGATTATGAAGAAAAAATAAAATTTATTAATTCTTTTTTAAACTTTAGATATACGAGTATATGTAACACAATAATATGTTTTAATTTTAGTAATTATATGTTATAGTTCTCCATCGTGGGATATCTTTCAAAGCAGTCTCCAATATGAAGCCCTAGTTTTCGAGAACATGTGTCGCAAAAATGATTAGTATGGCGTCTTCCGCCTTTAATTTTTCTGTTTGAACATACAGAACAATCTTTACTCTTTCCATCTTCACAGTGCCGCAATATATGTAGTTTGCCATTAAGCCTTTCCTCTTTATCTGAGGATATTGGTCTTCCTAATTTTGAAGATGCTCCATCACGAAAATGTTACATAGGTGTCTTGTTTTCTCTTCCAGCTGACTCCTTATATAAGATTGATTGCGCATACCTCTAATCCCCATAAAAAAAAATTTCACCACTATTTACATGATTTTCTCATAGAACAATATGAACTTGCATAGTGGTCAGCCTTATCGACACCTCCCATATTTAAATTGAAGTTTATAATAACTTTTGGCTTGCTAATGTTGACGGTGCTACCTCCTTTTAATCTTCGTTGTATAGTTTTCATACCCGAAGTATCGTAGCTTACCATTTTAAGTAACTAATTTCTTATCTTTCCACGCTATCCTAGCACCTGATATTATCCTATCACCTGATCGATAGACAGCAACATTATTATTTTTTGTTAGAGCTAGTTTTTTAATCACCTCTGGAATATATTTTCTGTTTGTTTGAATTGTACCAGTTAAATAGCACCTTAGTTTTAAAAGCTCCTGCGCTAATGGTATTCCAGTAAAATATCTATCTGTATATATATGATATCCCTTTGCCTCAGGATTTGCTTTCAATAACTTTCGGTATAGTTGTGATTCGGACGTATGAGACATTCTGTGCTAAGCACAGCATATATGTATCCTTTACGTGCGTCTGATAACACATAAAAAGGGATTCCCCATTTGGTGGGCTTATTGGGATTGTAAGTTAAGAAACTAATTTTACCCTTAAATTTAACAATAGATTCATCAATTGATATTTCTCTATCCGGGGTAAAATGCTCTTTCAATTTACCATCTATATAATCGATAAAATTGCTCACTTTTTGGAGTCCCAACATGCTATAGTATAGTACCAAACCAGTATAGTACCAAAGTTAAGGATTACAACCAAAAAAGCTGTTAACTCTTCTTTCGTCACATCGACCCAATTATTCCGAGTTGATCGTTCAGATAAGCGCTGCTCTATTTTATTTTTGGCATATTTATTTGTTTCTAGTACAATTGTTTCAACTAGTGTATCTATGAAAACGAGTCTGAAAAAATCGATAGGTTCGGTGCAATGAACAGGTACATTTTTTAATTATTTATTTATTTTACTTTATTTAACTAATACTTATAACATTAATTTTTTATATATAATAATCATTAAAGTGCGAATGACCAGTAGTGGATTTAAGGTCCTTTAAAAGTTCGTCAGTCACAGTTACATGTAAAAACATATAGTGTCATAGTAACTAAAACTACGTTACGCATATTAAGCAATAAAATTCGAATACATAACAATTAATATAATATAATTTAATTAATTAAGAATGAATGGCATTAGAAATCACAAATAATCTGTAACTGATGACAACAGATGAGATTTTATCATTCGTTTAAACATAAAAATATGTACGTATGTTTATTGTTAACAATAAATGTTAATGATTTTTTGCAAAATTCAGATCTAATTTAGGGGCACTTCAACTGACTAGAATTTATGGTTGAATAGAAATGACCTAGAAATTAGAATTGTACATAGTCGATAGTCTATATACATACATAGTCTATATACATAATTGTATACAGTCGAAATTAATGATGGGATGTGTAGACATTTAAACATGTAGATCGACACATACATCTCAAAAATTGCCTTAATTGGGAGAATGCCTATAGCAACAGTTCGATAAAGCTCCACAGTAGGATATAGGTGAGGCAATTTATACATTGCTTTACAGCACCTATTTTGTAAAATCTGCAATTTATTCAGTTTCTCTTTAACAGCTGAACCGAAGGTGGAAGAGGGGTATGAGAATCGGGTATGAATAACCGAAAAATAATTTTTTTAACACATGTACTGGAACAAAATCAGCCAATTTTCTAATGAAGCAAATAAATGAACCAACTTTAATACAAATAGAATTAATATGGTCCTCCCACGTCATATGCTTGTCGAATATTACTCCAAGGTACTTGGCTTTGTCCACTCGTTCTATAGGGCAATTTCCTACTTGAAGTGGTGGTAACATAATGTGTCGCAGGCGTGGGGAGTGAAAAATTATATATTTCGTTTTGTTAAAATTAACTGATATTTTGTTTATTTGAAGAAAATCCAAAGGTAAAATAATATCATGCCGCATAAGTGACATTGCTACCTGATAATCTCTGGATTCATAGAAGAAGGCCGTATCGTTAGCAAACATTCTAATATGACCCGTGAGCGGTAAATTGGCCATATAATTTACGTAGATTAGAAATAATAAAAGGCCAAGGACACTCCCTTGAGGAACACCACTGTTCACATCGAAAGTGGAGCTTACACCATTTAGAATCACAAACTGCTTTCGATTACTAAGGTAGCTTACTAAAAGTTTGTATGCTAGGCCACGGAAGCCATAAATTTGTGATTTTTGAAGAAGTAAACTGTGATCTATACAATCAAAAGCTTTACGAAGATCAACAAATAAGCCAGATATATAGTTTTGCCTGTCAAAATTACGATAGATCAAATCAGTAATGTCTGTTAGGGCCAGATCTGTATCAGAACCTTGTCGAAATCCATACTGACGAGTAAAGAAAAAGTTAGATTTATTTAGAAAATCGATCATCCGCTTAGCAATAATTTTTTTCTAAAATTTTGTCAAATACCGACAAAACTGAAATTGGACCATAATTATTAACTAGTTTGGAATTTCCAGACTTAAAGATTGGCGTTACTTTAGCAATTTTAAGATAATCGGGATAATCACCGGTTTCCAAAACCACATTAAATAGATCAGCTAGTTATTGTGAAAAAAATGGCGAGTAGTACTTCAGAACAACATTACGAATGTTATCATAACCACCACCCTTTGTATTACTGAGAGTTGAAATTAAATTCGATATTTCGCTGCAGGAAGTGGGCGAAAAGAAATACGAATTAATACTACGCACCATAGTATGAAATTTATTTAAATCGTCTGCGCCTAGGCTAGAACTACTTGCTGATAGAGAAGAATCAACAGAATTAACAAAACTGAGATTAAATATATTAACAATAGCAGTAGGATCATGATACTCAACATCATTACAAATAACGGAGTGGATCCTATTATTAGAGTTATTTTCCATGATTTACCTGTTTCTAGATTTCTTTTTGGCTCAAATTATTAAATAAATTGTCAAAATAACGCTTCTTTGCAAAATATTTTCCGTTTTTGATTCTTCTGATTTAGCAAATATAATTGATGTTTTAGTTCTAAATTAGTACTGTTTCTTATAACACGCGTCAATGTACAGTTTTCAAGTTTAATTAAATCCCAGAGATCAAGAGTCATTTAAGGACTTTTAAATTTTTACATTTACTTCCTTCAATACGGAAAAATATAGAAAAAGTTTATTATGCTTATCAAAAATCTGTTCTAGAATAGACTCAGGATTTCTGACATCAAATATGGTAATCATTAAAAAATATTCAAAGGACTCATTAACCTTTTTGTAATTAACGTATCTTTTCGTTAGTGTCCGAGTACAATATTTAGGCTTGAAGTGAAATTTTGAGAGTACAAAACTATGATCACTTATGTCGGCTTCAATGGTAAAATTCCGAACTTGCTCAATATTATGAAAACTACTAACAAAGTGGTCTAAAATATTACGGGGCTCAGTGATCCGGTAAAGAAAGTATTTATTACAATCATACCATGAGAGAGCAGGGTTGCATTATAGTCAGAAATTAGGTTAACATTTTTATTAACAGGTATGTTAATGTCACCAACTAAAATAAAATCGTGTGTAGATTTATGGTTTCTAAAAAGTTGTTCTAAAAAATCAAGAAACGATGCTGGGTCAGAATTAGGAGGCCTATATACTCCGCATACCTTCGTTAGAATAAACTGCAAAAGTTGAAAGCAAATGTATTGGAAAGTTAAAGTACCGTCATGCATAATTTTCATGGTGAATGGAATATCATTCCTAATGAACATAGCAATACCACCGGACATGTTCTATCATCCCTGCAAGAGAAAATACTTACGTAATCTCTAATATTATAAGAAAATTTATTTGAAGTGATTTATTTGTGATACATCAATATTTGCCGAATAATCATTAACACTTTCCAAGTAAAGGTTATGGCACTTATATTTTAATGATTTAAAGCTCCTAACCACAATAATAATTTAAATTTATAACCAAAAGAAAAATAACAACAAGAGATATGAAAAAAGAAAATAATAATAAAAAACATAGAACCATTACCAGAAGATTAATATTAATAAAACCATTACACAAATAATTTTTGATACGAAAAAAAAGTAAAAAATTTACATTGTCTATCAATATTCGGTGGATGATACTTATACATACAATATTGTAGTGTGTTATGTACTTTAAAATATGCTGAATTCTTATTAAGCGTTTACAGCTAAACAATAATCAAAATGAATAAAAAATAAACAAAAACTGTATAATATGATTCAAATTGACTACAATCGGGGATCAAAATAAGTAGTAAAAAAATAAGCTTTTACAGCTAAAACCATACACGAAAACAATTAAATTAAATTAAACAATTAAATTGAATCAAAAAAAAAACAAAATAATATTTAAATAGTGCTGAATTGAGTATAAAATGTCAATATTTAGATAAACAAATACAAAATTAAAATTTAACAATGACGTGTCAAATGTGTTTGTAAACAAACTTTAAAAATTGAATTAAGTGTTAAAATTAATATTAAGAGCAAATAAAAAATTTAATAATAATACAATATTTAGAACACTATTGATGAAGCTAGATGACATCCTGTGGTCTGAATGTCTGATTGTTGGAGTATCAGTTGCTGCAACGGATGAAATTATGAGGAACTATTTGCACTTCGTGTTCGAGTATGAATGAATTTTCAAAAATTAATTGACAATTTATTTTATCTAATGTTTCTATTTTTCCTGATGTTACACCGGTAATTATACATTTATCGTTGGTATGTATAGTTATATTTGATTCTAATTTAGATTCTTTAAGTATTGAAATCCCAGCTCCGCTATTCTAACTTTTATAAAATCACACTCAGAAAGATCATTAAATGAATGTATTTTTAATTGTGCTGCGCCCTCAACTTCGTAGTTTGTTGTTGTTGTGGTTGTTGTTGAGGGCGGTATTCGTTTTCAAATTCCCCGCTATCAATGTTGAGTAAATGAATCTTTGATCTATTGGGGTTGTTATTGTTATTTTGACGATTTGAGTTTAACTGTTGATGGTAATATTTCGTATTAAAATATTTTGATGATGAACTGGGTTCTGAATTTGCACGGAAGTTGCTGTTTGTAATCGAATGATTTGGATGTTTAAAATTTTGATTACAATTTCGATTATTATTTCCATTAGACTGTTGTAAATTTTTATTGTAATAAGTTCCATAGTTATTATTATTATTGTTGTTGAACGGCCTACGAAAGTATCCTCGGTTCGGTTGCGCATTTGTAGGTCGCGTTTGAAAACGATGATTAGGTGTTTTATTATTATTGTAATTCCGTTGATTAAATCGATTTATTGTCGCCTGTTGGGTGGTGCCAAGCTTTGCTTCAGCTTCCAATGCGAATTGTATAGCAGTGTCAAGCGGTTTCGGCTCTTTAAATATTAGTGCTTGCCTGATCTCAACTTTTCGTAAACCTCTTGTAAAAATTCTAATAGCGTTTTCTTCAACTTCGTTCCTAATGGTAGTTTTTTCACTTTCTTTTTTATCTTTCATTTTTAATTTTATCAGTTCAGCACAAATATAATCTGCGAGGTTACCAGTTTGTCTTAAATTTTCTAACTCCTCCAACTTTTTTTCTTTAGTAATTTTGTTTGAGAAACGATTAATAATGATTTTTTTGAAGTCTTCAAACGGTCTCGGTTTAGCTTCAATATTAAACTTAGCCTTTACATCACGTAGACGTTTAACTTTTAATAAAAAATTTAAAAATTGTTCTTTATCGTTAGCTTTTAATTGGCTGTGATAAAAATCGCATTTATCAAGGAAGTCTTCCACATTTCTTGGATTAGAGTTTCTTTATATGGATGCCTGATGTCGTTGAAAGAATAAATATGGTGAAAGTGTACCAAAGTGTCCGGTGTTTTGCGTAAGTAAATGTTATTTCCCTTACACCATAAAAACTGGTACTTATAGTTAATTTTAATCTCTTTAGCAAATATACATTAGAACCAAAAATCTTATATCCCGCCGAAAAATTAGTTTTTGGCCACTGTGCGTAACATTTCTCCAAACAATAAATTCATTTATATCACTATTCTCATCATTTTCTTCTATTTCACTATCGCTGGAAATTTCTAATTGCATAACTCGTCGCTTCACTGGCAGGCAATTACACTTAAACACAATTTATAAAATACTGTTTCGAACTCTACGTATCTCCGAAGCTTGTCGGCATAATGAATGATGACGTTTTTACAAAAATAGTCTCTTTTTTATTTCATTATTGACTGAAACGCCATATTATACTATATAAAGTAACTTTACATGTATGTCGTTTAATCGAAAAGACACAACTTCTGAAGAAATGGTGTTAAGCCCTATTCGCCATAAGCGATCGACATGTAGGTACAAACATATTTATAAACAAAAATAAACAGAACCGAAAAAAGAAAGTAAAAATAAATGCTGATTATTTATTAGTATCTTTCTGTTGATTCTACTGTGCATTCGACCCGCCCGTTAAGTCGTCAGCAGACATACGACTGGAACGGTAAAAAACGTTGGTTAGTGGCTGAGAATAGACATACGACCGCAAAGGTTTAATTGAATAGCTTTCTGTATGAAAGACATGTGACTTAAATGTATCGACATGAAACACCGATGGAAAAAATGACATTTAGCTCAACAGTATTGCTGTATGAATTATAATGTATCGATTGCGTTTAGTGCCAACAGTTGGCGGATCTGAAAGCGCCCAATGTATGCATGATCGTCTCGTTTTTGTTATTTATCTCACGGATTACGTAGATCGCTATCTCAATTATTTTGTGTAGTTAGGTAGTTTGTGATTCTTTTTCTTTTATATTCTTCATGTTGAATTAATTTATTATAAAATGAAACATCTTCGATAGGATCGCCATCCTTACCGTGAGTAAATATATAGATAGGTATATGTATATTAGTCCCAAATGATCGAATAGTCTACGTGACTTGAACTAGCAGTTAGTTGAAATAAATTGTACTTATTTTAGTTATTTAAATTAGGTACTTTATGATCTGTGAAAATAGCTGGCAGCTGTATGTCTTTGAGATTGAAGTCACTCGTTAGTATATCCACGATCGAGTTATACATACTAAAGATAGACTTTTAAGCTAAATTTCTAGTTTCTAACGTAAAAATTTGTTTAGGATTCTAAATAAATTTATTTGCGATATTTTTCGCTTGTTTAAATTTAATTTTAATTCTAATTAATATTTTTTTGATGCTTGCAAATTTTCATGACTTTTTATAGCAAACAAGGTAGGAATCAGAATGGCTGTCTAGTTAAATTTGACATTTCACCGATTTGAATTTTTGAAATTAGAATGCTGAATTTCAATGCTGACAAATACTGCTGTATTTAAATGTCTTTAATTAAATTATTTTTGAGGTTGTTCGGAAGACTGTAAATTTGTAAAGGTTTTGGTTAGCTTGTACTAGGTTAGATAATAATTGTCGCTGTTGTGATCGAATATCCCGTTTTAATTTGTTTTGGAAATGGGGGATTTTAACAAACAAAATACATTCTTGCATGCATCTACTCAGCGTACGTCAGTAAAAAGAAGACGAGCTAGAAATTTAAAGGGATCAGTAAGAGATTATAATTCAAATACTTTTTTAAATAATATTGGAAAGGAAAGCATTGCGATATGTAAAAACTTCTTAACAACGGAGGAAAAATGAAAGGATCTTCCAGAAAGAGTGTTAAGAAACTAGTGGATGCCGTAAAAGACCGTTTAAAAAAAATTCCGCGTTACGAAAGCCATTACACGCGTTCGAATAATCCAAACAGAAAATACCTGAATTCTGATTTGAACTTAAGAAAAATGGACAACGTGTATGTCGAAAACTGCGAAGAGAACAATACAACATTACTCAGCGAGCAAATATATAGGACAATTTTTAAGAATAATTTTAATTTAAGCTTTCATCACCCACATAAAGATTCGTGTCAAAAATGTGATGTCCTAAATATGAAAATTAAAGCTACCTCGGACCTTAATGAAAAAAGGAGACTTTTAGAATAACATAGCATACATTTAAGCAATGCAGAACTGGCCAGAAAAGCTTTAAAAGAAGATCAAAACTTTGCATCAACGAACCAAGATAAATATTTTGCACTTTCCCTTGATTTACAAAAGGCCCTTCCATATCCCAATTTATCAATTTCTGTTGCATACTATAAGCGAAATATGTATGAACTTAATGAAAGTTTTTATAATTTTTATGACAACAGAATTCATACGTATGCTTGGGAGAAAACTGTAGCATCTAGAGGTGCGGAAGAAATAGCATCTTGCTGCCTGACGCATATTCAGAATGTTACAACCCAAGCCCATATTATAGCATACAGTGGCATATGTGGCATTGACCACATATTTTTATTATCCGGCCATTCATTTCTTCCAAACGACAGATTGTGGAAGTTGTGGAAACAGCATTAAAGAAAAAGGATCAATTATATACTGCTCAAGACTATAATGCAATTAGAACTTGCCGAGCTTCATTTTGTATGAAATAAAAAGAGAAGGTTTTGTCTCGACCAAATCTTTAGAAGAGGCAATATCAACCAGTAAAACAAAACACCGAAGGTGAAATTATAAAGTGGCTAAAAATATGCTGGATGAGGTTTAAAATGGGATGAACCGCACAAAATTTTTTACAAAACTAGTATAGAAGAAACTGATCCATTTAAAGCAATTTTTTATTTGGAATACAAGGAGGACCTAAACACCTCAGCAAAATTACTATGTTGCCACTGCATACAACTTCGAGACCTATAAAAATGAAGAAATACAACGATATTATGAGTTTGTTGCCTTACATACCTATTTACCATGAATACTTCACTATGCTAACTGCTAATTTCTTTTATTTTTAGTTATCTTGACAGAGGAATTACCGACCAAATGGCATAGTGGTTAAAGCTTTGGCGTTTGGATCGGGAGGTACCGGGTTCGAATCCCGATAGAGGCGCAGGATGCAAAGGGAATTTTCATCAACAAATTACAATTTGTGATGAAAAGGAACACATCTATGACCCAGAATACATCTATGATATAGGCGTAAAAGTAAGGACGTAGATAAGCAAACCGCGAAAGAGTTGGGAGAGTTTTGGCCCCAGAACAGATAGCAGAGATAAAAAATAAAAGATAAAGGAATTTACATTTTATTTATATCGTCGTTTTAATATGACTGAAATTAATTCTTAATAAACTTGGTTATTCATGTGTTTAAATGTCTTCATTTTAATTATAATTTTTTACATTAAAAAATCCATTTCAGTGGAGCTAATATGTCTATAAAAATAAGGACATAAGTTTCCTCTTGTTTTTATTTCTTATAAAATGTTATTTTTGAAAGTGGTATAAGTCCATTTGGAGCTAAAAAATCGTTTATTTTTTTAAATATTTTCAATAATTATTATTTTTTAATAAAATTTAAAAGGTGTATAGTGTTAAAAACATCACTCGAATTGATTAACGTTTGTCAATATTTTTAAATTAATTCACATGCAAACCGTTAAATATCTCGATACATGGAACAATGGACTTATACCACTTTCAAAAATAACAGTTCAAATATTGAATAAGAATATTTTCCTGTTATGCCGACCCTAATTTTTATAAAATCAATATATAGCATAGTTTTCGGAGTCGATTTACGCATTTTTTGAGTGGAGATTCTCGATTTTTCCGCAGCCCCTATAACTTTTTTGGGCTCTTGAACCTTCAAAACGTCGAAAATATTGATCAGAACCATTTTTATCTGAATTTTGATTTGAACAGATGGACAATGGTGAATTGACACTAGTTTATCTAACTGTTAAAATATTAATTTAAATGCCTTTATTTTAATTTGCAATTAAAAGTTTTAAATGGATTGGGATTATGCGGAACTATACATAGTGCATAATTGTCAGAACATTGACACCAAATCTATATCTCCCTTGTTAATCTGGGTCCGACCTCAGATAATCAAAAGTATTTACGTCAGATACATTATTTACGAGGAAAATCGTATCACTGACTAAATTTATTTGTATAAAGATGCATGATATGAAATTGTGCTTGAGAAACCTACTTTATTTTATCTGTATTGATGATCATAGTTGTTGTTTATTCAGATAAGCGCTAATGAAGAAAACATACGAATCCATTTCTGGTTAAATTGTAAAGATGAAAATAAAAATTTCTTATTTGTCGTTTAAATAATTTAACCTTAAACATTTTAATGCATTTTCCGGTAAAATACAATTGTATCATCATCAAAATCTAAAATCAAACATAAACTTATAGAGGCAAATTATCAACAAGAATCCTGCTCTATTGTATGAGACGTAGTACGAGTGTCTCCGTTGTACACAGTACAGTTGTTTCCAGTAAAGCACAATGAATAGGAAAATATAATTTTAGTAGAAGCAAAACACTTCAGTATTTAATGAATTTTAAAGACTTTTGTTTGAGACATGAAAATTTAATAAAATTTTAATTAAAAATTCGTGCTTTCATATGGAAATGTAAAATAAATTATTAAAATGTGTTCGCATAATTTCTATTGATTAAAAAAATGTAATAAATACGTAAGTTGACACCGGTACGATTGTGTGCGTATATTGAAAAAAGCTTGAATACAAATTTGATACTTACATATAATCTGCCATTGATGTGGGGTATCTACCGTCGGGCCACAACATGTAACACACCGTTCTCGATTTCCCGTTTATATACCTGAAAATAAAATAAATATCGTTACTTTATGATTTGCTCCAGATTTTTTTGATAGATAATATAGATTAGAAAGCTGTTATGTGTACAGGATGCTTTTTATGTTCCAGTTGTATTGAATGATTGTATAGTCTTTAACATTATGCATGCAATGAATGTCGGTCGAGTGGTCGCCTCTGACCGTGACGCACATTTTTATGCAATTTAGATTGAAATTCTTTTGGAAAACCTTTAGAACATTTCTCTTGCACCTCGTATGAATCATATTTTTAACCATGATTTCAAAAAGATGAGGCAATAATTTATGGCCAGGAATTTCAGCATTAACAATTAAAATGTATGCATGTGTCCGCTTTTGAAATTCTACGATTGCCGTCACAGTTCCAAAAATAAATTTTTTCACAATTTCTGCTACCAAATTATTTAACTTTAGCCGAAAAACTGTAGCTATCAAGTGTAGATGATGTTCCTCTTATTGCCAGGGCTCAAGGTTTTAAACGATTTGTTTTCATTTAGGATTATAGGTTATGGTTATAAAAAGATCCAACTTTCCAGACAATCGTCATAGCATCATGGTATAACGATTTATATATTCTATTAAAGCTTTGTAACTATCTGCTCTCAATGCCGGTTGATCGTTTCGGATTTATTGAAGATCGTTTGACTCGGTGCGAACATAAGGTTCAACTTCGTACTGCTAGGTTAAACGTTCTGCGTCCATCAACTGGGAAAATCCTCACTAACCGACAAACTATAAGATAAGTATTTCTTGATATACCCGGATTCGATTATGTGCCTCGTTCTGTAAAACCGACAAATTATTGTGCTCCATCCTTCCCGACCTGTCGGGAATAAAAAATCGGATACATTATGGTATCTAAATGAGGATAGTGAATGTCAACCCGTTTAAATTCTGGTCAGGCTGATCAGCACGTAAATGCATGACAGTATCCCAATGAAACCATCTTTGCTTTGAAACACTATGGCCATAAATTAGTGCTAAAGCTACCTTGGTTAGCTACGATTAAGAACTAAAAGAATTTATATTAATTTTGTAACAATATCGGCTCAGATCAGTTTTCCAAAATTTAAGCGGAATTGACCATTTTTAATAAAATTTACTGTTTTTCATCAACAATTCGGCCCCTGTAGAGCCCAAATGGATTGATTGAAAGCATACTAAAGCTTTTTCCACAAATTGGGAGCTTCCACTGATTTTGATCGAAATTGATCCACCGCGGAAATGACGAGTTTTTATAAAAAAAACTCTATTAAACAAAAATTCGGCATCTCTACAGTCCAGGTGTTTGATTATTTAAGCTTAACCTAATTATGATATCCTTGCGAAATTTAGTGCAATTCTCTGTAATGGAAGTGATAATGTTGAAAAGTTGAGCATGTACAAAAACGACACAGAATTAAAACATTTAATTAAATTTGCATCGCCGGTTGGCATCGTTGATTTTCTAAAGTTTAAGCAGAAATAAAGATTTTTGACAAAATCCGAAATCGGTAAACGTGCGAATTTGTTTTTTAAATTCGTTTACACAATTAGAAACCGGTTGTCAAGGCTGAGCGTCGCAATTAGTTCCCGTGAGCCCGTGATTTCGGCGAAATAAAACATATTTTTGTAATTTTTTTTTCGGTCAATTACCAATTTCAGTCATTCAGCTAATCAGACAGCTGATTATTAGTAGACCACTTCATTCAGGGGTATTATTTGTTCTTTTCAAATTATACAGCAGTGTCTGTTGCAGAAATAATCAATTCTTTAAATCTACTGGACTACTTTGTGAGCATTTGCTACTTTTCCAAAATCCATCTCGAATAACGACACTAGGTACAGTGACGCACAGTGAAAATGACCCACGGTTGAAAATATTACTTTCTTTATATTAAAAACAAATGTATATCTTATTAAAAGTTTGTTTTATTCTTGCTTCAACAAAAAAAATATATTAATTCAACTACAATTATAACCACAAATAATAAATAAACAAAGAGATAAAAAATTTCATTTCACAATGAAAATGGCCCATCGAAGTTTAGTTTCTAAAAATTGTTAGAAACAATATGTATCTCAAATATGTGTAAGTAGTATCTTAGTATTTTGTTGGAAATCCTTTTTGTTTAATAACAATGTTTAGGCGTTTCGGAATTGATTTAACCATCTTCTTGGTATAATCTGGGCTAAACTTATCCCATTCCTCCAATAGTACAGTTTTCAACTCATTCTTATTAGAAATATTATGTTTTCGAATTTCAATTTCCAGTTTTCGCCATAAATTTTCAATAATATTTAAATCAGGCGATTGTGGTGGTGTCTTGATCACTCTTGGGCAATTATACAATAGCCATTCTTTCACAATTCCGGCCGTGTGTTTCGGAACATTATCTTGGTAGAAATGAAACGAGTCTTTAATGTTGAGTCTTTCAGCGCTTTGTTTTAAATATTGTTTTAAAATATTCAAATATTTGTGTTTATCCATGTTGCCATCAATAAAGTGCAGTTTACCAACCCCAGCTGCTGACCATCACATGACCACCACCGTGTTTAACTGACGGACGCAATGTTGTGGATTCATCTCCTCATTTGGTTTTCTCCGAACGTTAACTCTACCATCAGAATATATTTACTCTCGTCCGTGAATAAAACATTTTTCCAGAAATCAAAATCTTTCATTACGTAGTTGTGGGCGAAACTCAATCTTATCTTTTTATTCTTTTTACTAACAAATGGCTTCTTTCGTGCAATTCTACCATTTAGACCTGCTCTGCGTAGTACCCTTCGAACAGTTTCAGCATTACATTTTATTTTTAAATGTTGTTCCACCATATCCCGAAGTTTCGGCGCGCTTAGTTTTGGATTGCTCTTGGATTTATTGACAAACCAGCGTTCATCACGTTCGGTAAACATTTTTTTCGGACTTGGTTTTATTTTATTAACAATTCTTTTCTCATTATTGCACCTTTTAATGATATTTTTAATAGTTGCACGGGGTTTACAAACAATTTTTGCAATATCCCTCTGACTTTTTCCATTGTTGTAATGGTTAATAATTAAAATTCGCATCTCGATTGAAGTGTGCTTCCCCATTTTGAATGCCTAATTAAACAACGACTGTCAACGACTAATGCAGTTGTATTCAATTGTGAAAAACGAAACAGAGTAAACTAGAAAAAACAAAGCAAAATTATGAAAAATTCCCGTTATCTGAGATAATTTTGTTATGTGGGCCATTTTCATTGTGAGATGAATTTTTTTATCTTTTTGTTTAATTATTATTTGTGGTTATAAATGTAGTTGAATTAATATAATTTTTTTTTGTTGAAGCAAGTATAAAATAAACTTTTAAAAACATACACATTTGCTTTTAATATTAATTGGTTTTTTAGAATTTTTAACAAAAATAATATTTTCAACCGTGAGCCATTTTCACTGTGAGTCACTGTAGTTTTATAGGATTTCCAAACCAAATTATTTGCTTCGCTTAATGACGAGTCAAACAAAATTCAACTATTCGTTTATTTTGGATCCAACAATAAAGAATCGTATGCTATCATTAAGAGGAAATATTTTTATAAAATCCCAATAAAATAGATTCGGCAATAGCAATGAAGTAACGTAGTAAAAAATATAAAAGGCAAACATAATGGTAAGAAAGGGTAATAGACATTCTGGTGTTTCCCATAGTTATACAAAAAATGTATATAGCCAAACATTCTTTTATACTCGAACATCCTTTTTTAATATTCTCATCTTATTAAAATCATTTTTGCTTTCGAATAAGCAGCAGAATAGCGGCAAAATGAGAAAAAAATCAATTTTCTTTGAATTGAAGGAGGAAGCATCAGAAGCCTGAAATTATTCAACAAAATTTATTTAAATTATTGCATTCTTATTATTTCCTCGACATTTACTTTTATTGATTAATTTTATTGAATTGGTACACAGTGTGGAAGGATCATGTTCTACATAATTCACTTAGAAAAATTCCTTCTGTATACTGATAAGAAAGTCATTTAACAATAATTACATACATATATTATCGTTTATAGTCTTCTATACAAACTTCCTTAACCCAAAAGCGAAATTATTTAAAATTCTTGTACACCGATTATGTATGCCGGTGTGTAAAAACGATGCGGTACTTTCAAATTAGGATGTTACTAAGATAAGATAATCCGAGGAAAACATTAATTATAATTTATTTGCTCGTTTCCCTTTTTTCATGTTTTACACAAAGTTCAACGCAATAACTAGAACACGGCGTTCCTTCTACATAATTACGTGATAATTATATTACCAACTCTAATCTTAATTATTAATTATATCATGTAATTTTGGTTAGAATATTTTTAGAAAAATAACAAACGGAATTTAAAATTTAAAATGAGTTTTTATTACCTTTTCGTCATTGTTCTTGAATACATTAGACATGGACTAGCTAATATACAACTTAAAACCCAAATTACCATCACAAAAATAATGGCTTTCTTCCTAGAAGTTCGATGTCTTAATGGTCTTACTATTGCTATGTATCTGAAATGAAATCAATTAAAAATACATTTTTAATTATTTTGATAAGCTTTTTAATAACTAAATACAAATTTTTTACTGTAGCTTGGTGTCTGCCACTCAGTTTTTAATACTCGTACTGTACGCGTTCATAGTAAAATTATAAAATGCCATAGTCTAAAAGTGGTACGCTTGAAAACCAGGAGGAAATACGCATTTAATATAATAATTAACATTTCTCCACTCTTAATTAAGTTAAACAACTTTAGTTCGGCCTTGATATTCTATAATAATGTATTATGTAGTACATTGATTCAGCTAATGTATTATGTAGCACATTTTGGAAAACATATCAATTCATGTGCCTTGCAGAACATTTCGAAATCATGAATTTTTAGCACTAGAACACCATTCCACAAACTATGGAGGAACTAACCCCATTAATAAGTTGTCTAAATCATTCAACATCGTCGATTGTCTTTAATTTATCAAAGGACAACTTCAAAAATATCCTAAAGAATTATTTTTAAAATTTTTAATTATTAATTTAATTGATTTATATTTATATTTTTGTTTTAAAGTTCTTTATTTGAATTTGAATTTTGCTAATATTTTTGTGGAGTACGGAATTGACAGCCTCCACAAAGTATTCATAAATGGATACGGGCGTACTCTGGGCAATGTTTTGTAGAACGAACGGTTGTGGTACCCAATCCCTTCGTAGTAGTGAAGCAGAATAGCTAATTAGTCAATCAAAACTATGCAATGGTACAAACAAAAGGAAATAATACTCCAGGTGGTACACCAATATCAACATTGGTAAATCCACTCTCTGTAGAGGCTGGCCCTATGGATTCTGGGGAGGGCCATCAGAGAAGACCAAATTTATAAAGATCACCGATAAAGAAAAATAGAAGCAACTCGGTAGCTGACTTAGCCGATACTTTTTCTAACGCTATACTTAGACAAACATTACACGAAATAAGTGATGTCACCGGAAATTTTACTTTGCAAATAGCCGAATCTAGTAAAACAACTATTGACCTAGAAAAGGAGAATATGAATCTCTTGGCGAGGCCAGAGTATATGGAGCAATTATTTGCCAGCTAAGCGAAGAAATTGAGTATCTAAAGCAAGAAAATGAAAACCTAAACATGAATCGGGGTTCTAAAGAAGATTGCGATATAGGAAGCATTGAACCAGACAAACTCATCTATTCCACTGCTGAAGATAAATTACAAAGAGAGACGGACTGGATCCTAAAGAAGAAAAAACAGTCCAGGAAGAGTAAGAAAAGAAAAGCTGAAACGTCACCTAAGGCTGAACAATTAAATGATAGGTGACAATCTACTCCAGATTCAAACGATGCTCAACCCAAAGCCAATCAACCAAAAGGTAGTAAATCTACCAAGAACTTTACACCAAATTTGGTGCAACCGAAAGAAAAATCACCCCCACCAATAAATGCTGTGGGTGTAACCAGTTACCCAGAAATTCAGTCACTGATGAAATCGGTTACTGACAAAGACTATAAGGTAAAAGCGTTAAATAATGACGTTTGGAAAATTAATACTCTGGACTCAGATACTTATAGAACCTTATTTATGAAATTGAATGCTGAAAAGTATCAGTGGTTCACTTACGAGAACAAACAGGCCCGGCCTATAAAAGTCATGGCAAGAGGTTTGCATCACCCTTGCTCAAGCAAAGAAATAATGGAAGACTTAAAAAATAAAGGTCTTAAAATACTAGATGCTGTGAATATTGTTAAAAAAGACAGAACAGAAAAAGGGGACTCCCTCTTTTTATGCTAGTATTCGACGACAAAGAGAATGTTCAAAACATTTATGGAATATAAGGAATCCTTCACATGAAGGTGAAAATTGAACCAATGAGGAGAACCACAACACGTATACCCCAATGCATGAAATGCCAGGCATTTAATCACACCCAAAGATATTTCGGCCGAGCCCAAAATGTGTAAAATGCTCAGGTAATCATTTTACCCAGGTATGTACAATAGGGAGAGATGTGCCAGCCAAGTATACTTATACGTATTTCGGATATACCATGGAGCATTAGCAATACATCGGAGTATTTTCGCTTGAGTTCGTTGCAGGAGTTCTCTATTTGATGTACTGGTGGATCCCCATAACTGAATACTATATATCCATATTGGCTTGATTGACGCTTTGTATAGTAAGACATTATTGTCTAATGATAACTTGGATTTTCTTCCTATCAGCCAATACATTTTGAAAAATGTTATTTTTATTTGGTTGTGCTTTGCTTCAATATGTTCTTTCCATCCATCCAGGTATAAGCCTGGGTATTTGACCTTGGTTTGTTGAGGAATTTATTCACCGTTTAATTTTACTGGTTCAGCGTGAATGTGACCTGAATTGATTTTTTTTTCCAAAAAACACCGTAAATTAAATTAAATGGCTTCGTAAATAAGCAAACCTGTAGATTTGGGATAACATAAAATCCAAGATCAATTTATCAGCAACAATTACACCAACTTAAGTGTACTGTTTGGTGCGGACTATCGAAGTCGGCGCGACAGATGCCGTCAATGGTGCTCAATATCAGACAATATTGAAAAAATAATAATTAAGGCCAGCTGTGCAAAATTCTCCAGAGCTGTGGTTCCAAGCATATGGAGCTCTGATCATCCCGTTCTAGACTAACAAGCTCGGTCGTACACCCACCCCAACCAATCAAGCAAACATCAGGAAACCGTATTTTGAAAAGGTACATCAACATTTACAGCTTCCTTAAAAATAGTGAAAACCGAATAAATCATGTCCTCCGTGTGTGTGGTATTTTAAATTTCATTTAAAAAAAAGATAAAGTTGAAAATTATTTGCGGCATAAATTTACAGAACAAATAAAATTTTTCCATACCGTTAACGAATAATTCTTTTATTACTATTTCCGTTTGCCATGAACACAATTGTTATCTGAACAAAAGGAATAACAACAACCCTAAAACAAAATTTATCATAGTATTTTTTATTATGTATATTAGTTTGTCTTTCCAGTTTTGGCTCGTTAGTGGTGAACCGCAACCAAAGCCACACAATATGCGGAACCGAAACTAAGAAAAAAAATATTTGGAGAAATTATTAATTTTTGTCAAAAATCGACTTTTATATATTTTCATGATCAGTCAAGTTTTATCAACTTCAAAGCCTTTGCCCGTGTTAACTAAAATCCGTTATATGTGGTGCTAAAATTAATTCTATTATTGAATTTTTTTGATTTTGTAAAACAAAACTAAAGAAATAAGCGTTTTATGAAAAGTTTACCAATCAGTTAAAAAAATCTTGATAATATTGAGCTACTACACTATCGAAATCACTAAGCATCTAACAAGTTGGATTATCAGCACCCTAATAGTGGGATTTTATTTCTATTTTATTTTGTTTGTTTTGCGTTTACATCTTAGCTTACTTTTTAGATAATCAGGTCACAGGTATTTTCGCTGAATGTTTTCCTCTGGTAAAGTTATGAAAATGCTAAATCATGTTTTGAATGTAGATTTAATTTTCATGTCTTTGATACGTTCGTAACTGAATTAAAAATATTTTTTATATACAGATAAAAGCATACGATTTTGCTTGGAGATATCAACCTGGATTTGTGAGGTATTTACAGAAAGGTTGCTTACTTATTGTTATGTGTTTCATTTAGTTTTACATCTCTTGTATTTACAAGACTTACACTGTCAGAAGACCATGTTCAAATTCATAAAAATAAGTCAATTTTACGCGATTTTTCACAATTCTGCATCTTAGATCATAATTAGTTTCTGGAACACCGAGCGTCGGTCGGCAAATGTTGGTTGAATTGGAAGTGTTTTATGCCATTAGTGTAAACATTTCACAATTGGTAGGTTTATATTACAATTAAAAACTAAAGAATACAATACACATTTTACAATGTCGAAATTAATATCAGTTAATTTTTTAAATCTAAATACAAAATAGTACAATAATACTATGATGAATTAGCATATCGCCAAACAATTAAATACATTTTTTTATTTTCATGAAACATCGTTTTGATCGGTCGGATGAGGTCGTTAAACACGGCCTTACATTTAAAGTAATTATAAAATAATTTTGACTGAAGATTGACTTTAAGTTAAAATAAAATTTTCCTTTACTTAACAGTTGCAGAAATATTTGTACTGTTCTGTCATATCCTGATATGTATGGCCGTTCCGTATGGAACTCGCTGTACCTAAAGGTTCTTCAGATAGATTATTTCAAAAATCAATGTGTTATGTGTGGGATGCGTATGTTTCGTCATCTCAAACCGTAGTTGTCGGATTTTCTGTAAAATTTCAAGAAATAGCCGAATTTTGGTAAAAACAGTTTCTTTTGTCGCTCGATAAAAATTGTCGTTTCAATCAAATTTTAGAAAAATGTTATGAACAAATTTTGTTATCAATTTAATTTAAAATCTTTTAGGCTAAAATAGTTTATTCGTAAAACCTAAAGTATAAAGAAATATTTGCAAAAACGAAAAAGTTCTTATAAATATTTTTTTTATCAAAGATCATCGTTTTCGCTAACTACCCAAAAATAAACAGGAACTGGTTTTTATTAAAATTTAATTTTTATTTTTTATTAAAATTTAAACATTATTTTGGTTGGGTTTTCGTAAATGCTATAATTTTCAAAATCCAATTTTATAGATTTTATCAAAATGATTTGGACCAGCTTTGTTGCAAATTTAATTTAGAATAGATTTGTTTTAATAGATTTTGGGTACATATTTTAGTTTTTAAAATATTGACACAGGGCGAAAAGTTCCTATGAAAGCTACTACTTCTAGTACACCGATTTCCGTCAAATTTCTTTGGAATCAATGTACCAGAAAACCTTAAGCATGAGTCTTGATGCGGTACACTCAACCTGGTTGGACTGTAGAATAGCCCAATTATAGTAAAATAACAGTTTAATATCAAAAATCATTATTTCCGCTTAAATTTTGGAAAAATTATTTAAACCAATTTTGTTACAAATATATTTTAGCATCCTTTTGTTTGCATCCAAAAAACGAAAAAAGCTCCTGTTGAAGCTGCGTTTTCCAGTGAACCGATTTCTGTCCAATTTTACTGGGACCACCCAATTGATGAAAAAATTAAGTATGAAGTGAGGAGGACCCAGATTGGAAGACATCACCTCGACCTTGGTTAACCAACGACTTATTTCTATTTTATTTAAAGAACCCGCGGATTTGTTTCAATCAAATTGGATATTTTTTAGTACTAACCGAGTGTCTACTATTTGTCTGAGAAAGGTATTCATTTCATCCAATTTACGCATCTATCAAAATCACGCCCGGAAATCATTTTGGAATTCTATTTTAAGTTTAACATACAAACAGTCATTAACAATTAATATTACTTCCATCCCCTTCGATTTTAAAATGACCTGGAAAAAATAAAACATAATATAATGGCTAAACCGGAGTACATTTAGATTTTCCAAAATCATGATCCTAGTATTCATTACAATCGATTCTTAGCACTCAAAAGCCATACTCTCCCATATTATTTATAAAAATCGTTCTACCCGAAAAACCGTAAATTAATTTTCATAAATTTGGACTCATCTCAATCCATTCCTGGCATTAAACATAACCTTATCTCAGCAATTATTATCCAATTTTTATCAAAATGAGGAAGGAACAGTGATGGCCTAGATCCACGTAACATGGTGCAATATAAACGTAACTTGGCGCAATATGACGCAACGTGATCCAACCTCCCACAACATAGTGCGACATCACACAACATGGTGTAAGATGGGGCAAAATGAAAGCCCACTCGGAGGACTGCTAAATGAAGAACACAGAACAGAAATCAGAAATAATTATAATCGTACCTTGTAATCGAAAAGCCCATCCCATCAAGGCCCACAAGAATCTCCATGAAGATCCAGTATTTATTGAGCTATAATAATACTTGAGCTATAATATGAACCAGAGAGCCTTACGAAAAACCAGATTAGGACCCGGACAAATGGAAAAACATAATAAAATCGCAGGGCAACAATAAAACCAAAAATGTATAGAGAAAAATTTAACGACTATTTATTGAGCTAGCACTGGGCCTTATATGGCCCTTCGGACCTTGTTATAATTGCATGCACGCAGTAAATATATTGGCATCGCGGACCAATACTAAAAACTGAAAGTTACAGTGAAAAATTTAACGAGTATTTATTGAGTCTGTCTTTAAATTTAGTTTGACATTGACTTTGAAAATTCGGGTTATCATTCAAAATGTCTCAATAAATTTTTAGGCTTAAGAGTAATTTCATATAACAGGCACGATATTGTAACGACTACTGCTCTCATTCGTTCCATGTTATGTATATTTCATACCCCTGACTTTCTTTTACTCAAACTAACTAATAAAAATAGTGGGAAAGTATTCAAATCAATAATTTCTGTTGGAAATAGACGGCACACTTGTTGAACGGCACATCCCGTTGAAAATGATTTTTTTTTTGAAAGGTATAAAAAGCAAAATTTGGTTACACGCGGGGCGAATAATAATGATGAATAATTTTGTGTAGCCTTGGTTGTTGTTTAGAAACCAAACAAAAAATATTATACTACAATAAAATAATTAATATTTTTTTTTTGAAATTACCTAAATTGAAATAAAAGAACTTAATTAAAGATAACCCGAAAACCATCCCGAAAAAAGACTTTTCAAAAAAATGGTGTGCATCTGCACTAAATACGACAAAAAACTTTTTGACCCGAAAAACAACATGAAACATCTCAAAATTACACTCTATCCCGAAAATAAAAATAAAAATTGATTTGAAAACCTGTTTATTATTTTTGAGTTTAAAATATTTACATTGCAAAAAATACAATGTGTTGCACGTTTTACAAGAATAAAATAGTAACACAATTATTTTAGAGAAAATCTTACTACATACTTCTGTATTCTAAAATATTAGAAATTTAATAACGACATATTTAATTTACTTGCCAAATAATATGCATATGATCCGTATAACTAAATATGTACCTAAATTCATAGATATTAGAATGAAAAACGTAAAATTCGCATATTACAAAACTAAACAAACTCAAACCAGTGCGCCTAGAATACTACAGGTCACACTGCTTTAAAAATTTTGCTATATGACGTCAATTTATGACGTCAGTTCCTTCTTTGACTATTGAAATAACCTTACTTTTAGCACTCGTATAAATATTTTCTTTTTTGTTTATTTTGTTTTGTTGTTTTTTATGAACATGACTGCCGTCTGCACTGCTCAAACTCACATATTGGCCTTCACAAGGATTATCGAGTACATTGGTTGATTAAATTGACTAGATTAGACCATTTCTGACTTATACTCGATAACCTGTTACCATACGATGAGGAGTAGGAATATTTCTGAGCCCAGATTTAACCAATGTTATAGTCCCATTACTGCACACGAAACTAGTCCCATTACTGCTCGTATGGTAACAAGTTATCAAGTATAAGTCAGAAATGGTCTAATCGAGTTAATTCACTGGTGTGAAGTCTTGGACGAAAATTTATGCGAGTGTTCATTGTCAAGTTTTTGGACACAATTATATTTCTTGGACAAACATTTATGGAAGTGTGCAATTTTAGCTGTGTGCTATTTTATATTAAAATAATTCGAAACAATTATAATAATAAATATTGATAAAATAAAATAAATTGTTTGAAATTAAAAAATTTAATATGCTCATTATTATAAATTTCAAAGTAAATAAATATATCACAAACCATACTGAATAAAATGATACACCAAATAGCAAAAATCTGAGAAAATGGCTCGCATAGTGACTATATACGTTCGAAAGGGGACACATTGAGCTATTTAAATCAGTAAGCCTTATCTCGACATGATGAATAAGGCTCATAAATCGAATTTTTAATTATTTTTTCCAATACAGCGAGTAATGCATATCCACAGATGTTCTACTACACTAAGCCAAATAGCAAACATCTCAGAGATTGGCTCGCATAGTGACTATATACGTTCGAAAGGGGATATATTGGGCTATTTAAAACAGGTAGCCTTATCTTGATAAGATCAGCAAGGCTCGTGGATCGAACTTTTAAAATGTTTCCAATACAGCGACTTCACGAGTCGCATAGTGGTTTGCATAGTGGCATGGTTACCTACATGGTTTGCATAGTGACTATATACGAGTACGTTCGTGATACATTGAAATATTAAGTCCTATCTCGTTATGATCTAGTTGGTGGACTAAACTTTGCATTTTTACTATGAAGATAGGTTACGTTTCTAGTGTTGCATAATTCATTTTGAGTAACGCAGAAGGCACCACGAGGAGGTATGAATTTAGAATATTGACCAGTAATTACTAATTATTAATTACTAAATATTAAATTACTATTTACAAAGTACTAATTTCTAATTACTAATTACTTATTGCTATTTACTAATTACTAACATTTGTTAATATTTTGAACATACGAGTATCAATATTGCTGGATTGAATTTAGGTGAAGAATTCAAAGACATTGGAAATTGCAACATATCATCATGGAGCTCTCAAGCGCCGTCATAACGTTTTATGAATGATCGAAAATGCCCCGGCCTCAGTTTACTTTTAAATTGTTGGTAGTGGATAATTCCTTTTATGTAGAATCGGTCTTCAACTAGAGTAATTGTTTGAGAAATTTCCGATATTTTGATGTTGTATTTCTTGTTTGTTGGGTATACGTCAACTAAAACTATACCGTAGTTACTAAAAAAACTGTTTGGTTAAATTATATTGACATTTTAAATACTGAGTTGTTTCGAAATCAATAGAGTCTTGTAGATGGGTCATCGAACTTTGAACAAAACTAAATACGTCTTTTATCGGTACGTAAAACGAGGATTTTAAATTATAAGTATTTTTACAGTTCAAACATTTTCGCGTTTCAGTTGGCGGTGAGGGAAGTGCCTTTTCCAAGATGAATGATATGCGACATGTTCCATCTAAATTGATAACGTTTGCTTTCTTTGTGAGCGCCGAACTATTCTTATACATTTCTAACAACGGTTGAGACCTGTCATGATGAAAATTCATCAAAATGATGAAATTTCATCGCCGTTTGCCAACTCAACAATAAACTGAAAAAATGGGTTGTTTGACGTTAAAAAATATCCCTTGAAAAATTCTGTATCATGAAACAAACAAAGAAAATTTTGAGCCACTGAATGAAATGCACAGATGTTTTTGATGGATACGTACGATTCCCCCTGCATGCAAGAATGTCCATTTTGCAAAACGTGCAAATGGTTGTCATCGTTGTCATTTAAATTAGGTTTATTGATGTTCTTTGTTTGAAATGGCATCTTATTAAACCGAGCTAAAACACGCGAACCAAACTGTTTTGGGGAATTAACAGTTTTGATTTTTTTGTTCCATGATTCCTGATGTTCGTCACTATCTGGATTATCAACACTGTTGTTAGCTTGGCGGATCCGCTTTTCAGGCACAAGTATGTTAGGCTCGGACAGTTGTACCTATTCTACCTGTTTTTCTAACTTTAAAGTTTTTTCTCTTAGTAGATTGATAAATCTATCAAGCCTCAAATTTTCATGTTTTGTGAAATGATTCTTGACACTAGAAAACTAAGCTTAAACAATAGAGTTTGATAAACGTCCAGATATTCCTAACTTTTGGGAAAACCATATTTCCCAAAGGGGTAAATAAGACATATATTTTTTGGTAACGAATATCAGGAAGTCTTCGTTGAAAAATGCGTTTTGCTCACAATCGGGTTGTTCGTTACTACGAATTGTATCTTTCACGTTTAAATATATTTTGTAAAATCGTATATAATACGGACCTCCACTTCTCTGACCAAATCTTTTATTTCTAATTTTGCTTCTAAAAACTCTTTGTTACAGTATTTTGAGCATACAACAACAACAAAATTTTTCAAAAATTATATCAATTTTGTCCAAATTTTCGGTATTTAAAATTGTGCAAAATATATGAAGTATGTAATTCCTTTCCCGGTGTGGCACATTGGAATACTTTTCTTTGATTTGTCCCACTATTATGTTAACAAAATGACTGTAATAAATAAAAGCCCTATATATTATATTAGTTTGTGGTTTGTGACTTAATGCTAGTACGTCGTACGTGTACAGCAAATAATCTGATACTGTCATTGCGTTAAATGCTTGTAGCACTGTTTTAATTAACACCCATGACCAATCCGTAACAATATATTTTGGCATATGTTTGTGCACATCATCCAAAAGCGAACGAATTGTATCAGAGTCGTGACTTGGCGAAATTAATTCACCTACTGGCATAATTTTTGAATTTATATTTACTACGCATGCGTAATGTAAAATTCTTTTATAACTATGGTAGTTTAACATTATATTTCTCCAAAAGTTTCAATGAAGATTCCCTTGCAGCACAAGACTTTTAATGGTTCCAATTGTATATTACGAATGGATTTGTTTTTCTTCAGTTCCATCATTGACATTTGACAAGCGTCGATTAAATCACAGTCTTGCACGAGATCGTTACTTTTAAAATATTGCGATTTTATTTTTCTAATTGTCGCTGCCTTCGCTATATATTGGGAGTTTCCCTTCTCAAATAATTTTATATTCGTTTCGGCAGCCAAATCGAGACATTGTAGCAAGAAGTTTGTTCGAGCTTTTTTTTAGAATGTCTCGTCTTGTACCTGGAATTTGTCTATATACTCTGTCACCCGAGTGTGAACCGCAAGCGTCACCAATAACAAATATATCGAAAAATTCATGTTTTATAACAAATTTGTACCGAACGCTTCGATTTTTTTGCAGTGCCCGTAAACTACAATTAAATGGGTTTCTTTTCGTTTCAATACCCGAATTTTTCCGTACGAAATAACACAACAATTATTTAGGTCTACTAAAAGGGAATCAATTTTATTTCGAGATTCTTCCTGGTTAAAATTATCAATTGGACGAAAGTCTTCAGGAAGACAAACAGAATTTATCAGTTTGAATCGATTTTCTTTATTTGCATCAAAAACTGGGCCACTCCGAAATGGACTACTTTGTACTGGTCCATAAAATATCGTTCGATACGTGATATGAATTAGCTTCAATTTCATCATTAGCATCCCTATTATCATTAGGACTCTCCCTATTGTTTGATTTGACAACAGCTGAATCGGTCGTTAAATTTATGTTTCTTTTTAAACAATTAACAATTTTACTCCGATTGTTTTTATTGTTTCTAATTTTTAATTCAAAACAAATGTTTTTTATTATTTCACAGTCTGAACTTTTTGTAATCTCAAAGTCGTTAATTTGAATTTTATTAACTCAATAGAAAACAAAAGTAAAAATTATAAAAAAATAAATTCGTAAAAAACACGAAAAGTTAATTGTGAGAGTGAAATATAGATGAGCAATATGAAAGAATCGATTTCGTTAGGCTAGCAGTAATTCGCTAGTACTACAAATGCATGGTATTGCCCTATATATATATATAGACAATATTCCAATTTAAGAAATTCAACATCAGTCGTCGCAACCTGATGAGAAGACTGATTTTTTCAAATCAATAATCTCATCCGTTCGAAACTGATTTTTGTGGGATTCTTACAAATTTTCCATCTATGAGTCAAAAATTCAAATTAATTTTACTACTTTTCCCACTCATTTCCATGGACTGATGACACATTTTGTTCTTTAATATTTAGCATAAAATTTGTTTTCTGAAAATGATTGGTTAAGACTAAGCATATGACTAATTCTTTTCTCTTTTCCTAGTTAAATTAGTTAAGTTACAGTTTGTTCAGCTTCTTGTTTTAATTTTTATTCGCTTTAATAATTTAAATTTTTCTTGAATTTCAAAATAATTTGGTTTTAATTGTTATCAAGTATAATTTTCACAATTTCGAAGTCAATTTTCTAGTCGTTCGCCAATATTTCGCATTTCAGAATGAGATACTAATGGGCTAGTTATATAGACGAAAACGAAACGGACTGAGACGAAACGAAACGGAGGACGAAAGAGACATGGTTATATAGACGAATTGGTGAAAACGTTTTTGACATTTTCACATTTGTTTTTAATGTTATATTATTTGAAGTTTACTTCTTGTGTGATATAAAGTTTTACGTATTAATGTTATTGCTAATTATAAAACTTAGAAAAAACAAATATCGGCGTGTACGGCGTTAGGGAGTTCGGCCTATAAATCAATCCGAAGATAAAATGGGTTTTTTTTTAAAATAATTTTTCTAAAAATGAAAAAGGATGATCCGGAGCAATTTTTTAAGTATACTCGCATGTCGGCCGACACGTTCGACCTTTATTGTATGCAATAAAACAAGTTAATTTCAGGTGATGCGGCCTTTCCTCTAATGGAAAATTTATTGAGGCCATTTCCAGGCAATTTTTTATCAGACGATAAATTGATATTTAATTATCTCGCCTTTCAAGAGCTCGAAGTACAATAGAGAATGTCTTCGGAATGTTGGTTGCAAGAGGGCGAGTTCTTTTAGCAACCCTCCATTTACGCCCAAAAAATGGGACTCGCATTGTAATGGTCACCGCCTGTCTTCATAATTTTATTAAATCACACGAGACAAACCAGCCGTTGGTACAATACTGTCCCGTAAATTATGGCGATGTGACGTTAGTAAATGGTGAAGTGCTGGAGGCCTTCCAGGAGGGATGAAATGGAGGGATGAAATAAATCATCCGTTAGCTTCGGTTAGACGACTAGGGCAAAATCGATCACCGAAAGTTGCCTACAAACTTCGAGACGATTTAAAAGAATATTTTAATGTAGTCGGAGCTGTACCATGGCAAACTAATATTTTAATTAAATAATGTAATGTTATTATTAATAAACAAATAAATATTAAACCAATATAAAACGTAAGTTTTAAAGTTATTTTATTTATTTTGAAGATTCATATTTTTAGTAACAAGATAATGTCGCACTCGGATCCATTTAATTCCATTTTATTTTTGGTGAGCTAATATATTGCATTTTAATCTAATTAAAATATAAAATATTTTGACAATTTGACATAAGTGCTTGTAAGGATAACAAAAAAAACATAACCGATAGTGTATAACCGCAAAGACGAAACGAAAGCAAATTGAATTGAATCAATTTCTCCGTCCGTTTTCATTTCGTTTCGTCTATATAACTGGTCTAGTAGGTTTTCTCGTATTCAATTCGTTCGTTTCATTTCATTCCGTTTCGTTTCCGTCTATATAACTAGCCTATAAGTGTTGCAATTAGGGATGAGACATAGATAAGTGAGGTGAGTAGGGCCTGATTGTAATTAATTTGTGTTGTCTTTTACATTTATTGTACAGATGCATATGTCAAGCAAGCACTTATTAAACTTTGGCACACCCATCCCAATCCCTGAGCTTCAGCCGACAGGGAAACGACCACTTCAGACCTCTTAATAGGTGATCCAAAATTTTCCGTAGTGTACCGCCCACTCAATTTGGAAACGAGTTCTACTATGGACCTATGTGCCATCACATGCTCGTTATAATATGTTGAACTTTTGTGAAAGTAAATTATTAATATTCACCTAAAAATTCGAATTCTAAATCACTATATTTTCTGTATACGTATGTATAATACGTAACAACCCCCATATTCAGGGCTAGAAAGTACTAGTTATTTCCTAGATACGACTATTTCATAATTCATTTCTAATGTACATACTCGTACATATAACTATATTTGCTAGCAATACATCACTATCCATAACAATCTAACTTCTTAAAGTTTCATGTAACTTTTCCATTCTCCAAGGAATACAAAATTAATTTATCATTTTCCTTTTCTTGTCTGTATTCTTTGGGGAATATGCTCACTCGAAGAAGTATTGTTATTTAAATAAAAGTTTAAGGTTTTAGTCCAAAGTATGTAAACAATAAACATAGGGAAGCGATTTTCCTTACATAAATATTATAAAGACAACTATGTAGTGTAGCACAAAATCTCATTAGAAAACTTTTTATTGTTTATATGCTACTTTATAAGCAGTAGCAAAGTAAATATGGGACTATTATTGAGACTGAATTAAAAGAGAATAAATAAGAAATAGAATGTTTATACAGTAGCTAGGTCAATATAGTAGAAAGTGCTATGGCATGTCATTTAGTTAATAGTAAATTACTAGGACTAACTACTACCCAGTAATGGAATCCAAACACTCAACTATTGTTCAATGCACAAAACGATTTTATTCAAGGCGTCACAACCACCCTACAAATTAATTCAATAGTACGAACGAGGGCGAATCAAAATGTCTTGCAATATCATATGAAAAAAAAAGAATGAGTGAGACAGCTATATATATTTTTTAGACAAATTTTTTGTCGCGATGAAACTTATAAAAACAAATTTCGATGCAAATTTTACAGTTCGTTTGTTTTCTTCAATTTAGTAACACACGTTTTGAAAAAATTCGAAAATGAATGAAATTGAATATCGCGCAGTTATTAAATTTTCTGTAAAGATGGACGAAATGCATTTTATGTATTTAATTATATATCAAAAGTTTACGGCGAATCTGCACCATCAAATCCACAGTAACAAGTTGGGTAAAATTGTTCAAAAGTGGTCGGGAGCAGAGTTGTGCGTCTACGCGTATTTCAGAATTCTCTACATGATGGTGTCGAAAATAGCGTAGACAATTGATTTTTGCTTAAACAATGTCGACAATTTGTGGAATATGTAGATAATTCGTAGACAATGAGAGTATTGTTTTTATTGTTGTTTTTAAATTGATTTTTTCAGTATGAAGATGAGAATAATTCGTTTAAAATAATTTAACTTGTTCAAACCCATTTTCAAATTATTGATGTAATCTGTGCCGACATGTTGTAACGCGTCGTCCTTCTCAAACATTATGTTCTTCTTTGTCCTCCTTTGAAAAATATACCCTTCTTGTCCTTCTTCAGCTTATTTGGAACAACAATTTTTTACATAATTTTTTTTTTATATATGATATTTTCATTTTGAAAAAGGAGGACAAACGAAAGTGTTGAGTATGGATGCACCCACAGCTAAAACTTAACCATTTAAAACAAATATAACTTAAGTGATGAAATAATTACTACTTGCGCTGATAATACTAATATGAGCGGCAACAAAGGCGACAAAAATGCCCAGAAAAAGATTATGGAATTAATCGACAAGACTCTTTTAGAAATTGGTTGTAATGCTCATATTCTCTCGAATGCAATAAGCACGTTAACTTCGTTGAAATCGTTTTGCGAAGAAGCTTCAGAATGGATATTACTATTATTTATGAACCCTTAAAATCGTGTTTGTTTTGACTGAATATCTCCTTGCCCCTTGAAATTCAATTTTTTTTAATGAATTGGTAGAACTGACTCTCAATTTGATTTAGTAGTGTTGTTAATTCCTCGTAGGTAAGTGTTGCATTCCCTACGATTTTTTAGGTTGATTTTAATTGACTTCACACCAGCTTCCTGATGACAATTGTTAGGCAACAATATCGTAGAAGTTAGTTGGTTGACCGTTTTGTAACATGTTCAGCTGATTATTGGCTCCAAGAAAATTCGTGCCATTGTCACTATATACAGTACCGAGAATAGAAAGTGCAACACCCATAAAAATACACAAAAAGATGTATTTTGCCAGTACGACGCACGTTTAAAAAACGAATTGTTTTAGAGGTGGTTCTTCGTAATATAACACACATTTTATGGAAAAACAAAATTTCATGCTAAATGTTTTTATTGTTTTTAAATTCATTATAATTTTTTAGCATTTTTCAGGTAAAATTAAATTTCAGTTTCGAGAACAGGTAATAAATGTTGAGTCACTTTTTATTGTAGTTTTTTTGAATTTTATGGTAACCAGGTTTCTTACGAAGTAATAAAATGTATATTTAATATTTAGTTGCCCCGCCTTTGTTGGCAATAGCAGCTGCAATCCTTGTTGGCGTACTCGAGAGTCAGTTCTTTATACCATACTTCTTCGATGATTGAATTGACGGCATCTTTTTATTGATTTTCATCCCCATTACGTTCCAAAGGTTTTCAATAGGATTAAGTTGAGGTGAGTTTCCAGGCCAATCCAGAGTGGGAATTCCATTTTTCAACAGAAAATCTTTAACCTGAAGAGAAATAATAATAATTAACTGTTTCTTTTTTTTATCGTCTTAAATATAAAATTAGTAAATGAAAAAACAATAATGCTTACCGTTTTCGCTCGATGATAAGGTGCGGAATCATCTTGAAAAATCACAGACTCAGCTAGGAACTTGACAGTTCCTTTAATAAAGGCCATTTCTCCAATTCCATGATAGGATAAACATCCCCATATCATTTGGCCTGCTGGATGCTTCACTGTATTTTTCAAGCACTGATCGCTCAGTCGTTCGCCGGATTTGCGCCTGACTTACTGGATTCCATCCGATCCAAAAAGGTTAAATTTACTCTCATCGGAGAATATAACTGTTCGCCACTGCTGAAGACTCCAACCAGCGTGATTTCGAGCCCATTCTTAACGTTTTTGTTTCATTTTGGTGGTAAGAACTGTTTTTTTTTGCCGGGGACATGGTGTAACGATTATCGAATAATTGTAGAGACACAAAAATTGGAATTAACAATAAAATTGGAACTTTCGTTCCAACCTAAACTTTTTGTTTCTTTAAGAGATGTTCAAATCATTTTTGTTTCTCCTATACCAAATTGCCTACCTATGTATATTACAATTTTGGTAATATACTTGTATTTACTGTAGATAATATTTAGGTTTTTCTGCAGTGTATAGGGTATCTTTTACCTGTTTACCTACTACTAACAAAGTTAGGCAAATAGAAAACATACATACAAAAATGTTATAGTCACATAGGTACAATATTGCATTTGGGTATGTAGGAAGGTGCCTTGTACATAAAGATGCAACATTTTTTTGTCGATTATTAGTATTGATAAATATTTCTGAATACATAAACGGTATATGTTCTAGTATATAACATTAACATATATATATATTTATATATATTTTTCAATAGTAATCTGCTTGATAGTACAAACATCAAAAAAAAAAGCAAACCAAATTCATTCCTAAGTGAGACACCGCAGTATCGGTCTAACAAAATTATAGCTACATATTCCTAAACCCTTAAAAAAAGGGTATTAAACGAAAAACTGGATAAAGTCAAATTGTGGATAAAAATTACTGCCGAATCCTAAACGGTGAGTTTTAACGTTCAATTTTGCTAATGGCCAGAATGTGAAGCTAATTTTTTTCGCGTTCTATTTAAATTATTTATAGTCTGTATAATTTACAACCGCTCGGTGTATAGAAATTGCGGATATAAAACTGAGTAGCGGGGTCTTACTGCTAACCGCAATGCAGGGGCATCGAGCGGATATTTCTAAATTCCCGGTTGGTTTGGAGGTTGCTACAGGTTTTGGATCGGTACCTTGTGACGTGCGGGCATGTTCCGAATAGCAGTTATGGTGGTGTACTGTCCTAGGAAGGGAAACTAACTGTACCAACCAACACACCGGTATATATGCATATAGTTTCGGGACTAGCTACCCTACCCTAGTTTGTTTTAATTCAATTATTATCTCGTAATTAAAAAAAAAAAAATCTTAATCGTTTGATCGTGCAGTAAATTGAGTTTAATATAGTTCTTGTATAGTGAAGAAAAGTGTCAGGGCAAAAAAAATCATTTTTTTAGGCTACCACACATACATCACCGGGAGTACTCTACGGCAGATTATGGGTGAGTTTTTATGCTTGGCTTAAGCCATAAACTTGTATTTTTTTATGTTGCCTAAATTTTATTTCAACGTTTTTCTTCACTCCCAAAATAAATAAAAGTTTCCTTAAATAACTAATATTGATTAAAGCTTTTTTTGTACAATCAAACAATCAAAATGTATTTTTTTTATGAATAAATAATTAAAAAATATAAAAGATGAAATAAGTGAATGTCATTGGTTGATGGTGGTGTGACGAAATGATGAGCAAGGAGTGGATGGGATTTTTTTTTGTAAATTTCAACACGAGAGTTTGTGCTGCCTGGAAACTTCGACGACAATGATCCTTGTACAGCCCGGCTGTAGCCTATCCGTTTTAAGCGTGTTGGTCATCGTAGACGTCAGTAACAATGGCCATATATCCTTTCTGCGTTGAATATCCACAGCAGTTTTAAATTGATTGGCTGTTGACATTCTGATAATTTTGGAATCTTCTCGAGCAGTTGTCTTCCTTTTGGAGCTGTTCCTTTTTGCGTTCCAATTCACCGGTGGAATGAATTTTTTTTTAAAAACGGCTCACGGTCGAGTAATTGCATCCAATCTCAACAGCAATCTGCCTCGATGACATTTTAGGTGTTCCAGACAATGCCAGAATCCGATTTTTCTGAGCCATAGTTAAATAACGATTGTAATTAAATAAGTTAAAAAAAAGTTAAATAACAAAGCTAAAAAAGTTAAATAACGATTCTATTTATACCCAAAAAATAAATCAGCCTCCTACGATAATCACAAGGAGCAATTAGTACAATTTTACCTGAAAAATATAGGTGTTGCACTTTCTATTCTCGGTATTGTATATATGGTATGTCAATGCATAATACACACCTAGATAAGAACCTTTTAAGAGCCGCAATAAATGCTTCTGCAGTGAGATTTCTATTTCCACATGTATTGCTTTGGTTGCATCCTCTTCCTTTAGTTGGTTTTATTTGTACGGCACAAGCCACTGCTGTATGCTTAAATTGCCTTACTGGCTGAACTCTTGCCGATCGTAGACTTTCCATCAGTTGATGATTCCCTGGATTGATTTTAAGCCTGAAATATGTAACGCATTTTGAGATTATGGATTTAGTTGTGATTCTGCCTATTATAATCCAATTTATTTTCCACACGAATGAAAGGGTGGGTTCGATACCTAGTCTGCCACCTACTCGTAGAATTCCCTCTGGATCCAGAAATGAATTCTGTGCCAGTAGCTTGCTTTATTTTCTATAGAACTATTTTTAAATAGCTGAGTTATTCACGATAATCTTCTCAGCTCCGTTTAAATCGTAATTTATTCACTTATATTTTTCTACACTTCCTTATAAAATTTATAACAATTTTTACAATCCTCTTCAGTTTAGTGAAACTGGACATTTTACTTATTATGTAAATTATCCTGACATCGTCCTCTCCTGTAGTGGTACTTAAATTGATATATTAATTTCAGGCGTTTCTGGTTACTAGCACAGAGCAGTTTTGTGTATCAGAGCTGTTGCCATATTTCAGCTGTCGAGGTTCTAAACACCAGAGTTTATGATTGATTAATTAATCAACTGTTATTCCGCGGCTGGTAATCAGCTGAATTAACTCATGATTTGATGTGTCGCCATTGCTGTGGTTCAGAAGAGTTTAATTTCTTATACTATGTATAGGCAACATAAGCTTTATATTTCTGGATATCTCCTTGCATCCATGACAGCACTGTGGTTAAATTGGTCCATGCAATAGATGGTGCATGCTGTACTTCTAATGCTTGTGTCACTTCTTTAAGTAACTTGGCCAACAGAAGAGTGCCATTTAGTTCTAGCCTTGGTAATGTTACTTTTGATTTTGTCGGCACGACTCTTGTTTTGGCTGCTATAAGACTGGTGTTAAAATCACAATCATTGTTGTGCGTTGAGGCGTATTTCGGAATTGTCTACATGTTGGTGTCGAAAATAGCGTAGACGTAGTATGTATGTAGACAATGTAGACAATATAGATTATTGTTTTCTGATGTTTGCTGCGTTTTTTTGAAACAGCTGCTCTAGAGCGCGATAAATTATATTTTGATTTTTTAAACAATTCACATATTATTAAAATATTTGTGCTTCGGATTTACTCAATCGAATGCTAAAAAGCTTATACTAAGTCAATATCTTGCATTATATTATCGAATAAAGTTTATTTATGCTTGTTCTCAACAACTCTGAACAACTTTTGATATTATGTAGAGTACAACAGAGTTCATCAAAAAACTTAATAATTCCTGAACTGACGAAACAGGGAAATTTTTTTAGTACACAATTTTTTGATTGTTCCTTACTTCGTTTACAACTGGAAATTTGAAAGAATGAAAATGAAATGACTGAATTGTATTTTTAATAAGAAAAATGGATATCTTAATGTTTGCTGCTGAAATTAATTAATTTATTTTAATATTGGATAGTATTTTGTTTAATTATAAACCAAAAATTAAATGTCAAAATGATTGACTTGAAGTTAGTTAAAGTTGTTGTGCTAATTTTTTTTGTCTAAATTTCCCTGTATTGTCCCTATATTTTATCGCGGTCTCGAACACCATATTTCAAAAAAACGCAGCAATTATGTTTTCCATTGTTTTTCGGTACGAAGTCGTCATCTTATAGTTTTCTAGTTTAAATTGGGGTCACCCTATATTTTGGTTAAAATTCAATTTGTAGAAAACAAATAGGTGAGATTGAAATATATTGGTCAATCGATGTCTTCGATATTGGTAAAATTAAACTATTTTATAAATCCAGGTTTAATAAAATTAATTAAATTATAAATAGTTGTCATTTCTTTAACGTACAATGGTAGCTCCCGTAACTTACGATTCTATTTTTCATTGGTGTCGATGTAGTCCTTCAAAAAGGAATCCGGAAAATGAGAGAATGTTCCAAGATTTTTTCGATATCCAGCGAGCTTTATGGAAATTAATTATTTTCTCTCCGGTTTGAGTTAGTTTTGTAACGAGATCAAATAAAATGTCGGTATGCACTCTTGCTTTCACGAGGCTGAATTCCGCTATAGGTTTTAAAAGAAATTCGCTGTGCCAAATGTGCCGTCTGTCATTAATATTTTCGAAACGAATGCTTCATTCCTGATTTTAACATCCGTTACATCCGTTCCTTGAGCAACGTAGTTGACTACAAAACTTATAGGGTAAATGTCTTTAGTCTTTTTGGTTGTGTTTCGATGTTTTGATTGTTCTATGTGTTTTTTCCAGACTAAAATTGTCTGAAAACTTTGATTAATCTTTTCTTAAAGAAGAATGTATTTCTTTAATGTAAGCGATATCCATTTTGTTCAGGTTAACTGAGGAATACATATGTCTGAGGTTTACCAATTGATTATTAATCGCGACGTTTGCTTTCCAGGTACTTTTTCACTGAAGTTATATTGCTCGAAATATCCAGTGAGTCTTCGATCTTATTTTGGCATTTATTAGGATTACTAACCGACATAATGTCACGAGCACGCGGCAAGTAGCTGCATCTCCTTTCCACAACTTAATCCTCCTTGGGTAAAGAGCTCAGCAAATTTATCGGTAGCATAAGACCCATTTACAATCGATTTTTAATCGTTCGCTTAAATTTCGCACATTTAACGATTTCGCACTTTAACCGTAACATATACCTAAATGTACCTCATTATCATATACAACTTGGGTTCAAATTTTATATGTGAGGAAAGAATGAACTCCAACTTGAAATGGTTCCATTAACAAAGAAATTATAGAATTTTGATGATTATAATAATTAAAAATTATTAATTTTCGACATTGTCTACATTCTCTACACTGTCGACGCAATTTTTTAATTTACTACATACATTGTCTGCACGTGTCGAGTATTAATTATCTTCGCCCGGGTCGTCCCGCAGATACTATTAGCCATGAACACGAAATTTGGCAGAATCGTATTGGAGAACGGCCGTATTTCAGTTTCGCGGTTAGCGTGAAGACTTTTCCTTTCATATTTCAGACCAGCTTCACATGTCAAAAGTAAGTGCGCGGTGGGTTCCCTGTTTGTTGACTGCAGAGCAAACGAAATTTCTTGTTCAAACTCCAAAGGCCAATTAAGATATGTATAGATAAGATAAGTTCCAGAAAAATTCTTAGATAACATAATAAGAGGCGATGAAAAATGTATTCATCATTGGGATTCGAAATTCAAACAAGAATCGATGAAATGGATTAAACGTGGTGAATTTGGACTGTGATCCTTCTGATGTTGAACATTAACAGGGCCAGTTCCGCCATCCTATCTAGGTTCCGCGATATCCAGATGTTAGGACATGCGATAATACACCGGTAAAATGAAATTAATTAAGACAGGGATCAGTGTTTTCTTAACGTGATGTAATTTATTATTCTATAGTAAGAACTATAGTCTCGAACATTCGTTCTTTCCAACTTTTAACTTATTCTAATTAAATATTCAAAAATTGTGGGGCAGTCTGTCATTGAATAAAACCTTGTTGTTTTTGCGTTTGTAGATTTTGTACTCTTCCATTCTATCCAAATTATCTCCTTTACGCATTTTATGTACTTCTTTAACATTTTCATTGTGTTTTCATTTCGTTGTGTTAGGTGTTGTGCATACTTTGACATAATGTTGTTTTTACCAATTTCTTTTGAGTTTTTTGTGAACCTGATTTGGAAGTTTCTACGTTGTATATATTACCGTTGTGTTTTTTGTATATTTTATTAATTATTTTTGCTGTTCTTTCGTTATATTCAACCGTTATGTATTTGAAATTTCTTTTGGTTGTGTTTCTATCGTTGTGAGAGATAGTAAAAATGTTTATTGTTGGTGTTTGCGATTTATTTGATCAATCAGCTTACAGTTGGAACCGTTGGATGTGTCAATTAAATGTATGATGTTTATTATGGTAGCACCACCATTCACCGAAAACGACAATACATCGAAAAAGCAATTCACCAAAAATGATAATTCTCCGAAAAACAATTCACCGAAATCCACAATTCACCGAAACGACAATTCACAGAAACGACAATTAGTCAAAAACTGAATTGTTGTTTGAACGACAGACGTCGTCTGAAAACGATAATTCATTGAAAAAACAATTCACCGAAAACGACAATTTATCGAAAAGGACCATTTCTTTATACAACCTTCTGTTTGATCTTTTGACTTTCTGAAAACCCGATAAGTTAAATCTCGGAAACAAAGAAAACTAAAACAATAAAAACATAAAATAAAATATTTAGCTAAATATTGAAAGCACAAATATTGAAAGTAAAAATCTCAAAATTTAAAATACCTAAATTCATTTCCTAGTTAATTTAAACTGAATCCTGTCAATTAGTGCATTAGATGTCGCCAATCCTATATTCTCGCCGTCTTTATAGATTCCCGCATCCTCGTACGCTTCCGAAATTGAAATAAAAAGTCATTCGGAGGGTTAAGCAATAGGAGCGCAGCGACGACTAAGCCGTTAACCCCTACAATTCTACACGAACTCATTTTTAGTTTAAGCGAATTGCAATTTGAAACTTGCGATTGATAACTTTACTCGAAATACGAAATGTTTTATGTGTTACATTTCATAACCAATTATTTTAACCATTTTGAATTGTAATGTCGTTAACAATATTTTTCAGTTTTTCATTTTTTTAAATTTTGGTATTAAGTATTTTTAATTTCAGAATTTCAAAGTTTCGGGATTTATTTTTCAGTATGTTTTTACGAATTTTTATTTCAGTATTTTAATTTTTAGTAAATTAATAACATTTGAAATAGTTCGGTAATTTATCGTTTTCGGTGAATTGGCGTTTACGATGAATCATTTTTTTTTTCGAAAAATTGCCGTTTTTGGTCAATTGCCGTTTTCCGTGATTTATTTTTTCGGTGAATTGTCATTTTCGGAGAATTGTTTGCTGTGAATTGTTCTTTTCGGTGAATAGCGGTTTTCGACGAATTGTTTTATCGGTGAATTGTCGTTTTCGATGAATTGTTTTTTAGTAAATAGTCGTGGAACCGTTTATTATGTTTCCTCAATGTAATCGAAGTGATTCATTGGTATGCTGCTAACCGGATTGATTATGTGATAATACGCGGATATTTTATGTTTTGATGGGTGGTTTTAAGTTACGTGTATCGTGTGGTCATTTTTTCGTGTGTATTTTTTCTATGTGTTTTGAATGTGTGTTTGTTGTTATTATTTCTGATTGTGGAATTATCAAAAATAACATTTAAAATGATTAAAATGCGAAGAGTGGTTTACAATAAAAAATCTTGTGTATGATCCTTCTTCTATTACTGATTTTATTTTTACATTAACTGGACCAGTTGCATACTCCTATTTAAGATCCCTAACACATCAATAAAATGATTAAAATGCGAAGAATTTCGAAGTTCAATGATTTATTAAGAAAAATCTAGAATGTAATCCCTCTTGATAATGATGATATTTCACACGCCTAGAAGCCTAACTTCGCTTGTATGAGGAAATACATCGATAATGCCAGCTTCCAAGCGGAACACGGAAACTCGGGAAACAATTTCGACAACGCCGGAAATTTTATTAAGGGCTTAGATTCAACATCCACTGCGATCAAAAACTTGAATGGAAAGCTGAGAACAAACGTAGCTATTTAACTCTCAGTAAGGTAATCCTACTTTCAAAATTTACTAAACTGGGCTGATGACCCCCTATTCGAGTTGTTCCTCGATCAGGCGAGGAGATATTTGTCCCATATTCCAGAGTAGAGAAAGTTGATACAGCTGCTAGTAGATTAAACTATGAAGGCAGAATTATTGAAACCCTATAAGGAGTTCATTTTTCATATTATCTTTATGATCTCATCGTGATGATCTGGAACTAGGAGGAGCTCCCCGAGGAATGGAAGACCGTGCTCATATGTCCGCTGCATAAAAAAGACACCGTCTCGAGTACGTTATTAATAACTACCAATGGGGTTCTCGCTTCAATTGACCTACCTCTGACCTTTGTTTCACTTTGCGGGTTATCTTCTTGGAAAAATTGTACGAGTACAAGTGAATAGCTTTGTTACTAATAGCAAGCCGATGATGATAAAACAATCACTTAGAGTATTTAAATCAGTTTCATTTGACGCGTAGGTTAACACCAAATCATCAGCAAAACATGTAGCGAGTTCGATAAGGTCCATTTTGAAAAATGATCCTTGATGAACTCCACAATTTATAAAACTTGTACTACTTATTGTGTTTTTTATTTTAATGATCTGGCGACGCTTCCGCAGATGACTCTCAAACCAATCGTAAATTTTACCCCTTATGCCTATATCATAGTTTCGATAGCCATATATGGTGGTCAACTGTATGCTTAGAGATATCGCCAAATAATGCAGTGAGTTTCTGCAAGTTGTTAATGGTTGCATATAATTGACTTAAAAACTGCAAAAAAGCTTTTTACGATTTTCCCGTAGTAAAACCAAACTGGTTACCATGCAATCAAATTTTATTGAGTTACAGAATGAGAATGCGCTCAAAAGCGAAATTGGTCTATAATTGTAATTCGTCTTCTTTATATAAATTGGAATCACAATAGCTATTTTTAAAATGTCTGGAAATTCACCAGACTTTTGGCTCAGGTTAAATAATATTTTCAATACATCGGCTAAAAACCAGGAGCAGTTTTTAACAGTAATATTATTCATTTAGTTTAAATCTTTAGATCGTCCGTTTTTTTCTTACTTGATTGAATGCAGAATCTCGGTATAGTTTCGAAGAAGCAAGATGCGCTGTAGTCATTTTGAACACCAAAAAATGAAACGTTTAGATTCAATTCAAATAATTTCTTTAGAAGATCTAGAAAATTGAGTATAATTCCTGCGACACGTTTATAAAAACTTGTTAAGTTCCGCAGAGATTTCTTGCGGAGATGTGAGTACAGATATACAGTATCTGATTGGCAGTGATAAATTTGATGTGTTGCTATATAGGTTGAATTCCACCCTAATCCGTCTTCAATAGCCTGTCATGTAAGTTTAGTATTCTTGTATGCTGATTCAAGTTTGTGTTTATGGTACAGCTCTTTGGCAATGCATCTCTTTTACTCTTTTACGTTTTTTTACATATCTCTTTAGTTTTTCATATTTTAATTTGCGTGAGAACTTTTGTTTGGTAATTTTGCCCGACTTATACTATTGGGCTTCAGTTTTTTAAATTACGGAGGATTAATAGTATTAAACGGGTTCCCAATTTTCAAATTTTTGGAGAAACAGTTGTAGCCTCTTCCCAATAACTCGGCTTAATAGAAGATAACGGAATATGGATTTCAACTAAATTTTAAATAGGGTCTTATGGCAGGCTGGTATCGTAGATTTATTCTGAATTTTGCCGCAACCACAGCACCTATAATTGACTGTTTAAAGAAAGGGAAATTTGTATGGACGCAAAACGCACAGGACGCTTTCAATGAATTAAAAACTCTTCTTACAACTGCTCCAGAATTAGTAAATCCATGTTACAACAAACCATTCCTAATACGATGTGATGCAAGCACAGAGGGTGTCGGAGCTGTTTTATACCAGAAAGATGAGGAAGATAACGAGCGGCCCGTCGCCTTCATGTCGCAAAAGCTCAACAAAGCTCAAAAAAATTATTCCGTAACTGAGCTCGAATGTTTAGCGGCATTGTTGGCGATAAAGAAATTCCCACTTTACGTTGAAGGTCACGATTTTACGCTCATTACGGACCATGCTAGTCTCAAATGGCTCATGAGCCAGCGTGTCTTAGTGGACGCCTTGCTCGATGGAGTTTAAAGTTACAGGGGCATAGATTTGCAATCCAACACCAAAAAGGGAAGGAAAACATTGTTCCAGATATGTTGTCTCGTGTATACTGCGACACGAAAGAGGAATATTTATGTAGCATTTCAAAGATTTGTTATCTATCTGACATTGCGTTATCAGAGTTCATAGATGGTGAATATAAAGATCTACTTGACAAAATTGAACAGGATCCAAATAGTTTTCCAGCATTTCGAGTTGACAATCAACAAATATTTATTCGGTGGAACCAATAATAAATGATAATTTATCCGACCTTTCAATTTGGAAGCTGTGGGTGCCTGCTAAGATGCGTAACGATTTAATCAAGATAGAACACAGGGATCCTTTATCTTCACATGGTGGTATTGTCAAAACGCTAGAAAGACTTCGCAGATTATATTATTGGCCTGGGATGGCAAAACAAGTTAAGGAATATATCGGTAAATGTGAAACCTGCAAAGCATCCAAAGCTCCAAACCGAACGATGAAGCCTTCAATGGGAAACATGTATCAAATCGAAAGGCCATGGCAGCGAAGTTATGTCGATCTGCTCGGACCATATCCTCGGCCAACTCAAGGCAAGACTGTAATTCTAATCGTGTTAGATCATTTGACTAAGTTTGTGGTGTTAAAAGCATTAAGTAAGGGAACCGCACAGCAAATAGTTGATTTTATTAAAAATGACATCTTTTTTATATATGGAGTTCCAGAGACTGTCCATTCTGATAACGGCAGTCAGTTTAAGAGCGTGGAATATCGGGATTTGTTACAAAAGTTTGGAGTACGTGATTCAAAAACCGCTGTGTACTCTCCTCAATCTAATCAATCCGAGCACGTGAATCGATCAATTTTGTCGGCCATTAGATCTTACATAGGGAATAAACATACTCAGTGGGACAAATACTTGCCGGAAATAGCGTCTGCATTACGAAATGGTATACACGAAACAGTCAAGAATACTCCTCATGTTTTATTGTTTGGGTATAATAAAATTAATCATGGCAACGATTATAAGATATTAAAGCAATTAGAAGCATTATCCGATGGTGGAATTTTACTTCCGCTACCCGATAGGACTTCCATGGTGCATGATCAAGTTATAAAAGACATTGAAAAGGCATATACAAAAAGTGCAAATAGATATAACTTGAGAACTCGACCTGTTAGTTACACGATTGGTCAATCGGTCTTTGTCCGCAACCATCCACAAAGTGACGCAGCCAAAAAGTTTTGCGCTAAGTTCGCACCTCAATACACTAAAGGCAAAATTTCGCAAAAGGTAGGGAATGTAAATTATCAAATCACAAACGAAGCAGGAAGGATGTTAGGTACTCGTACATTCCATGCTAAAGACATTAAACCTCACGTTTAAAACCTTTAAATTTTCTGCATACCAAAAAAATTCTATAATTACGGCTGGATTATTTTCAGGTCATAAACGGTCTTATTTTAAAATCAACCCTTATAACTTGTGCTGTTACGACCATCGAATCAAACGGATAGCTAAATAGAAGTTTAATCAATTAGTTTTCAATTTCCCTAAAGCATTTTCAATTCTTGGTTCAATTTCGTTATTATTGTTCTATTTCAATTCAATATATATAATGCAACAGTAATTAGAAATGAAAAAGGGGCTCGTCACAAAATTATTGTAATCATATAATTCATTCATAAGCAAGTAGAAATTAAACAGAATGCATAACTTGTTGTCATTTGGGTTCATTGACCTTACACAATTTTAAAAATTATTAACCTGGTTAATACCGTAAACGGTATTACATTTGTATTTTTTATATACTAATAAACCACGTTATAGGATATAGAATTGCATTATACTCGTATATACTTCTAGTTATATATTGTACCAAACATGCAAAAACCTTTGGTAGTGAACAATCACATGGTACTTCTCTTTCGGGTGATTGGTACGAATCGTTTGTATAGACAATACAAATGAAACAAATAAGTTGTCTATTGTTAGAGTAGGTGTAGTGAAATTTAAATAGATTTTAATCTAAAGAAAACGATATCTTTAAAATCATTTGCGCTGAGAGGTTTGATCGAGATCATCGCACGCTAGAAAATAATTAATTTACTTAAAAATAAAAACAAGTGAACGAAAACAAAGTACGAGTATAAGTGACAAGATGAAAAGTGATTTGTATATACTCGATTAAATCGTGATAAATAAAATTTTTTTCGTGCATGTATAATATTGGCCCAAATTACTAGCTGGAATTTCATTTATGGTTAAGCAAAATAACTGTTTTATTGTTAGTTTAGAACAGCCAGGTGCAAAATTTAAAGTGCATTCATTTATCAACCTGTTTTTTTAAATATATAGATTCGTCGTCTGTAACGATATAAGCCCATGAGGTATTGGTTGGCCTCTCAGTTATTGTATAAATTATTTTTTTTGTGCATATAAAAAATATGGCTACATTTCTTTCGACACAAATACAAGAGTGATTATCAAAAGCACGATGACAAACGAGTAGCAAACAAGCTATTGAATAGATACAGTGGACAACAGATTATTTTTACTTCACTTGGTGGTCGAACGAAAACAGAAATCTACATATAGTGTCCAGCATACCTCGTGCTTTGCCTAGATCCGAATGCTAAAGATAAACCAGTGATCATATGACAAATTTTATTTAAAAAAAAAATAGTTAGAATGCAGAATTGCGTAGAATGTAATTTAATTAGTGAAAACAAATTTTATAAGAAAATTCCCATGTAAAAAAAATTAAATCAAAATCATAAGAAACGGGAAATGTAATATTTGGATTTAGTGTTGTTATTGCCAAAATAGTGTTAGGTATATTTACTTCATTAGCGCGGACAGCCACAAGGAGTATTTTTTGGGAGCATTGTCTGGTGAGTTTTTTTACAACCATTTTTTTGTTTTGTTGAAAACTAAATCTAAGTAATTTATTACTTTTCGACCTTCTTATGAAAAACAAAATTTTGTACATATATGGGTATTTACATGTTTTATATTTAATTGATTATTATAAGATAATTTAAATATTTTTTTTATGTTGCATTTAATATATTTTTTTCTTGAATTATATATGTTTCTCATATAAATATGAAATAACTTATTTTCATTGATAATGGTGATGATGGTGATGTGGTGTAAGATTTTGGTTTGTTTTCTTTCACTCTCTTTTGTTTAATTATAAATAAAGCACGTACAAATAAGGTTGTTCTGTCATAAATAGATATCCTTGGTGACAAAAAGACTCCCCAGCCGATGAGTTCTACCCGAACATTAGATTACGTATGTCATCAGGGTTGGCAGTAACAGGCTGCTAGATTGAAAAATGTGATATTTCTACTCCCTGTCCATCAACAAATAATTTGTTTTCGACCCTTGTGAAATTAGAGAAATTGAAATTAGACCCATTGTTCGCATTTGTTCTTGTAGGTTGTAGGATAGAAAATCAGTTTAGGAAAAAGATATATACACTTTGATAAAGTATCGAAAATGTGACGTTAAACCAATGATTGTAGATTATCATCTGCTTTTGACAGGAAGGTCATTCAATCTTTTTATGTTCCCCATAAAGGCTGAGGACCTCGAATATCGGATTCGATTTATGCATGGAGTTAAGCAACTCCTTAAAAACTGCGATGATATCGAATTCAGAAAATCCAACCGAGTTGGATGGCTGGGCCACGTTGAAAGATCGCTAAAACGATTGATATGAAAAGCGTTCAATCAACAACCAATCGACGTACTTCGTAGGGAAGGCCAAGACTACGGTGGCGCAACGTCGTTGAACAAGATCCTCGAAAAATAGGATGGAAAACTGGAGGGGCGTGCAACGAACCGGGACAGTTTTACAACCATCGTGCAAGGGGCTAAATCCCGCCATTGGATGTGGAAGCTAATTTTAGTCAGGATTTGAATATTTTTGGATCCTGTCTAATATATAATTATTATTCTATGCCATTATTGTAAATATATGCCATATCGCAATCACTGTATAAATCTGTCAATAATGTGTCAGTAACTGCCTGCTATAACTCATATTTTGATAAGATTTATTGCATGAAGTGTGTTATTCACATTTTGGTAATATTTGATGCACCAAACAAATGTTGCACAGATAAAAAAAATAGTAATTTGTAAACACAACTACACACTACATAAAAGCTTAACCATTTCTTAACTGATCTTTTGGTTGGCCAAATTTGATGAAATCATAAGGAATTTACAGTCGTGAAACTTTGAAAATACAGCTGTGGTGAATTCACTTTCTTAGCTCTTAACTAATGAAGCACAAATTTCATTATTCGATGAAACTGAAATAAACACCAGCGATCAAACACGTTGAAAGTCGTTTGTTCAATGTGTTGTTTGTTTAGCGTTTCTTTTCTAAATGAAATTATAAAGGGTTTTCCAATAAGAGAGATATGATCCAAACTTTTCTCGCAATAATTCAATTGTTGCACTTGCTGTGTGGCACGTAGCCCCATCTTGTTGGAACCAAATGTTGCCAAGATCAACTTCTTCCAATTTCGGCCATAAAAAGTTGGTTATCATCGATCTATTCCGATCTCAATTGACAGTAACGGTGTTACCAGCTTCATTTCGAAAAAAATACGGGTCGATGATTCCACCAGATCAAAAACCACACCAAACTGTCAAATTAGGTGAATGTAATGGTTTATCATGAATTATTTGTAGATTTTACTGATGTCGCACCAGAATCGACAGTTTTGTTTATTTACCGCACCACCCAGATGAAAGTGAGCCTCATCGGAGAAGATGATTTAAAAAAATAAATAGTTATCGTTTGTAATTACAATTTGTAAATGTTGTTCTTGCCTATATCTCACCATGATGAAGTTGTAAACATTACTGAATACAATGAAACAAAACATTACAGATCATGACATATTACAAATGGCCGAAACGTCACTTAAAAATCATATCATTCTTATTGGAAAACCCTATACATGTTGGTAAATCGAATTATAGAAAGGTCTTCCAGTTGGATACAATTAGGGTTTTCAACATAATGTACTTTTGGGATGTCGTAATCGCGACTTTTTGCTGTTGTTCACACTTTTACAATTTCGAGATACAACTCGTATAATGTTTAATTTTTTTTTGTTTTCAAAGAAAATTTGTTCAAAATATTTTGTATCGGAAATAGTAGTGTTGTTTTATTTCTAAGCACACTCAAGTCTGATCGCGTCCGTCTCCGTATATTTCGATATCATATAATTAACTGTTTATAAAAGTGTTACTACAATACTCTGCCTTTAGATCGAACTCGCAATAGTCCAGTATTCGCGTTGAGCCAAAACATTCAATGCATTTATATTTACTTGGATGTTTATAATTAAATTGCAAAATTTTACGCAAATTAAAAACAAAAACTTTTTATACACAAACATCTGAATGCCATCCGATTAATAATTAGCGATTCAATGTTATCTTTTGCCAGAATGTCACATTTTGAAGAATGTGGTTTATCGGAATAGAATTTTTAATTTAATAAACAATCTTAATTTTTATAACAACAATGATTGATTTACTTTCTTAATTTTTTACCTTTAAAATGTGTCGACAAATCTCTGAAAAATCTCTGACCAAAAAAACCATACCGGTCTAACCGATTACCTACTCTTTGATACTTGAAATATTTTTTGTGACATTTTTTATTTATCATTCTGACCTAGACCCATACACGTATATGGAAGAAAATTTTCAGAAAATCTCTTATCTTAGCGTGCGCACGCTTAAATTACACAAAATAAAAAAAAATCGTTGAAAAACAATAAAAACATTTCTTATCGTCTTAACAACATAATTCACTTTATGTTGAACAATTATGTACTCGTATGTTCACCCAACTTTTATCATAATGAACTAAAATAAAAATTCCAGATATAAAACCACGAATACTAAACCATAAAGGTAGATCTAAAAATAAAAATATTTTTTTTTAAGAAAGTAGAGAACAAAAGTGGTCACGAGTACAAAGCCACTTCCGAATTATTGTTTCGCTTAGATAAGCAAATCACCGCTTTGTACTTTTTCTGTGCGTATAATGTATTTTTTCTATAAAATAAAAGAAATTGTAAAATGAATTTCAGTTCTAACGGTACTGCTTATCAAAAATTAATTAGGCCTGTTAATTAATAAGAAATTTGCGTTTAATTAAAACAAAAAATGGCGGATAAGAAAAATTTGCTGTACCTTTTCTATCAGCCACAGGAACCGATTTTTATGGAAAAGGGTAACGAAAAGGTCGTTTTTGATGTACTAGATAAATTCTATACCGATCGTTATCGGCCAATAGCCAATGAAATTCAGTCACGATTTGGTGAACAAGCTGAACAACGTATTCCCGTGCGTGACATTGCAGTACCAGATCTTAGAATTCCTATGTCACTTGGCCGCCAAGAACAATTCTCGCTTTTTATTCCACGTCACCGTCGAATCGCTGGACGGTTGATAGATATTTTCTTGGGTAAGCAACTGTTGTAAATCGTATAATCAAATTTTTATTTACAGTCCGTTTATTTAAGGTATGACAACATTAGAAGATCTTCAAAGTATTGCTGTGTATGCTCGAGATCGCGTTAATCCATACTTGTTCAATTATGCACTCTCTGTCGCAATTTTAAATCGTCCAGATACTCAAAATTTAAATTTACCACTTTTTGTGGAGACATTCCCCGATAAGTATGTTGACTCAAAAGTATTCGGACAGATGCGAGAAGAGGCAACCGTAGTTCCAGAGAATGTTCGTATGCCAATTATTATTCCACGAGATTATACCGCTTCGGATCTAGAAGAAGAGCATCGTTTATGGTATTTCCGTGAAGATATTGGTATTAATTTACATCACTGGCATTGGCATTTGGTGTACCCATTTGAAGCAACTAACCGTTCAATTGTTGCCAAGGATCGTCGTGGTGAATTATTTTATTACATGCATCAACAAATCGTTGCTCGATACAATATCGAACGTTTCAGTAACCGCTTGGCACGAGTTAAACGATTAAATAATTTGCGCGAACCAATTGAAGAAGGTTACTTCCCTAAAATGGATTCACTTGTAGCTAGCCGTGCATGGCCAGCCCGTGTAGCAAATACTAAACTACAAGACTTAAATCGTGAATTAGATCAAATCAAATTAGATGTTGCCGATTTGGAGAGATGGCGTGATCGTTACTTTGAAGCTGTTCATCAAGGATTTGTTGTAGATGAAACCGGAAATCGTATACCTTTGGATGAAAATACCGGTATTGATATCCTAGGAAATATGATGGAGTCTTCCATTTTATCACCAAATCGTCAATTGTATGGTGATCTACATAATATGGGACATGTTTTCATTTCTTATGCACATGATCCTGATCACAGACATTTAGAATCGTTCGGTGTTATGGGTGATTCGGCAACCGCCATGAGAGATCCTGTTTTTTATAGATGGCATGCGTATGTTGATGACATTTTCCAGGAACATAAAGAAATGTTGACACCATACACAACGCAACAAGTAATCCAGATGAAATACTCCTACAAGTCTGTTCAAATTGCATAACGTTTATATTTTATAATTTTCAGTTGAATTATACCGGAATTGCAATTCAAGCCATCCAAATCCAGTCAGATCAAGGCCAACCCAATGTACTAAACACATTCTGGCAACAATCCGACGTCAATTTGTCGCGAGGTTTAGATTTCGTTCCGCGTGGTAATGTTTTTGCCCGATTTACTCATCTCCAGCATACACCATTCCAATATATTTTCCAAATTAATAATGATGGTGGTGCTGCCCGTTTCGGAATGTGTCGCATTTTCTTAGGTCCACGTCTCGATGAACGTGGCACCGAAATGTTACTAAGAGATCAAAGACATTTAATGATTGAATTGGATAAATTTGTTGTGCAATGTACGTGTTGTTACTAAATTTTGAGAATCAGAATATTTTATGATATTTTTGCATTTGAAATTATCATTTTAGTGCGCCCAGGACAAAATACGATTCGCCGACGTTCAACTGAATCAACTATCACAATACCGTTCGAAAGAACTTTCCGTGATTTGGATACAAATCGTCCCGCTGCTGGTAACACGGGAGAATTAGAATTTAATTTCTGTGGATGTGGATGGCCCCAACATATGCTTATTCCCAAAGGCTTACCCGAAGGGTTACGTTGCCAGTTATTTGTTATGATTACTGATTATGAACAGGATCGTGTTGACCAGGATTATGTTGGTTCATGCACCGATGCGGCGTCATTTTGTGGGGTACGCGATCGATTGTATCCGGATCGGAAACCAATGGGTTATCCCTTTGATCGTTTACCGCGCCAAGGAAGTGATCGTTTGGAAAATTTCTTAACACCAAATATGCTTGTGCAGGAAATTTCAATTGTTCACACTGAACGAACTGTTGTTGGACAAGGACAATAGAACAATGTGGTTATTACACAAGTTATTAATATTTAAAATTTTAGGTATAATTTGAAACTGGGACCTCATTTTAAAATCATTTTTAAATATACACAAATACTTGAATTTCATTGTTTTTCTAGTAGTTTACAAAAAAACATTCAACAATATCAAAAAACATTAAAAGGTTATATCGTAACCGAAGTTGCGAGTAGTTAAACTTAAATACCTATAATTTTCTTAAGTAGGCAGACTTACTGCACAGATATATGTATGTGAAGTTGTCCAGAATCTATAGTAGTGTGTTTATGACGACATAAAAATTTTAATATTAACTGGAAAGTTTTCTTCTGCACTGATTCCCCAAGAATTTCCAAATACTTATCAGTATGCCAAGGTTTATTTGTTCAATCAGCGTATCTGTTTATAATGATCTCGACCACACAAATTATAATCTTAAATTACAGACGAACACTTCGGCCAACGCCATGAGATATCATTGGATATTAGGAACAAATTGCAACGTATACCACATATGTTCATTTTTGGCCATTTTTATGTTGTTTACAGATGCGTTCGCTCTCTCGAAACTAACTCAAAGAAATCGTCTATAAATCATAACAATTTAAGGTCGTCAAATTAATTTGTAATAGGAACCAGCATGAATATTGATAAATTAATGACTGAAATCTCTCTACAATATCCATGGTCTAGAATCCATTTCACAAAGTTACCTAGAATCCGTCAACTGGCAAACAACTCTCGATTCCAATGATACAAACGAAAATGTTGATACATTTAATGACATTATGCAGCAAGGCTTCGAACTTTATGTACCTATGTGCTGTAAACCACAAAATGCTCAATCTCAGTGGTTCTTAGACTAGTTAACTTAAAAAGTCGGAAGTCGAAAGCGTATGCCAAAATGTTGAAAAGCGGGTTAGAAGCCGACAAAACAATGTTTCTACAACGTAGTAACGAATTTAAAATTTACTTCAAATCAAAATACAGGTCGTATCTCGATCAAATTCAAGGAAAAATCAAAGTAAATTCAAAACAATTTTGGAAATACTTTATGAATAAACGCAAAATTGACGGATACCCTGCTAATATGACCTATAACAATACCAGCTCCCCAAACTCCAAAGATATAGCTGACATGTTCGCGAAGTTTTTCCAATCATTCTATAAACCAACCGTTACTAATGGATTGTACGAACAACCCAGCAATACCAACGTATCAATAACTCCTCCTGTTATATATGAGGATAACATTTTATCAGCTCAAAGGGATTTGGAAACGGTTGTGGTCTTGACAATATACCCTCTTCTATTCTGAAAGAGCACGCTGACATTTTAGCAATTCCATTATGTTACCTATTCAACCACTCCTTAAGCACCGGGGTGTTTCCCGAAAAATGGAAAATTTCAAAAATTACACCAATTTTTAAATCGGGTAAACGAGACGAAGTTACATGCTACAGAGGAATATCAACTACATCATCAATTCCAAAATTGTTTGAATTAGTTTTATGCAACAACTTTAAATCCACAATTTCACTTCATATATCAATAAACCAGCATGGGTTTATGCCTGGCCGATCCACATCAACTAATCTGGTTGAATTCACCAGTAAAATAATTAATGAGTTAGACAACCATCATAAAGTTGATGTAGCGTACACAGATTTCAGTAAAGCATTTGATTCCATCTGCCATCAAAAAGCACTCAGGAGTTTATTCGCATTTAAGTTTTCACTCGATTACATAAATTGGTTCAAGTCTTATCTATCAAATCGGCGATAATTTGTAATAATGGGAAATGAGAAATCAAACGTTATTAAAGTTACGTCTGGTGTTCCCAAGGATCTCACATCGGGCCGTGGATATTTATTGTTTTTAAAGATCAAATAACCGAGATAATCAAAAACTCAAACATATTTGCTCAATATTTGCCGATGACGTGAAAATTTTTCGAACTGTTAATGGAATGCTAGATACGAAGAAACTTCAAGAAGACATCGATAGATTAAGTGAGTGGTGTGATCGAAACTCGCTTTACTTAAATATTAAGAAATGCAAGATCATGTCTTTCCATCGTAAGAGGAATCCGATAATTACTTCCTACAAAGTCAACAACGAAGTATTACAAAGAGTCAATGAGATGACATTTGTCGAAAATTTCAGTTTCAATAGGCATATTGAAAATTGTATTGCGAGAGCTAATGCCATGTTTGGATTTGTTAAAAGATGGATAGGTGAATTTAAAGATATTCAAACCTTATGTTCATTCTATTTCGCTTACGTTCGATCTCAACTAGAATACGCGGTACCGGTCTGGAATCCATCCATGCTGTACACATTAAAAGAATGAAAGAAAGCATTCAAAAGAAGTTTCTGATTTTCTTGTTAAAGAAAAGTGACTGGAATTACGACCACAATTTACCATTCCATGAAAATGTGGCTCGGTTACCTCCGTACTCAACAAGATGAACGGATTACCAAATATGCACGCTTGCAAATAGACGACTCTCTTAGGCGCGGCTTTTACTGGTAACGTTTTGCGTGGTCACATTGATTCAGCATACATTTTGGAAAACATATCAATTCATGTGCCTTGCAGAACATTTCGAAACCATGAGTTTTTAGCACTAGAACACCATTCCACAAACTATGGAGAAAATAACCCCATCAAAAGGTCGTCTAAATCTTTCAACATCGTCGACGACCTCTTTGACTTTAATTTATCACAGGACAAGTACAAAAATATACTTAAGAATTATTTTTAAAATTTTTAATTGTTAAATTAAAATTTGATTTATATGTTTGTGTTTTAAAGTTCTTTATTTGATTTTTAAATATTTTTGTTCACAGAATAGGTATCTTTAAATAAATAAATAATGCAATCCAGACCAGGCGGAATTTCAATCGATAAACAGCAGCACCTAAAATAAAGATATACGACTGAGGAGAGAAAAGAATGGTTTCCACTGTATTAAGAGGAGTACAAGACCAAGCATTGATAGCCCTACATGGATTATTTTGTAGCCCCTAAATTTCACAATCGAATACTTTAATTTGTCTGCCGACTACTACACAATAGAAGCAAAGGTTAGCATAGCAAATGATTTTTAGAAAAAGCACAACATTTTCGGAAACAATCTCAAGGAAGTACGAAAAGCTTTGTGAAATTGCCAATATGTAGGAGACGCGCTATAAAATTTATTTCCGGGATTTATTTCCATTTATTTTCCGCTCTCAAAAACAGTGGGCATAATATGAACACCAGACCAGTTTTAGATGGATTTACTAGAACGCACCAGGACTTCACAAGAAGGAGAGATCAAATACGCTATTCAAATGATATCCTGAGAACATTATAATTAGATCAGCAGGATAACCCCGGTCGTAAAGTTTGGGCTGTTGAAGTTTGATTAAAATTACATAGATAACCAAGGTTTGCAGTAATAAAAGTACACCACTTTGTGAACCACCTTTGGTAACTTATACAGAGACAAAAGAAATACCCAACTTGATTTCAAATTCTTCAAATTCGATGCAATTCCACAATATTCCGAGATCTTGCGTTCAGGGATCGTTTAACCCAAGCAACAATCTCATGTAGCGCCGTTTCACAGGTTCTGCCAACTTTGAAAGTATGCTGCATGTTACTGTGATTAGTAATAGACAAGACGTCATCAATGATTCATTCAGAAAATTTTAGAAAGTATTAGGTATAAAAACGATAAGAATCTTCCCACACGAGCGTGGAATGAAGCCAAAGATGAAGCTACGAGAAGTAGCAAAAGGTTTTACTTTATTTTACGTTGTTACTCTATTACTGTACTTTGTAATCATTAAAAATGTTGACCTTCGGATTCTTGCAGATTCGCTATATCACCAAGGGCAAAATAAGCGATTTTACAAAAAATCACTGCGTACCCTTGCGTGTGTGTGTAGTTCCGTGCAGACTAACTGTGTGTAGCTTCTTTACCCCACAGACGAACTCTCCAAATGATGCAGATTCCGTAGAATCGTTTTTTGCATAAATTTTGAAAAATATTTTATTTACAAGGAAAACGATTAAGAAATAAAAGATTTTAATTTAATTTTGCAACAATATCTGCTGAGAACAGATTGTTTTTGGCAAAAAGGTGATTTTTTAACTAAAATTTGACCCATGTACAGCCCTGATCGGAATAAAACTTCATAATTAACCTTTTATCATAAATTGGGAGGTCCCAGTGATGTTTGGCCTAAATCGATTCACAAGAAGTGGCAGCTTTCGTAGGAGCTTTTCGGTTTCTGTAAATATTTTGAAAAGTGTATAGCATTTACGAAAAAAAAATTAAAAACAACAAGACTGTAAATTAAATTTCAAACAAAACTTGTTCAGATCGTTATTTAAATTTTACCGGAAATGACGAGTTATGACTGAAAAAACTTTATTTAACCAAATTTCGACATCTCCTGGCAGAAAAAATTTCATAATAAATTTTTTTTAAAATACTTCGGCTTTTTCCATTACGGCGGCTTTAATGGGAGCTTTATCAATTTTTGCAATGTTTAGCATTAATGTTTAGCAAAAAGCGACAAAAAATTAAATGTTTTAAATAAATTTAAAGATTCAATTTTCAACCAATGAGGGTTGACCTTGTTGGTTTTCTGCAGCAGAGGTAATGTTTTTTGATTATACAAAACCGTTTTACCAAAAGTTTGGCACTTTTAATTTTACGCGTCAGGAATCAAGAGTGGTGTATTTCTATGTATTCCTTCGTGGTAAAAGAAAATCGGGTGTTGGACACAACATAATCACTCCTCCATTTTTTAACCCTTTAACTGTTTAATTTTGTTCCGAAAAATTTTTTCTCCCTGCTTAATTATTTTTCAGCGAAGACGATAATACAAGCTATTGTGAATTTTCCAGTTGATTCATTGAATAATAATGCGAATGTTCTTTTTTTATCTTTATGACAAGTATACTCGACATTATGCGATTAATTTTCGTTCGACATAATCAGCCAAAGGATTAATTAAAGGATAACCATACTGATTATGGCAAAAGTCCTATAAGTACCACCCTTATTAAACTGTTCAAACAAAGTCTAATGCAAAATGTCGTGTGTAACTAGACTTGACGTAAAAAAATCCAATCACTTGTCTCAGCAAAACAAATAGATTGCTCGTGGGCAACAGGATCCGAACCGATACTACTGCAACCAGGAAAATGTACTCTGGTGTGCAGTTCAGAAACCTTATTTTTTGAAGGGGTCAAGCTTCCGTTAGATAAACGAAAGGCATCGGGTCTACAAATTTTATTTGTAACTTACATTTTGTTCAGCTTCGTAAAAACAGCAACAAAAATATCAATACTACAATTTTAATCAATTGAACGAGATAACTCAAAATATCCTTTCCTATTTGCAAATGACTGAACGAACTTCTTTTATAATTTCCTAATTGATGAATAATAGAATTAGAAACAAAGAAATTAAAGATAATGGAAATTACTTTTTCTTTTTTAAGAAAATATACATTTGTCTTTTGTACAGTTGTACGTTAGTATTTTCAAAACAACAGTGTTTTTTCGGGATAATAGGGACGAAATGATAAAAAAACGAAATCAATAACAGTAATAATCAATTTGTTTTTTTTGGAATTCAAAAGAAAGCAAAAATAAAATCTCGGATTAAGAAAAACACACAAAAGGATGTTGTTTTGCGTTCGGTTTCCCAACAAAACATAAAACGTAAATTACGAGTAAAATTGTAGCACAAAAGATTTTTCATACCACACCCTTTTAATATTATATTCATTTACATTCTCTAACATTTTTATTTACTACCACACGTCTCAAGTGTTAACCTGTAGAACAACCCAACACTACACAAACAGATTTTTCCTAGAAAAATATAATAAATTTTAATAATCAACATTTAGATTTGTTTTTTTTTTTATTATAAATTGGGTTAATTTTAGAGCATCTTCACTTTACTTTCTTTTACATAGTAAAATAAAGTATAGTTAAAAATGAAAATTAGCGACTTCGAGATTTGTAAAAATTTACCTTTCATTATATCGCCGAATTTCGGAAAATTGATTTGCAAGAGGTTCTGTATGTGTGTGTGGCCTGTCTACGGCCCATATTGATTGACTGAACGAGATAAAACTTCACAATTAAGCATTTTCCCTAACGTGGGCGGTCCCAGTGATGTTTGGCCGAAACCGGTTCATCGGAAGTGGCAGCTTCAAGTGGCAGATTCAAATAAATTTAAAGATCTAATTTTCAAAAAGGTTGACCTTGTTGGTCTCATCTAGTCGTTATATTTTTTTTACCAAGTTTTTACCAAAATTCCGGTAAATTTAATTTTTCACTTTAGATATCAAGGTGTCTATTCCAGATCTTTGTATATTCATGGTAAAAGAATGTCGGGTGTTGGCCACAACATATTCATTCCTACATTTTCTTAATTTAATTTGGTTGCAGCAATTTAGAAATATTTGTTATACGACTGTCTATATGATAAATTGTGCTACATTTTTCATTTAAATTATCTAATCGTAATTGTTAATCTCGAAGGGATAATTATTTTATGGTCTTACTATTTTTTAAATTATCGTAAGAGATAAGGTTTAAGGGAAATGGTTTATTGGGATGGCCAATGTAAAGTGGAGTGTTGCTTTTATATAATTTTAGACAGGGATCATAATTTAGCGTTTACAATTCGAAAATCTTTTATTCATTTATCAGTTTTGTAGATAATTAGGATTACATTAATTTTAGGATGTTCTGCAAAAATAAATATTTTGTTATTTGTACCAGATGCGATGAGCTAATTATATCATCGAACTAAAATGGTCTCCTGCAAAGTGCACTAAACATTCAGGTTACTAAGGTATATATTATATTGTATTTTGAACCTAGTGTTTATAACAGTAGTTCTGTTTCTGACAATTTGAAAGCTAGCAAGATTGTCTATCTGATTCTGCCAATTATATAGTCTACAGAAGCAGGAACTATTATTTGTCCAACTGGCGATGTACATCGTTTCATAGGTGAATGTTTAAAGAGCATGTAAAAAATCATGCATGCTCTTTAGACATTCAACTATCAAACGATGTACACCGCTGGTTGGGCAACGAATAGTACTTGAATTCTGTAGACTATACCTCAGCTTCCATGCATAGAAAACTTCTCAACAAAATCGATTTTTTAGAACATGATTTTTTCATTCTCTTCTTCCTTCCCTTGTCTAAACGTTATTGTTTGTTGAATCGAATTTAAACATTATCTTCACAAAACCACGGGACCTGAATTAACCCAACCTGACATTGCATTCATTGGCAAGTGTCTGAAGCTTAAAATATACCCTAAGTGTATTCAAATTTCGTGTAAATATAATAATAGAAGAGCTCCAAGCGGTAGAAAAGCAAAGTAATTATGGGTAAAATTGGAAAAACGTTATTTGTTCTCGAAAATTAAAAAAAAAGCTAAATGAATGAGCAGAATAAAATCACCAGGCTGGTATGTATTTTTAACGGATATTCAAGAGGTATTAACCATAAAATGAACCTGAAGAATATTAGCACGCGCAAAGGTTCTTTCAACTAAATACCAAAACTCCGGTTTGAAAAAAAAACAAACAGTTCAAATCGGAGTGAAGTTTATGCCAAAATAACAAAATATACACTGTGTTCTATAAGTACTTAGAATTAAAAAAACACTCAGAAATTGTACTTTCAAAATACTATTTGAAAATGTTTCATAAACACAAACATTTCTGCACAATAAATAGAAAATATTTAATTTTTGTGAAAAGTTTTGAGTGAATTTTGTATTAAGAAATTTATACAACAAAACACACTACGACTCGCACAGAGGTGATCGTAGTGGTTCTGAAGTAGTACTTAATGTAAAAAAACAAATCTTATCTATCCACATGCTCGGAAATCTCTGAGATTTTTGTTATTCGACAGAGAACATCATTGAGCGTAATCCGAAAATTATTAAACATTTGGAATTATTTAACTCGGCCACTACGGATCGCACAGAGATGATCGAAGTGATTGAACTTGATGTAAGAAACAAACCTTATTATTTATATGCTCGGAAATCGAATAACAATAATCTCAGATATTTCCGAACATGTGGATACATAAGATTTGTTTCTTACATCAAGTATTAGTTCAGAACCAATTCGATCATGTCTGTGCGATCTGTACGGGCCAAGTTAAATAAGTTCAAATGTTTAAGAATTTTCATATTACACTCAATGATGTTCTCTGTCGAATAACAAAAATCTCAGAGATTTCCGAGCATGTGGGTAAATAAGATTTGTTTCTTACATCAAGCGCTGCTTTAGAACCACTACGATCATATCTGTGCGATCCGTAGGGGCCGAGTTAAATAATTCCAAATGTTTACAAATCAATCCAGATTTTAACATAATAACTGAAATCTCCAAAATTCTGACTACCGAAGGGGGCGAGCAACTAAATCACGGGTTAAATTTCGCAACATTGTGCAATATGATAGAACATAACTACAGATATCTAATTAATGCAAAACACAAGATACAACACGGAACAATATCAAGTAAAACGGTACAAAATCGCACTACATTACTCAACCTGACGCAACTTGATGCAACAAATAGGATCATCCTACATTATGATCTTACCTTCAGCAACAGTGTGCAACATGACGCAACGTAGTGGAACTTCGAACAACGTTCCTCAACAAGATGCAGAATAGTACAACATCACATTCACAACATGGCGCGAAATAGTGCAACATCAAGCAAATCGGTAAAATATGATGCAAGAGAACGTAAAATAATGTTAGATCTCGCAACATAGTGCAACATGATGGCCCTGGAGAACTTCTAAGTGATTTTTTCGGAAATCAACTACTTGTAAGCTTTTCCTCGAATTCAAAAACCTTGGCACCAAGCCTCCAGAACTCCGATGAATAAGACCCAATCGAAATCGATTTCTGGTACTCGAAACTCATCTGCTTCTTTCACTAAATTTGAAAAAATGGAATATTTGGGATTAGAAACTCCTTATCACCGCAATTTTTATCAAATATTTTGCGAGCAGAAAAAATTTAAAAAAGATACTCTTGCCCACGTAAGAATCGCCAAAATGAATTTACCCTAAATTAGCACCCATCGAAATCAACATGAAAAAAAACACGAAAAATATAAGAAAACCGGCCCAATGCAACCACTAAATGAACCTTCAAGATATCAAGACCAATCTTAATCAGTTTCTGGTACTCGAAAACACCCCTCCACAAAATTATTTAATACCTGTGATAGCCGATAAAAAATGGGAACCGAACGAACCTTATAACGGATTTTCCCAAAATTATCACCCATCTCAATTGACACCTGACATTTACAAACTCCCCTTCACAAATTTTTATGAAAATCCAACGTGTCAAAAAAAATTTAAATTAAACCCGTTCCCCATCGAAGGACCTCTAAAAGAATTTTCCCGAAATTGGTGCCAATCTAAATCGATTCTTGGTTTTTAAAATCTCCCCTTCAACAATTTTTATGAAAATAGCGCGAGCAGAAAAAAAATATATATCAAGTTGGAAACCCGCGGGTTGAGCCCATTAATGAATTTTTTCGAAATCAGGATCCGACACAATTGAGTTTTGAAAGTAGAACAAACCCTGCAGAAATTGTTTTTAAAATCGTGGTAGCTAAACAAAATAATAAAGAAAGAGCCCCGCCGGACAGGAGATGGAAGAACACATGAAAAAGGGACCAAAATCAAAACATTAATTAGATACCAATTGTTACAAACCAACATTTCGCAATAGAGGGAACATAATGCCAGACATTCATGCAAAATACAAGACTCCATTTAAGTTTAACAGCTTTCACCAGCGCAGTTTTGGTTAATAGAGGATCCAGCAAATCCGTAATTTTAGAATGTTCTATACTTCCTCGATGAGATTTTGTCTAGTCTATGGCCAGCTCATTGTCACAATTTGCATCTCTACTGAACTATTAGAGACATTAGCACTACGAGGCTAATAGCATTATCCAGCTTTAAGATATAATCGGAACGATATCTATATGCACAAAATTAGATGTGGGGTCTGAGAACCATTTTTTACCCGTAAGCTTTTTCAATCACTATGAGGTCTGCTTTTCACTCAAACTGTTACGGCATCAAACTACTATTTAACCTCCACCAAAATCAATGTTTTTTTGATGTAGCAAGTAAATCGCTTTCCAGCGCGCATATAACCTGTTTCGGTTTGCCATTGTTACTTAATGAAAGTCGCGATTCGTCCATGAAGGGACCAATCAATATTGAAATGGAAAACTGTGTTGTACTTAACGAAATTATAAGCCTTACTGCACGATATATATATATATATATATATATATATATATATATATATATATATATATATATATATATATATATATATATATATATATATATAGCGGTCGCGTGTAATATAAGCCACCACAACATAAAATAAGGGTTCAGACCATCTTTATAGCAGGGCCTGTAAACTTTATGTATGTTCTACACAAAGAATTGGTATCTTTCTGATGTTAGTAAATTTGTTTGCTACATGATGTTAGATTGTGCTTTGAATAAAAAAAAATATATATGTGTTAATTAATAACCACCTCTTTGTAAGAAGGCGGTTAAATTCTAAGAAAGCCTGATAAGAAAACTGGAGGGGTGCATATGCTGTGACCAACATCCGACTTTTGTTTATCACGGTATTTTTGAAACATCACGCGTGTTTAGCGACATCTGCCAAAATCAGTTGCTCTCAGTTAGCATTGCCATTTCATCATGAAAACACTTACACCTGAACAACGTTTACAAATTATTTAATTTTATTATCAAAATACGTCTTCAGTGAAAAATTTATTTCGCACACTTCGTTCATTTTATGATCGTCGATAATCGACCTACTAAGTAATTCAAGACCGTAGGAAAATCTTCCATTTAGCGTCACTATCTGTGTGACAAACGAATATGATAATCGACACTTACTTATACACAATCAACTTCCCAACCACCCCATACTTGCTTTCCTTTTAACGCCGGATCGCGGATAAATTTGAATTTTTGACTTATAGATGGCTAATGTGTAAGAATCACAACAATCAGTTTCGAACAAATGAGACTATTGATTTGAAAAAATCAGTCTTCTCATCAGGTCGCGACGACTGATGTTGTATTACTACATTGGAATATTGTCTATATATATAGAACATACCATGTAGTTGTACTACTAGCGAATTACTGCATAGCGTACGAAATTTTTGATTCTTTCATATTTCCATCTATATTCAATTTTAACAATTAAGTTTTTTCGCATTTACGAATTTTATTATATATTTTACCTTTGGTTTTTGCAATTGTAATGGTGTTATTGTGATTGTTCTGTATATTGGTATATTTCAGCACTCTCGAATTAAATTCACGAATCGTAGGAAAATCTTCCATTTAGCGTCACTATCTGTGTGACAAACGAATATGATAATCGACACTTACTTATACACAATCAACTTCCCAACCACCCCATACTTGCTTTCCTTTTAACGCCGGATCGCGGATAAATTTGAATTTTTGACTTATAGATGGCTAATGTGTAAGAATCACAACAATCAGTTTCGAACAAATGAGACTATTGATTTGAAAAAATCAGTCTTCTCATCAGGTCGCGACGACTGATGTTGTATTACTACATTGGAATATTGTCTATATATATAGAACATACCATGTAGTTGTACTACTAGCGAATTACTGCATAGCGTACGAAATTTTTGATTCTTTCATATTTCCATCTATATTCAATTTTAACAATTAAGTTTTTTCGCATTTACGAATTTTATTATATATTTTACTTTTGGTTTTTGCAATTGTAATGGTGTTATTGTGATTGTTCTGTATATTGGTATATTTCAGCACTCTCGAATTAAATTCACGAATCGTAGGAAAATCTTCCATTTAGCGTCACTATCTGTGTGACAAACGAATATGATAATCGACACTTACTTATACACAATCAACTTCCCAACCACCCCATACTTGCTTTCCTTTTAACGCCGGATCGCGGATAAATTTGAATTTTTGACTTATAGATGGCTAATGTGTAAGAATCACAACAATCAGTTTCGAACAAATGAGACTATTGATTTGAAAAAATCAGTCTTCTCATCAGGTCGCGACGACTGATGTTGTATTACTACATTGGAATATTGTCTATATATATAGAACATACCATGTAGTTGTACTACTAGCGAATTACTGCATAGCGTACGAAATTTTTGATTCTTTCATATTTCCATCTATATTCAATTTTAACAATTAAGTTTTTTCGCATTTACGAATTTTATTATATATTTTACCTTTGGTTTTTGCAATTGTAATGGTGTTATTGTGATTGTTCTGTATATTGGTATATTTCAGCACTCTCGAATTAAATTCACGAATCGTAGGAAAATCTTCCATTTAGCGTCACTATCTGTGTGACAAACGAATATGATAATCGACACTTACTTATACACAATCAACTTCCCAACCACCCCATACTTGCTTTCCTTTTAACGCCGGATCGCGGATAAATTTGAATTTTTGACTTATAGATGGCTAATGTGTAAGAATCACAACAATCAGTTTCGAACAAATGAGACTATTGATTTGAAAAAATCAAATCAATAGTCTCATTTGTTCGAAACTGATTGTTGTGATTCTTACACATTAGCCATCTATAAGTCAAAAATTCAAATTTATCCGCGATCCGGCGTTAAAAGGAAAGCAAGTATGGGGTGGTTGGGAAGTTGATTGTGTATAAGTAAGTGTCGATTATCATATTCGTTTGTCACACAGATAGTGACGCTAAATGGAAGATTTTCCTACGATTCGTGAATTTAATTCGAGAGTGCTGAAATATACCAATATACAGAACAATCACAATAACACCATTACAATTGCAAAAACCAAAGGTAAAATATATAATAAAATTCGTAAATGCGAAAAAACTTAATTGTTAAAATTGAATATAGATGGAAATATGAAAGAATCAAAAATTTCGTACGCTATGCAGTAATTCGCTAGTAGTACAACTACATGGTATGTTCTATATATATAGACAATATTCCAATGTAGTAATACAACATCAGTCGTCGCGACCTGATGAGAAGACTGATTTTTTCAAATCAATAGTCTCATTTGTTCGAAACTGATTGTTGTGATTCTTACACATTAGCCATCTATAAGTCAAAAATTCAAATTTATCCGCGATCCGGCGTTAAAAGGAAAGCAAGTCTGGGGTGGTTGGGAAGTTGATTGTGTGTATAAGTAAGTGTCGATTATCATATTCGTTTGTCACACAGATAGTGACGCTAAATGGAAGATTTTCCTACGATTCGTGAATTTAATTCGAGAGTGCTGAAATATACCAATATACAGAACAATCACAATAACACCATTACAATTGCAAAAACCAAAGGTAAAATATATAATAAAATTCGTAAATGCGAAAAAACTTAATTGTTAAAATTGAATATAGATGGAAATATGAAAGAATAAAAAAATTTCGTACGCTATGCAGTAATTCGCTAGTAGTACAACTACATGGTATGTTCTATATATATAGACAATATTCCAATGTAGTAATACAACATCAGTCGTCGCGACCTGATGAGAAGACTGATTTTTTCAAATCAATAGTCTCATTTGTTCGAAACTGATTGTTGTGATTCTTACACATTAGCCATCTATAAGTCAAAAATTCAAATTTATCCGCGATCCGGCGTTAAAAGGAAAGCAAGTATGGGATGGTTGGGAAGTTGATTGTGTATAAGTAAGTGTCGATTATCATATTCGTTTGTCACACAGATAGTGACGCTAAATGGAAGATTTTCCTACGATTCGTGAATTTAATTCGAGAGTGCTGAAATATACCAATATACAGAACAATCACAATAACACCATTACAATTGCAAAAACCAAAGGTAAAATATATAATAAAATTCGTAAATGCGAAAAAACTTAATTGTTAAAATTGAATATAGATGGAAATATGAAAGAATCAAAAATTTCGTACGCTATGCAGTAATTCGCTAGTAGTACAACTACATGGTATGTTCTATATATATAGACAATATTCCAATGTAGTAATACAACATCAGTCGTCGCGACCTGATGAGAAGACTGATTTTTTCAAATCAATAGTCTCATTTGTTCGAAACTGATTGTTGTGATTCTTACACATTAGCCATCTATAAGTCAAAAATTCAAATTTATCCGCGATCCGGCGTTAAAAGGAAAGCAAGTATGGGGTGGTTGGGAAGTTGATTGTGTATAAGTAAGTGTCGATTATCATATTCGTTTGTCACACAGATAGTGACGCTAAATGGAAGATTTTCCTACGATTCGTGAATTTAATTCGAGAGTGCTGAAATATACCAATATACAGAACAATCACAATAACACCATTACAATTGCAAAAACCAAAGGTAAAATATATAATAAAATTCGTAAATGCGAAAAAACTTAATTGTTAAAATTGAATATAGATGGAAATATGAAAGAATCAAAAATTTCGTACGCTATGCAGTAATTCGCTAGTAGTACAACTACATGGTATGTTCTATATATATAGACAATATTCCAATGTAGTAATACAACATCAGTCGTCGCGACCTGATGAGAAGACTGATTTTTTCAAATCAATAGTCTCATTTGTTCGAAACTGATTGTTGTGATTCTTACACATTAGCCATCTATAAGTCAAAAAAAAAAAAAAAAAAAAAAAAAAAAAAAAAAAAAAAAATTCAAAAAAATAATTCAAGACATTGTGACAAAATTTCGTAGCAATTTGACGAGATTGGACATCAATCTACCACAACTGAAGCCGAACGACTTGCCACAGCGTCGAAGATTTGGTGAGTGGGCCTTAGAACATCTTGAGGATAATCTGTTTTTTGACCGAAAATTTCTGTTCAGCAACAAAGCTCATTTTTGGTTAAATGCGTACGTTAATAAACAAAATTGGCGCATTTGGGAAAGAAAATGCGCATTTGGAAAATTCCATCTGTCCGTATTGTTTCAAAGATGACGGTCGATACGTGGTTTTAGTAAGACGACGCCACATCCCACACAGCATGCGAAACCATTTACTTATTGAGAAATGAGTTCGGAGAGCAATTTACCTCTCGTTTCGGTTCGGCGATTTGACGCCTCTTGCCTATTTTATGGGGCTACGTGAAGTCTCTCGTCTATGCCAATAAACCAACAACAATTGCAAAATCGGAAGACAACATTAAACGTATCATTAGCGACATAATAAAATTGGACATCTATCATGGACCACTTCAAACGTAGCCATGGCAAACATTTACATGAAATAATCTTTAAAAAGTGAATGGAAAATATTAATTTATCGATTCAAACAAAGATTTCATACATATTTGAAATTTTACTGTGCTTTTTAAAAATTATAAACTTCCGCGTAACCATGCCTGTGTCTCCAAACCAAAGGATCTGTATCACTGAATATATTATCATCCGATAATCTCTCTTTATCCGTGAGAGCTTTCATAATGAGAAGATTAACTTCTGATCTTCCTCCGATCACTGTGAAGTTAACAAAGTTCGAAAATTTTCAGTCATTACATTTAGCTGATCAAAATTTCAACCATTCGAGTCCGGTAGATATATTACTTGGAGATGACATTTTTATGAAATTACTGCGTTCGCTCAAAACGCATGTTTCGGTTACGTCATCTCTGGTAAAGCAACTCTTGTAATTGATCAAAATTCCGTTTCAACTTATGGCTGTCTTAGTACATGCCACGTCTACCTTCATAACACAATTCAAAGTTTCTGGGAAGTAGGAGGAGATCGGGACATCGGGACTCATTTTAAGGAAAACACATTTAAGGACATAATCAGGTAAATACGTAGTACGGCTACCGTTTAAACCAAATACTCCTGATCTCGGAGACTCAAACCTATATTATCTGCCACACCACGCGGTATTTAAAAATTCGAATTCAACAACCAAGCTACGCGTTGTTTTTGGCGGTTCCTCAAAATCTTTATCGGGTATGTCACTTAATGATAAACTGGATGCCGGACCGCAAATACTACAAGAATTATTTTTATTTTTCTTGGTTTCAGGTGGTGCGAGCGTTACGGATGCCAAACATCTTCAAGCAAAAATAGTTGAAGGATTGCGACTAGATGGATTTAAATTGAGAAAATTGGTATCTAACAGCCAAGAACTACTTACTAGGTTCTATACCCAAACATAAACAGATACCGCATATTAAAATTTCCGTAAAAACATTAAGGTTAGTTTGGATGATTGATTCGGATTACTTTACATTCAAAATGAATAAGACAAATTGTGACCCTAGTACCAAACGAAATTTTCTATCCATAGTCGGCCGCATTTTCGATCCATTAGGATTTCTCTCACCATGTACGGTCCTCATAACAATGATTTTTCAAGGTCTCTCGCTTCATAAAATTGGCTGGAATGATCTCCTTCCCGAAAAAATTAAATCAAAATAGGAAAAGATACATTCAAATGTCATATTGTTCGAGAAAATTCAAACACCGCGGTTTCTGAATATTCCAATGACAGATGAAGCCAAAGTAGAACTATATGGATTTTCTGGCGCTTCAGAAAGGGCTTATGCAGCCGTGGGCTATTTAAGAACAGTTGTTTTAATGGGTTGTTTCGGTACGATTAATAGCAGCAAAAACCAATGTAGTTTTGTTGGTTAAGACTAGTTTGTTCCATAAGCATTCCTAATTTACAAACATTTGGGTAGACGGATTCTACAATTGTCCTTGCTTGGTGCTTCCGATGTTAATAGGCGATGGAAGACGTTCAGCGTAAATCGCACTTAATTTATTTTGGATCGGCTACCGATTTCTCCACCATTCCAAAACTATTCGAGAAGTCGTTTTCATTTTATTTTGTAATTCAAACGTCTGCTCACTGTTATCGATTTTTTAACAAATTTAAAACTAAACCAATTTCTTTGTATTTAACAGGCTCTCAAATCAAACGCGCTACAATGTTTGCCATGTGATAGTCTCAATATGAATGTTTTCCAGATGATATTAAACGAATCACCACTGAGTTCGATTTGAAATACGGAAGTAAACTACGATCATTAAACCCATTTATTGATGACCAGGGAACCTTGAGGGTTGGTGAATGGATCGGTTTGACTACTTGCTGTTCATACGACACTAAACATCCTGTAAATATCGATGCTTGCCATCTATTCACGAAGATAGTCACGTGGACTCTACACAAACAATACCTTTCTCCAATTACTTGGCGACAAAATTATCGGATAGTTGGAACAAAAAATTTGATTAAACATGTTGATCGATCCTGCATCACCTGCACTCGCCATCGTCTGAGTACAACAGATGGGTAATCTATCGTTACCCCGGATAACACCTTCAAGAGCACTTTCTACAGTAGATATCGACTTCGTTGGACCTGTCAAAGTTAAATCTAAAACCGGACGAGATGCGAAGATCTATAAGAGCTATGTAGCTGTATTCCTTTGTTTGGTCGTTAAAGCAGTCCACATAGAATTGGTATCAGGTTTGACAACAGATACGATTTTGCGCTGATGGATCCAACTTCGCCATTCAGCTAAGAATTTTCTTGACCACCAACCAGAACGACTGGCATTTCGTTCTTCCAACCGTCACCACGGCGGCATCTGGAAAGCCGGTGTTAAATCGATAAGGAGACACCTACGAGTAATTCGTACAATTGGAGAATTCGCACTAACTCCCATGTCAGATCGAATGCCTCTTAAATTTGCGACCCATTGCACTTATGGATACAAATTTTTCCGAGAATTGTGTAGTATTCACTCCAGGACACTTTCTCATGGGTCTCTCACCAATCGTGTTACCTGATGTCCCTTCTGATGAACTACAAATCTTATACTAACCGTTGTCAGCTCCCACATAATATGATGAATAGCTTTTGGAGCTTTCACCCCGGCGCTGATGGACTCATTCGTGTGGCGTCCTTGAAGACCCAACGTGGGATCTACAAAAAACCTATTGGAAAACTCTGTCCTGTTTTTAAGTAATTAAGTCATTATTTCCGTAATGTGGGGGAATTTGTTCGGACATCTCAAAATTTGTATTAACATCACTGAATTATAATTTGCTAAATTTACTGTCCGACTGAATTATTTATATACAATTTATTATCGTTTAATTGAACGAGAATTAATTTTCGTCGTCTAAAATTTGTTCTATGTAAATGAAACGTACATATTTTATTTTCACATCAAATGTAACAATAGAGTTATGTACTAATTACTTATATACTTATATTTTATACTTATACACGCATACATTTTTATTATGTATTTACCCTCAATTTGCTTATATACAAAATTGTTTTAATAAAAATATCGGGACAGAGAATACGAATTATAACGTTGAAACAGACAAGTGTTTCATTTCAATTGAATAAAATTTATTTATTAATATTTTTAATTTGATTAAAATAAAATAAGTCTAAAAAGACTTTGTCGAATTGTTTTGTTGCTTTATGAGTCTTCGGGTAGCTGAACTTATCGATGAAATTAGACCTGCAGAATTTTTGGTGAAATAAAATTGGTTATTTGAGTGACGAGTGATTCACTTGAAATTTAATTTATAATCTTTTTAATTAATAAATTAATCGTTTTTCGTAAATGCTATGTACTTTCCAAAATATTTGCAAAATACGAAAAAAGCTTCTATGGAACCTGCCACTTCCTGTGGCAGGATTTCGGCCTAAAATCACGGTGGTCTCCCAATTTGTGAAAAAGCTTAACTATAAAGCTTCCCAATCAATTAACCCACCTGAAAAGCTGTACAGGTCGGAATTGTTGTTGAAAAACAGTCTGTAAAATTTGTCATTGCCGCTTAAATTTTAGAAAACTAAACCGGTATTGTTGCAAAATTAATTTCATATATTTTACTTTGCAAAATATTTGCAAAAGCCGAAAAAGTTCCTGTGGAAGCTGTCACTTCCGAGGGCGAGAATTCGGCGATAAATCGCTGCCCAATTTATGGGAAAAGCTTAAGTATGAAGTTTTACCGCGATCAATCAGTCCGTCCGGGTTGTAGAGAGCATACATGCATTTAGTCTGCAGGACGCCACATCCACAGACATATACAGTAATTCCTCGATCTGCGCGGTAGTTACGTTCTGAAGAAACAGCGCGCAAACCGAAACCGTGCACTGTGAACCCACTTTTGTATTAAATTTGGGGAATACCTTCCAAATCCTTGTTTAAATAAAGTCTTTATTCAGTGACTAGTTATCTATATTCTATATACATCTATATATATATATATATATATATATATATATATATATATATATATATATATATATATATATATATATATATAAATGGATCGTGTTCGAATGCTTAAAACTTGATTTTGTTCAATGTCAAGGTAAATGATCACGAATAATGCAAAGTATTTATTTTCTATTTATAAACAAAAAACAGCTGATGATCCAGTGACAACAAAAATGTAATAGATTAGTATATTCAGCATAATGAGTATATACAATTTTGATTGAGCGTGATTTTAATGCACGGAATATAGGTGTGAGAGTTGATAATTGAGTCATGGAGAATTAAAATTCTATAGGGCAAATTTCATGACTTGCTATTTTTGAAAGATAAACTCGGTCTATTCTTTTGGCGACTACACACGGGTGAGCATCAGAGTCTACAAAGGCAGAAATATTAAAATATATATTTAAGCGATATTGGCGGATGTTCCTGGAAAGTTAAGGTACATTTAAAATATAAAACGACTGAACCAATTATCTATTTCTGCGTGATATAAAGATAAATTATTGATTAGTGAAATCTTTTTGTGCGATTTATACAAAGTGATGATCATTTACAGTTCGATATTTGATACAATGCCAAGAGGAGGTCATGGTAACATTGGTGGGCGTTCTCAGAATGCAACGCGACACCGAAATGCCGCAGCACGCGATTGAAAATCGTGCGCGACATTCAGAAGAGATCAATGAAGCTTACAAAGAGCAATAAGGATTGAGAAGAAAAGATGTTCGTGCTCGACAAAGTGATGAAGCAAGATCACAACTTGCTACTATTGAACGACAACGTCGACAACAACAAATTCCGGTGAACATTGAACGTGCAGCCTTTCGATATGAGCCAACAAACATTCAATACAGTGCGCATCACCTGGCAAGGTGAAATTGCCAGAGTTGCTTCCACCACCAGGGCCATTGCGCACGCTGCTTTTCGGTGAATCTCCTAATTCGGACCATTACTTGCAACACATCAAGATGTACAACAATTGTTTTCAAATCACGTGGTTTGGTGATGAAATTGTAAATGAACGAAATTATAATCCAACATTCAAGGTAATTTCACCAACATCAGCAATGAATGCTAATACACCAACACTAACACCACAAAATACACTAACACACTACACACAATACACGATACATCACGATATAACACAAACTAACACTTATCTTGCCAACAAAAGACAAAAATTACATAATTTTCCTCCAACTATACAGATTAGTAAATCGGCTCATCAAACTGTTTACGACTTCGTTGGAACAGATGCTATCCGATGATCACAGCATTGTCATAAAAGCGGACAAACGACCAGCAGGAACTCATGAACGACAATATAATGCACCTACAGTTAGTGAAATAACAATTGTTGTTGTTGGCGAAAATTTGGAATCCCATGATCATCAAACGCCGAACTGGAAACGCACTACAGCGAATAAGTGAGACACATCAATCGTATGTCGCACTGCAATATCCGCTTATGTTCTGCCGTGGTGAAGATGGATATCATTTGAGATACAACATGATAACTCCGGCCAATGGTTAGTACAAAAAATAAACATTTTTGATTGTCACTTCATAAATTGTATATCTTTAGGGGCCGAGACAAATAAAAAGGTCAGTTCAATGAACTTTTACGCATATCGAATAATGATTCGCCAACACCAGTTGATATGTACGTTAAGGTTGGGACAGAACGACTAAATGGATTTTTTGGATGGTGGACAAAATTACGCCAGACTAAATTAATGACATCATTTCCGCCGAAATTCCTGATCCTGAGATAGATCCAGAGTTGCACGAAGTGGTGAAGACCAATATGATGCGGACAACACAATCCCACTTCGGTTTGCATGTCTGACAATAAATGCACAAAACGATATCCACGTACTTTTATTTCTGAAACCCAAACTGGAAACGATGGATATCCACTCTATCGGCGTCACTCACCAGATTCCAATGGCAGAACATTCATCACTCATTTAAAAGGAGCGGATATCGTGATTGACAACACATGGATCGTGCCATATTCACCAATATTGTGTAAGGCATTTAAAACATATATCAATGTTGAGTATTGCAGTTCAGTGAAATCGATTAAGTACGTTTGCAAATACGTCACCAAAGGAAGCGATATGGTTATTGGTGTTGAACGAGATGAAATCAGCAAGTTTCAAATGTGAACTGCAACGAATCACTTTGGAGAATATTTTCATTTGCGATTCACGAACATCATCCGACTGTTGTGCATCTGGCAGTTCATTTGGAGAATGGCCAAAGAGTGTATTTCAACGCAGAGAACGCAGCACAGTGAGTGAAAAGACCGCCAGCAACAACGTGAACGAGTTGCTTTTCAACTTGCGCCAGTGATCCGTTTGCGAGAACATTGCTTTACTCGGATATGTCTCGATATTACACATGGAATGCATCATCGAAGAAATGGTTACGCAGAAAGCAAGGAAAACCAGTAATGGGTATCCAGGTGTATTTTCAAGTGATGCGTTAGGACAAATTTACACAATATATCCAAAGAATGACGATTGCTTCTACCTTCGGTTGCTTTTGGTTAATGTGAGCGGTTTAACTTCATTTGAGTTACTGCGGACTGTGAATGGTATGGTGTGTGCAACATTTCGAGAAGCATGTCAATAGTTACAATTGCTTGAAAACGACAATCACTGGAATAAAACGCTAGACGATGCAATATCTTCTTCGAACGCCAATCAAGTTCGTACACTTTTCGCTATGATCATTTCGACATGTCAGATCTCAAACCCACGTCAATTATGGGATACGTACACGTACAAAGATGATATCGCAGAAGACATTTTGCATCGCTCGAGTCGAGACAGGAAATTTCGAATTGCAAATGAGCGATGACATCTACAATGAAGCGTTAGTGCTGATTGACGATTTGTGTTTGCTTACGAGTGGCAAATTTTTGACTGAAATTCATATGCTAGCGCCAAGTCATCAAACTAGAGATGTATTGAATCGTGAATTGGAACGCGAGCGTGCTTACGACACAATAACTCTGCAACAGCAAGTACAAACAAATATTCCACTGTTGAATGAACAGCAAAAGAGTGCGTATGATCAACTGATGAAGGCCGTCGATGATGGAAACGGTGGACTATTTTTCCTTGATGCGCCCGGCGGAACTGGTAAAACGTTCCTGATATTATTGATATTAGCAGTAATACGTGTTCAAAGTGGTATTGCGTTAGCTTTTGCATCTACCGGAATTGCTGCAACACTGCTGGAAGGTTGAAGAACCGTATTCAGCACTGAAGCTTCCGTTAAACCTGAAAATCAACGAGAATCCTGTTTGCAAAAGTATTAAAAAATTGTAAATTGATCATATGGGATGAGTGCACGATGGCGCACAAACGATCATTAGTAGCACTCGATCGAACATTGAAAGATTTACGCAACAATAATCGTCGCTTTGGTGGCGTGATTATACTGTTGGCGGGCGACTTCCGTCAAACACTTCCAGTGATCCCGAAATCAACAGCGACGGATGAATTAAACGTCGCAATGTCTCAAGTCATCGTGTTGGTGGCGATACGGGAAAGCAATTCTATTGAGTATGCGAGTGTTCTTGCAACAGGATAGAACCGCAGAAGTTTTCTCCAAAGAACTGCTGAGAATCGGAAATGGACAAATGCCTGTAGATACTTCAAGTGGTTTAATATCGATTCCGTCTAAAATTTGCCAATTCACTTCAACGAAAGATCAACTCATCACTAATGTATATCCGAACATTGGTCAAAATTATCGTAACTACGATTGGTTGAGCGTACGCACAATTTTAGCAGCGACAAATATTGATGTCAATAACTTATATTGGACGATTCAAAATCAAATTCCGGGAGAATTACGTTCATTCAAATCGATTGATCTCGTTGAAAACCAAAACGAAGTCGTCAATTATCCAGTGGAATTCCTAAATTTTTTAGGAATTATTATTTATTATTTTATGCCGCCTCATCATTTGCATTGCGTCTTAAAGTTGGATCTGTCATCATTATGTTACGAAATCTTCATGCCCCGAAACTGTGCAATGGAACCCGACTGATTGTGACGAAGCTAATGAACAATGTGATAGTGGCAAGGATGTTGAAAGGGTCGTTCAAGGGAGAAGAATGCCTAATTCCGCGAATTCCCCTGATTTAAACCGATTTGTCGTTCCAGTTCAAACGCGTTCAGTTCCTAGGGAACCTTGCATTTGCGATGACCATAAATAAGTCACAAGGGCAGTTGCTGGAAGTGTGCGGCATAAATCTGGAAATGTCACGCTTTTCACACGGCCAGCTAAATGTGGCGTGTTCTCGAGTTGAGCAGAAAACAAAAAATGTAGTGTATCATGCAGCCTTAAATTGAATACACTCATTGTTCTATTTTTTTTAGATTTCAATAAAACGAATATAATTCAATGAAATTAATACTTGATTTTATTCTATTTTCGCCAAATATTGGACTGAACGAAGTCCATCGGGTCAGCTTTCCCTATAAATATAGGATAATGAATTCAATTAAATTTGCAAAGTGTTTCATTCAATCTATAATTGAAATTATATTGTCGCGTCATCTGTTAATTATCGATAATTATCGATCAAAACACAAATTCGGGTGGAATCATGAATACTCGAAATTAATTCAATCAAAAAATATATTTTGGGTAAAACGAAGTTTGCCGGGCCATATATGTTAAACAAAAACTCTTTACACATTTGATTTTCACTGCTGTCTTCTGATGAATTTGATAATTCTGCCAAGGGTTTTGTAAAAAAACTTGTTAAGATTGCTTTTTAACTCTTGTATTATAAAGTCCTTACTCGGCGCTAAAGCTTCGGTCAAACGTCTGCAAAATATTAAAGCACGCTCCAAATCAGAGTCTAAGTTAATGGCTTCTTTACCAAGTTGATTGTCAATTTTGAAAAATTCTGCCAGTGCTATGCGACTTAATTTTTTTTCATCGACTATTTGTGCATCATCACTCGTTTTTTCGGCATTATTACCTGCGAAATACGTTACCATTTCTTCAACAGACAGATCTCCTTGAGCGCATTCAATAACTTCAGAAATAACTTCTGAACCTATAGCATCAAATATTTCACAACTTTTTTTTACCCATTTCCACTAGTGCTGGCATGTCCATAACTGCTTTCCTGATGCAGCACTCAGGTCATATTTTTGTCCAAACGACATTCATAGTTGTGTTCTTTACCTCACCCCAAGCAAATTTAATATTTTGTACGGCGTCTAAGATGTATTGTTGCCAATATTCACGAATTGAGAGTTTATCTGGTTCATCTGTAGCTTCAATTAGTTGGATAAACGTTTTTATCAGATAATATAGTTTAAATACAGCAATGACTTCTTGGTTCATGGGTTGAATTAACGAGGTCGTGTTCAAGGGAAGAAATATTACCTTAACATTTGGATACAAATCAGCCAAATGTGATGGATGACTTGGTGCATTGTCAAGAATGAGCAGTATCTTGAAGGCAATGATTTCTCTTTTCCAATAATTCTCAGCTTGTACGCAAAAGTCATTTAAAAACCAGTCTTCGAAATTTTTTCCTGTCATCCAAGCTTTCTTATTCGATTTCCAATAGACTGGTAGGGAACTATTTGAAATTCTTTTAAAAGCTCGGGTTTTTTCAGATTTATAATCTGTCTTTTGCAACCTTGAAACTAGAAGAAGATTTCCATTCTTTCGATATTAACGTTCTACTCGGCATCCGTTTCCAAAATAGGCTAGTCTCAACGGCATTGAAAACTTGCTTTGATAGATATTCACCATTTTCTATTAGATCTTTCAAAAATTTTGGAAATTCAGAAGCCGCTACCGTATCAGCACTAGCCGCTTCCCTCGTTAATTCTATATTGTGTAAGTTTCGCTGTCTTTTAAACCTTTTAAACCAACCTTTACTGGCTGAGAATTGAAGCTCCCCAGAATTGGATGAAGACTGCTCTTCCTTTTTCAAATGATCAAAAAATTGATAAGGCTTTACTAAGTATAATGCCTGAACTAATTGCCATTTTGTTTTAATTTTGGTTCTCTATCCACAAGCAGCAATTTTTCAGACCTTTCTATTATAGAATTTCGATTTTTTTTGTGGTTTTTGAAGATAATGGTGTAGAACAGGCAACTTTTAATTTTCTCAGCAATTAATTTTATTCTTCTTATGCTTGATTCATTTATAGTATCTCTCCTAGGCTAGCTAATACAGATAGTTTTTCGCCATTTTCTATTGCTTTAACAATTGCTAGTTTTACCACCAATGTTAAAATTTTTGTTTTGCTAGCCACGTTCATTTTACGGGATTTAATAAAACTGTACAAAAATGTACTTTAACAACAAAAATTTACCTTAAATAAAAAACTGTCTATAACAGTAAAAAAAAACTGGAGAAGTTGGTGTAACACTCACTTTAATAAAAATCTACACTAAAACAAAAAAAAACTGTTCTTATCTTTAATATTCCTTTTTCAATAAGAAACCAACGGTTAACTCCAACAATGTATTACGTAAAATTATTAAAAAATTAAATTAAATTATTCACACAATAACACGTCTTTACATGAACAGTTTCGAAAATAAAATGCGAATTATGTACACAATTTAAGAGGGTTCACCAAATTGTATGTGTATATTGCACGAACAATAGTACGAATGGAGAAATATGCACGGGCTGCTGCGAAACTTTTTGCGCGCAGTTCGAGGGATTACTGTACATATTTTTTAAAAACTTCTTTCCAATTGTTGAAAATTTGATGTTACAAACAATCAGGATTTCATGCTGTATAAGATAGTGGAAATTTCTCAGCGGAAAATATGAGATTTCGCTACTCGCCGCAAGTGGCAGCACAATCACAAAAGATAATTTATTTTGTTATATAATTACCAGCGGAAACTTATTATTCATTTTGTATCTCTTTTTTCACTAAATAAAACATCCCAGCGGAATAAAATATTAAAAGTGATCCTTAAAATGACAAATTGATTAATCTCCGAAGTAAAGGAACTCGGTAAATCAAATCTTGAAATTTAACAATATTCCGTCTTTCCGCCATTCTAAAAGAATGACGACGAAATTTGGTTAAAAATATTGATCAGGGGTCCAAAACTTAGGACAAAATTCTAGGATCTGTTCATCCTGGACTAAACCAGGCCATTTCATAACCAATACTTTTGAAAATTTAAATTTTTTTATTAGTTTATTTTCAGTTTTTGGTCGATATCTCAAAAACTTCCACTAGTAACTAATACTTTCGGTTGTTTTTATAATAGCTTAGGTCATACTGAGACTACGAGGAAAATTTGGGGAAAATTGATGGATTAGAATTTTCACTAAAATTTTTTGATTTTCTGCGGCCAAATAAGTTATTTTCAGATATATTATATTGGCCGATATCTCAAAAACTTTTACTAGTAACCAATACTTTTGGTTGTTTTTCTAATAGCTTAGGTCATACTGAGACTACAATGAAAATTTGGGGAAAATTGATGGATTATAATTTTCACTATAATTTTTTGATTTTCTGCGGCCAAATAAGTTATTTTCAGTTTTTGACCAAAATCTCTAAAACTTCCACTAGTAACCAATACTTTCGGTTGTTTTTCTAATAGCTTAGGTCATACGGGGACTACAAGGAAAATTTGGGGAAAATTGATGGATTAGAATTTTCACTATAATTTTTTGATTTTCTGCGGCCAAATAAGTTGTTTTCAGTTTTTGGCCAACATCTCAAAAACTTCCACTAGTAACCAATACTTTCGGTTGTTTTTCTAATAGCTTAGGTCATACTGAGACTACAAGGAAAATTTGGGGAAAATTGATGGATTAGAATTTTCACTATAGTCTCTTGATTTTCTGCGTCCATATAAGATATTTTCAGTTTTTGGTCGATATCTCAAAAACTTCCACTAGTAACCAATACTTTCGGTTGTTTTTCTAATAGCTTAGGTCATACTGAGACTACGAGGAAAATTTGGGGAAAATTGATGGATTAGAATTTTCACTATAGTATCTTGATTTTCTGCGTCCATATAAGATATTTTCAGTTTTTGGTCGATATCTCAAAAACTTCCACTAGTAACCAATACTTTCGGTTGTTTTTCTAATAGCTTAGGTCATACTGAGACTACAAGGAAAATTTGGGGAAAATTGATGGATTAGAATTTTCACTATTATTTTTTGATTTTCTGCGGCCAAATAAGTTATTATCAGTTTTTGACCAAAATCTTAAAAACTTCCACTAGTAACCAATACTTTCGGTTATTTTTCTAATAGTTTAGGTCATACTGAGACTACAAGGAAAATTTGGGGAAAATTGATGGATTAGAATTTCACTATAGTCTCTTGATTTTCTGCGTCCATATAAGATATATTCAGTTTTTGGTCGATATCTCAAAAACTTCCACTAGTAACCAATACTTTCGGTTGTTTTTCTAATAGCTTAGGTCATACTGAGACTACAAGGAAAATTTGGGGAAAATTGATGGATTAGAATTTTCACTATTATTTTTTGATTTTCTGCGGCCAAATAAGTTATTATCAGTTTTTGACCAAAATCTTAAAAACTTCCACTAGTAACCAATACTTTCGGTTATTTTTCTAATAGTTTAGGTCATACTGAGACTACAAGGAAAATTTGGGGAAAATTGATGGATTAGAATTTCACTATAGTCTCTTGATTTTCTGCGTCCATATAAGATATATTCAGTTTTTGGTCGATATCTCAAAAACTTCCACTAATAACCAATACTTTGAGTTATTTTTCTAATAGCTTAAGTCATACTGAGACTACGAGGAAAATTTGGGGAAAATTGATGGATTAGAATTTTCACTATAGTCTCTTGATTTTCTGCGTCCATATAAGATATTTTCAGTTTTTGGTCGATATCTCAAAAACTTCCACTAGTAACCAATACTTTCGGTTGTTTTTCTAATAGCTTAGGTCATACTGAGACTACGAGGAAAATTTGGGGAAAATTGATGGATTAGAATTTTCACTATAATTTTTTGATTTTCTGCGGCCAAATAAGTTATTTTCAGATTTTGGTCGATATCTCAAAAACTTTCACTAGTAACCAATACTTTCGGTTGTTTTTCTAATAGCTTAGGTCATACTGAGACTACAAGGAAAATTTGGGGAAAATTGATGGATTAGAATTTTCACTATAGTCTCTTGATTTTCTGCGTCCATATAAGATATTTCCAGTTTTTGGTCGATATCTCAAAAACTTCCACTAGTAACCAATACTTTCGGTTGTTTTTCTAATAGCTTAGGTCATACGGAGACTACAAGGAAAATTTGGGGAAAATTGATGGATTAGAATTTTCACTATAGTCTCTTGATTTTCTGCGGCCAAATAAGTTGTTTGCAGATTTTGGCCGATATCTCAAAAACTTTCACTAGTAACCAATACTTTTGGTTGTTTTTCTAATAGCTTAGGTCATACTGAGACTACAAGGAAAATTTGGGGAAAATTGATGGATTAGAATTTTCACTATAGTCTCTTGATTTTCTGCGTCCATATAAGATATTTTCAGTTTTTGGTCGATATCTCAAGAACTTCCACTAGTAACCAATACTTTCGGTTGTTTTTCTAATAGCTTAGGTCATACTGAGAATACGAGGAAAATTTGGGGAAAATTGATGGATTAGAATTTTCACTATAGTCTCTTGATTTTCTGCGTCCATATAAGATATTTTCAGTTTTTGGTCGATATCTCAAGAACTTCCACTAGTAACCAATACTTTCGGTTGTTTTTCTAATAGCTTAGGTCATACTGAGAATACGAGGAAAATTTGGGGAAAATTGATGAATTAGAATTTTCACTATAATTTTGTGATTTTCTGCGGCCAAATAAGTTATTTCCAGTTTTTGGCCAAAATCTCAAAAACTTCTACTAGTTTCGTTTGTTTTTCTAATAGCTTAGGTCATACTGAGACTACGAGGAAATTTGGGGAAAATTGATGGATTAGAATTTTCACTATAGTCTCTTGATTTTCTGCGTCAATATAAGATATTTTCAGTTTTTGGTCGATATCTCAAAAACTTCTACTAGTAACCAATACTTTCGGTTGTTTTTCTAATAGCTTAGGTCATACTGAGACTACGAGGAAAATTTGGGGAATATTGATGGATTAGAATTTTCACTATAATTTTTTGATTTTCTGCGGCCAAATAAGTTATTTTCAGATTTTGGCCGATATCTCAAAAACTTCCACTAGTAACCAATACTTTCGGTTATTTTTCTAATAGTTTAGGTCATACTGAGACTACAAGGAAAATTTGGGGAAAATTGATGGATTAGAATTTTCACTATTATTTTTTGATTTTCTGCGGCCAAATAAGTTATTATCGGTTTTTGACCAAAATCTTAAAAACTTCTACTAGTAACCAATACTTTCGGTTATTTTTCTAATAGTTTAGGTCATACTGAGACTACAAGGAAAATTTGGGGAAAATTGATTTATTAGAATTTTCGCTATAGTCTCTTGATTTTCTGCGTCCATATAAGATATATTCAGTTTTTGGTCGATGTCTCAAAAACTTCCACTAATAACCAATACTTTGAGTTATTTTTCTAATAGCTTAGGTCATACTGAGACTACGAGGAAAATTTGGGGAAAATTGATGGATTAGAATTTTCACTATAGTCTCTTGATTTTCTGCGTCCATATAAGATATTTTCAGTTTTTGGTCGATATCTCAAAAACTTCCACTAGTAACCAATACTTTCGGTTGTTTTTCTAATAGCTTAGGTCATACTGAGACTACGAGGAAAATTTGGGGAAAATTGATGGATTAGAATTTTCACTATAATTTTTTGATTTTCTGCGGCCAAATAAGTTATTTTCAGTTTTTGGCCAAAATCTCAAAAACTTCCACTAGTAACCAATACTTTCGGTTGTTTTTCTAATAGCTTAGGTCATACTGAGACTACAAGGAAAATTTGGGGAAAATTGATGGATTAGAATTTTCACTATAGTCTCTTGATTTTCTGCGTCCATATAAGATATTTCCAGTTTTTGGTCGATATCTCAAAAACTTCCACTAGTAACCAATACTTTCGGTTGTTTTTCTAATAGCTTAGGTCATACTGAGACTACAAGGAAAATTTGGGGAAAATTGATGGATTAGAATTTTCACTATAGTCTCTTGATTTTCTGCGTCCATATAAGATATTTTCAGTTTTTGGTCGATATCTCAAAAACTTCCACTAGTAACTAATACTTTCGGTTGTTTTTCTAATAGCTTAGGTCATACTGAGACTACAAGGAAAATTTGGGGAAAATTGATGGATTAGAATTTTCACTATAATTTTTTGATTTTCTGCGGCCAAATAAGTTATTTTCAGTTTTTGGCCAAAATCTCAAAAACTTCCACTAGTAACCAATACTTTCGGTTGTTTTTCTAATAGCTTAGGTCATACGGAGACTACAAGGAAAATTTGGGGAAAATTGATGGATTAGAATTTTCACTATAGTCTCTTGATTTTCTGCGGCCAAATAAGTTGTTTGCAGATTTTGGCCGATATCTCAAAAACTTTCACTAGTAACCAATACTTTTGGTTGTTTTTCTAATAGCTTAGGTCATACTGAGACTACAAGGAAAATTTGGGGAAAATTGATGGATTAGAATTTTCACTATAGTCTCTTGATTTTCTGCGTCCATATAAGATATTTTCAGTTTTTGGTCGATATCTCAAAAACTTCCACTAGTAACCAATACTTTGAGTTATTTTTCTAATAGTTTAGGTCATACTGAGACTACAAGGAAAATTTGGGGAAAATTGATGGATTAGAATTTTCACTATAGTCTCTTGATTTTCTGCGTCCGTATAAGATATTTTCAGTTTTTGGTCGATATCTCAGGAAATTCCACTAGTAACCAATACTTTCGGTTGTTTTTCTAATAGCTTAGGTCATACTGAGACTACGAGGAAAATTTGGGGAAAATTGATGGATTAGAATTTTCACTATAGTCTCTTGATTTTCTGTGTCCATATAAGATATTTTCAGTTTTTGGTCGATATCTCAAAAACTTCCACTAATAACTAATACTTTCGGTTGTTTTTATAATAGCTTAGGTCATACTGAGACTACGAGGAAAATTTGGGGAAAATTGATGGATTAGAATTTTCACTATAATTTTTTGATTTTCTGCGGCCAAATAAGTTATTTTCAGTTTTTGGCCAAAATCTCAAAAACTTCCACTAGTAACCAATACTTTCGGTTGTTTTTCTAATAGCTTAGGTCATACGGAGACTACAAGGAAAATTTGGGGAAAATTGATGAATTATAATTTTCACTATAATTTTTTGATTTTCTGCGGCTAAATAAGTTATTTTCAGTTTTTGACCAAAATCTCAAAAACTTCCACTAGTAACCAATACTTTCGGTTATTTTTCTAATAGTTTAGGTCATACTGAGACTACAAGGAAAATTTGGGGAAAATTGATGGATTAGAATTTTCACTATAGTCTCTTGATTTTCTGCGTCCATATAAGATATTTTCAGTTTTTGGTCGATATCTCAGGAAATTCCACTAGTAACCAATACTTTCGGTTGTTTTTCTAATAGCTTAGGTCATACTGAGACTACGAGGAAAATTTGGGGAAAATTGATGGATTAGAATTTTCACTATAGTCTCTTGATTTTCTGCGTCCATATAAGTTATTTTCAGTTTTTGGCATCTTTTAGTAATATTATATTAAATTATCTTTTGTGATTGTGCTGCCACTTGCGACGAAAAGCGAAATCTCTTATTTTCCGCTGAGAAATTTCCGCTATCTTATACAGCATCAGGATTTCCATGAACTTTAATGAAATGGGTTCTTTTTTATGGAGGCAGACAAGACACGTGCAAGCTAAATATAAAAAGTTTTCGAACACCAACGTTGGTGTAATTTTCAATGACGATGACCAAACTCAGAAATGTTGAATAAAGTAGAACATTAGAAAGAAAATATTTCCCTTGACCACAATTCGACAAAAAGCAAACATCAAACAAAAATATAAACGAAAATTTAATAAGATTATCGTTATCAAATTATGTGTAGTGTGGCTTTTTTTTTATTGCAAAGCTTTATACAAACAACCAAACTTTTATGTGTGTACTTTAGAAAGTCAAACATTTCGACCTACAACAACTAATAAAATTATTTATTATTTTAGGCCTTATTTTGCAATAAATAAAATTGCAGTACACGCTCGTGTACCTAATCTAAGATAATTTTTAACGAAGTGTATACAACAACAAAAACATATAACGTATTTCATTTCCAAAAGATCTCTCTTAAATTAAATGTAGAAAACAAGATAGGGCAATCCTTCCCAAACCACTTTATCTAAGAATACAATTTTATTAGAATAGGATTAGAATAAAGGATTTTATGTTTTTGGTCGAATAATAATTTGTGACATGTACTGCTCGTACGGGTACATATGTACAAATCATTTTATTGGTTAATAAAGTTTAATTATACATTTGTTGCTAAAGTTCCCTGGGTAAAATCATAAATATGTATTTTATTACAAAAAATTATGCTTGCGTACATAATACATACATATGTATGTGTGTTCTGTTGGGGATTTTTTTTAATGTAACTTAAAACCTTTCTCTTACTAATTACCTACAACTGGTGGATACACAAAATGTTAACATATTTATGTTGGGTGCATCATTATTATTTGTAAGTAACTGGTCCCCTGTTTATCATTATTGATTCATTTTTTAATCTGTTTAAACATTCGAACGTTATCGAAAACTGTTAATTTACGTTATAACACCAAGCATAAAAAACGAATGCTTTTTGTGTCTCCCGTGTACGTAATATGTTAAGTACGTGTTGTCTAGTTGAAATTAAAAATGTGTAAATCGGAGGCCTACATATTGTGTACAGACATTTATCACAACATGATTTTGGGTAAACACAAACTGTGTGAACGCCAACACAAGAAGGATACATACGAGTACACGATTAACAAAAAAAAGGAAAATAAATCAATTTGACATAGGCTGTGAACCAAGATGTGAAAAATGATAATTTTTGGAGAAAACAAACGAAACAAAAATTAAATAATTTCAAAAGAGGCATTATCGTTAATATAAAATTATAGTTATCTAACAGACTTTTCTTAGTAGGATAAAAAAATAACACCATTTTAATTCTATCACGGAAATAAAATTTATGGGTTGGATTAACATTACTCTTTTAATTTAAGAAGAACAAATTTAGATTTGGGAAAGCTCCCGAACCTAATTTATATTTAAACATTACAGGGTCTTCTAATAAGAACTTTTTTTTTCAATAAGTATAATGTAGCTCTTTTAAAAGTCCCGTTATTCAGTTTTTTACAAATTAATAGTAGAAGGAGGAGTAGAAGATAAAATGAATTCAATTTGGCTTCAAAATCGGATTAAAATAATTAAAATCCATTATCAAAATGTTGGATATGTAAAAACAACATTCCGTAATATCAGTGAGAGAAAGTGTGGCAGAGAACCCACGTTTATCGATTTCACGACGTTCTCAACAATTAATCTTGTCCACAACGACCACATGGCGAATTTTATGCAAGGATATATCTTTACAACCTTATAAGGTCCAATTGGTTCAAGAATTAAAGCCGGAAGATTCCGAATTATTTCGAAAATGAAGCTGGTAACGCTGTTACTATCAGTGGTGTTCGCTACAGAGACATTCATGTTTATGAATTGTTTATGACCAATATTTGATGATATGAATATTAAAGGCTTGTGGTTTCAACAGGACGGCGCTACTTGTCATATAGCCAATGAAATCATCGGTTTATTGAGAAATGGAATTGATGGACGATAATTTCGCGAAGGGGGTGATGTTGTTTAACCACCAAGAACGTGCGATCTAACACCATTAAGTTATTTTTTGTGGGGCTATGTGAAAGATAAGGTTTAATAGAATAACTCACAAACAATCGCAGGTCTCAAAACCAATATCAAACGAGTCTTTTGTGAGATAGAGCCTGAATTTTATAGAAATGTAAACGAAAAGTTTGACCAAAGTATCAACCTCTGCAAACGTGCTCGTGGCGGATATTTGTCAGATATTATTTCTCATCCGTAAAACGGCTGGTTAATTTCAAATAAAAAAAAATTCTTATCGGAAGAGCCTGCACTAAGATTGTTTTCGTTAGTGTGCCGTTCTTAACAAAAAAACAGTAATACGTATACGAATCCAATAAAAATTCTTGAAATCTAAGTATGTGTTGGTTTTTAGACTGTTAAGTATAAAGATGAGCGAGACAACTAGTCAATATTAGAAAGAGATAAATAGGACGCCATGATTTCATCTTATTGGACCTATGTGTTAGACAATAATCTTCAATCTTATATTTTAATATCGTATAGTTTTCTAAATACGAGTACATATAATACCCTGTTGAAATAATACCCTCAGGTTTCAGAAGTCTTAAGAACATACGATCCGATTTTGTTGTATGGTCGCTCACTTTTTTCATAAAACCTAAGATAATGCGACTAATTATTTGACGTTCTTTCATCACCTTGGTTTCTATCTTAACTAACTTTCCAATGACTAATACACACACCTGCATTCAATGCGAAGTGGAAACGCCCCATTTCGATTCTTTTGCTTATTTAAGCTGCGACACTTGATTACCCTCATCACTTTGTTTTTGACGTCGAAGGCTTAAGGTGCGTGTAAATAAGTTGTGCGTTGTGTTCAGTTTAATAGTTTATCGTCAATTTATTAAGTTTATTACCAGCTGCAGTTAATAGTGGTGAAAACGGGTCGAGAAAAACCCTAACAAAGGAAGAAATTTGAAAGATTCTTGCGCTTAAACAATAAGTGCGATTTCCAAAAAAAATGGCCGCAATTCTTGGACCATGAACAACTATCTCAAAGATCCAGAAAATTATGGAAAACTCGAAGAGGTCGCACAGCCAGGGCGACAACAGAACGTGGACATAGAGCTATTTTGCGCGAAGCTTCGAATTCGATGCTATCTGCAAAAAAAAATTAAAGCAGAAAATTGGAGTCTCAGCCAGTTTCCGTACTGTTAAGAGCGTAATAAAAAAGTTTTCACATCTCCGGCGACAAAAACTAATGAAAAAAACACGTTTGGAAGGAAGAATGGTTCCAGGTTATTTTTTCGGACGAGAAAAAGTTTAATTTACTCGTAGATGGACCAGATGGTTTTAGACATTATTTTCATGATTTGAGGAAATCGGAGCTATTCCTGTTCCGCCGCCACACTAGTGTTGGCTCCATCATGGTGTGGGCAACAACTTCTTTTCATGGTGCTATTGATTTGGTTGTCCTGGAAGGCCAACAAAACTCTCAAAGCTACATCGAGCTCGTAGAAGGATAATCCACACAGCTGCACGAGTGAAACAGTGGTTTGAAGAAAATAACGTGGTAGTTTTGAATTGGCCAGCTTTGTCTCCGGATTTAAATATTACTGAAATTCTTTGGGAATGGCTATCGAGACAAATTTATTCGAATGGAAGACAATACGAATGCCGGAATGACCTTATGGCAGCTGTGTATGATGCTTTCGAGAAAGCATCGATAAAATTTATACAATTTATACTTTGCCTAAGAATTTATGATGTTGTAAGAAAAAATGGAGGACACACTAATTATTAAATAAAGAAAAAATATCAAAACAATAGAACGTAATGGGTTTTGTTACTTAATTTCACAGATGAGGGTAATCAAGTGTCGCAGTTAAAATAAGCAAAAGAATAGAAATAGGGAGTTGCCACTTCACATTGCATGCAAGAATGCCTATTAGTCATTGGAAAGATAGATAAGATAAAAACAAAGGTGATGACAAATTTTCTTAGGTTTTGTGGAAAATTTTCATTTCAATTTTTGCGGAGTATATATAAATAGCAACGAACTTCTACCAAACAGAATTTTGCGAACGATCGTCACGTTCACGGGCCCAGTACAAATATTTAAGTAACTATAGAGTATTTCTTTTACCGAAGTCAAATTTCTACCAAATAACAAAAACTATACATGTGTGTGAATATACAAATGGTAAACATTTGGGCGGAATACCTGCAACAATTGTTGCTTGATTAAAATAATTAATAATTAAAATTAATTAAGTAAATAGTACCATATATATAGACATGGTTTTTTATGATGGCCTTGGTATGTACTTTAATACAAAAATGCCAAATGATCGGTCCCTGGGTTCGGTCATATGAATAACAAGCAATATCTGCAACAGTTGTTGCACGAAGCTCTAATGAAAAATTTTGTTCTACAGAGTTCTAAATTTTCATATTTTCAATTTGGCGATCGTACAAAAAACAAAACACAATTTGGAAGAAAAAAAATTCTTGACATGTTGGTCGTTGCCACTAGATTTGAAAATAATAACTGCATGTATAACATTTAGTCAAGACACAATTTTGAGGACATTTCTGTGTAGACGTACTTAATCAAGTAAGTCGGTATCCACACATAAGTCGGTGTTTGGAAAACAGTCTTAGAGTGCATTCTTTTCAGGTAAATAACAAGACAACACAGAGATAGTCACCATATTCTCGTAGAGCAAACTCCTAATAGTTTGACCTATCAAACGAAACATATGTTTCGTTCCTATGGGAACTTGATCATTAAGTTTTCTTGAGTAAACTGAGTGAATCTCATCTCTCCCTCCACGTTGGGGCAAAAACAGGACTTTACAGAGATTGCACCAAAACGCAACCATATAGAACTGATTCCTTAGGCTCTGTTCTATCAAATGGTGTGAATAATTTCGATATAAGCTTGCTCAGCTCAATTTTTTTAGTAAAACTCTCATCGGATTTTTCTTATTTTGAAGGGAATCTCATTACAACGGGGGGCAACTAACAAGACGTCACAAAGGTTGCACCAAAATGCCACCGTATAGGAATAACACCTGCAAGTTTAACCTATCAAACGAAGCATGTTTCATTTCAATGTGGGTTTGCTCTGTACAATTTATTGAGCAAACTTCTTATCTGCTTCTTCTGATTTTTGAGTGCATCTAATTTATTCTCACAATAACAAGATATCACAGAGATTGTACCACAATGTCACCATAAACTTCTATGGGTTTGATCAACCAAACAGCGATTCTACCGTGTCAGTATAAACTTGTTCAGTACGATTTGTTTTGAGCAAAACTCTCAACTGCTTTCCTTCTGATTTTGAGTAAATCAATTTATGGCCAATAACAAAATATCACAGAGATTGCACCAAAATGTCACCATACTCGTATAAGAATAACTTTTTAGGGTTTGACCAGTTAAACATTGATTGTACCGTTTCATTAAAGACTTGCACCATTTTTTTGAACAAAATTCCTAACGGCTCTCCGTCTGATTTTTGACTGAATCTCATTTAAGCAGTAATTTCTTAGAGACTGACATATCAAACGGTGTGTGAATCATTTATCAGCAACATTTTTTTAGTATAACTCTCATCATACCTGTTTTCTTAAGGAGGGAATAACAAAACATCACAGAGATTGAACCAAAATACCATCACATTAAAATAACTCACAGGGATTTTTGAGTGAATCTCATTTATTCTCACAATATCTAGACATCACAGAAATTGCACTACAATGTAGGAATAACTCCTATAGGTTTAATCAATCAAACACCGTTTTATTATAGATTTGGTCATTACGATTTTTATGAACAAAACTTTCTCCGGCTCTCCACTTGATATTTGAGTGAGTCACATTTAGGCCAATAACTAGATATATATGGTATAATCAATTCATTTCGTCATTCTCTGTGATGTCTTGTTATTGTGAAAATAAATTAGATTCTCGCAAAAATCAAGAGGAGTCGATTAGAAGTTTGTCCAAAAAACGTGCGGGGGAAATCCGAATTGGAACAAAACATGCTTCGTCGGTTAGGTTAAACCCGTACAAGTTAATTCTATATGGTAGCATTTTCGTCCAATCTCTGCGATGTCTTGTTATTAGACTGGGTGTTCTGATGAGAATTTAGAAGCAACTTCTATATAATTGCTTTTTGATGCATCTTTGTGATGCCTTGTTATTTGCCAGAATTGGATGCACTCAAAATCAAAACGAGCCGATAATAATTTTACTTAAAAAAATCTCTGAGCAAGATGAGAGTTTTAATTAATTTATTTTTGTTTAATTTTATTCTATTTTAAATTTCATGGAATTTAATATTTCATTCAACTTTCTTATAAGAAATGATTTTACAGTGATTTTTCCAATACATGCTTATTTTTGTTAATTGTAAAAAACGGCACTCTTATTTATTTTCAATAATCATTAAAGCTTACCTGTCAAATGAAATTGCAACTAATGTAAAAACGGACGACGCAACCGAAACGTTGGCCATAAAATTATTTATTGTACAATATACAGATCCAAAAGGCCAGTCTGAATTTAACATAAATATAAAATTGAATACACAATTTAATAGTGACATCAGAAGATCGGCTACGCTTAAATTTAACAGGAAATAGTTGGTAACTGTTCGCATTCGACGATGGGCTGCAAAGAAATATGAACTAGTTAATAAAGTAATTAAAATTAATCTTAAAAATAAAAATTGGTAAATTGAGTTAACCGTTGAATAATTATATTTAACTAAATCCACCTAACTATTAACGAATAAATTTCAAATGAGGCAATTGTGTTTTACGTGAAAAGAACTTTTTGAATTTTAAAAAAGTAATGAACAAATCTATCTTTTTGTAAAGCTGTACCTGACTTATCAGCGATAACGGTTTTCTCACTTTATAAAGGTGGGAATCCCAATTTAACTGGGAGTGAACAATTAGGCCCAAGTATTTAAACTCATTCCCACCTAGAAGTTGAAAGCACTGTGGAGAGCAGGGATTTCTGTTGCATAAGTAGCTATGAAACGAAAATGTATTTGGGACAATTCCTCCGTTAGGTCGTGTAAAATTCATAACTCTAGATTTATCGCTTACAGCCTGGAAATAGAACCATTTACTAGGTTTTAATAAATCACTTTGTAATGCAAGTTGAGAATTGCAATCAAATGGATAACTCTACGCCAGGTCGTCGGTGAATGCTGTGGTTTGACTCAACAGATCGATATCGAAAATGGAATTAATGTACTCGTAAATAAAAAATAGCGGAGGTTCAAGCATAGAGTCCTGGGGAACTCCACAACTCAAGTTATCTGGGCCACTGATAGAGCTTTCCACTTTAACCACTTGACGACGATTTTTAAGATAACTAACAAACCAATCTAGTATGACGCCTCTCACCCCCACGAGCTTCAATTTCGTAAGCAGAATGTCGTGATCAACACTATCGAATGCTTAAGGTATATCTAGAAATAAAGCGGTAGACTTTTGAGACTTGATAATAGCCAAATATATATCACTTAGAAATTGTAATAATACCTCCTCAGTAGATTTACCCGCTGTGAAACCGAATTGTTTCTCGTGTGGAAATTTAATATTATCGAGATAATTAAGTAGTCTGCGCTTTACCATTTTCTCAAATAGTTTAGAAAAAGTACATAAAAGAGCTATGGGCCTATAGTTATTAAGCTCCAACTCATCTCCTTTTTTATAAAGTGGTATTAGCAGAGCTAGTTTAAATACATCTGGAAAGATTCCCCTATCCAGGCTTAAATTAAACAGATATTTCAAAATATCTAACAAATACCAAGAACAATTTGTCATTAAAAAGTTGTCAATCTCATCAATACCTTTGGATGGTTTCTTTTTTAATTTTTTAATTTCCGATATAAGTTCCACCGATTGTATTGGTTCAAAAACGCAAGATGTCAGATAACCATTGGAGGAACCCGTTATATATCTTGAGAATTCACGGAGATCGGTGGATAATGTGGTATTGTTAAACATTGAGAATGTGCCGGATGTAACATTTATAAAAAAGTTATTCAATTCATTGGAAATGGCTAACGCACCAGAAACAATCAAATCTGTATTTAATATTCTAATGCGCGTTATTGGGCTTTGGCCTAAATTTTTTCCTAGAATCTCATCAATTAGTTTCCAAGTTTTTTTAGAGCCATTGCCTACTGAGGAAAATTTATTTTTGTAATAATTATCCTTTGTAGCCTTGATACTGCTCTTCACATTATTTGACAGTTTTTTCACGAATTTTTGTAGTCTACCATTGAGTGGATTACACTTTAGTTTCTTCGAAAACTTGTGAAGCTTTTTTATTTGACGTAAAAGATGTGAGTTTATCCATGGCTTGAGTTTTCTAGTGTTGTCAATGGCTACTGTATAACGTGAAGAAGCGATATGCGATTTAAGAATGTTAAAAAATACATAACGAACTTAGCGATAAAGAAAAAGCTACGTGACCATGACCTGATAGCATGGAAAGCACATAAAGGCAATACAATTACTGTGCTCGCAAAAGTCGATTACTGTAATAAAATTTCTGATTTCGCTATCTATGATTTTTTATTTGTAATTTTTCCGTGTAAACAACAGATGGTTGGAACGATCAATAGATTAATTTTTATTGTCTATTTTATGTCCCTCCTTCTTTTATTTTATTTTGCTTATTTCTACTATATATAACTAAATTTTTATTTTTACAAATCAGTATACTCCTGATGATGACCTAACAAGTCAAAATCGATCGAGTAATTTTTAAACTTGTCGAACAAATTTTTATATTATAAAGTATTCAAAAAAATGTTTTTGCGAAATAATTAAACAAGTGATAGAATGTGTTTATTAAATGTTAAGAAACTTTTCGAAGGTTAAGTTGCAGTCAGCTTCGCAATAAACTGAGTCCCAAGTTTCGAATAGAAAATAATTTTTAAGGATACCATAATTTACTCTATGATAATCCGCATTACTGCCTAATGTAATATTGCAACAAGTAGAGCTTGCTATTATTAATTTAATTAAGTTGTGAGCGTTAATACCCAAAGGTAGGTATCAACTTCGAACGCATAATCCTTTGTCGATTTAACAAATACGTGATCGAGACATGATTGAGCTCTAGTTGGCGTATTTATTAAACCAAGGAAAGCGTGAGCCGCTAGCGTTGGTTGATATATGTAACTTTCCGTAAGGTTTATTAAATTGATATTAATATCGCCGAATATTATAATGTTATTCTTGCTACTAGACTGCAGAAATATTACCAAATTATTTTATCTATTAGAAGTTCTACAATAATAATATCAGCTGATGACCAGTTTAAGCACTTTATGAAACGACTAAACTGTTATGAATAAAAACAACAACGCCACCAGAACGGTAATTATTGTTACAGCATGCCTTAAAGTTATAATGAGACAAAAAATACCCACGACATTTATGCGAGTATATCCAAATAAACGTTAAAAGCATCGAAAGTGTCTCTTAAACTACGAATATTTTGATGTGCTACTCTAAGATAACGGCCAGTCATAAACATGGTAATTAATAAAATTGTAAACATGAACAGTGCTTGGACAATTTTGGTCTTTTAAAAACAAATGCAATAATGAAATGAATCAATACACCGTACGAGTATAAGAAGGATACGCTAATAAATTGGATGGTTGAGCAATACACTAAATTATTATATATGGAATGATTTTTATTTTTCATGAACTGCATTATCGACAACATAGAGGTAAAATATAAATACGAAAGATAAACAACAGCTGTCAAATTTATATAAACAACAATAAGTAGTTTTTCTAACGAGAAAACAATTTTAAAAGTGAACAGCTTCACGATAAATTTATAAAAGGTAAGATTATCTTGTATAGGTATTGTACTTAACATTATTCATAATTTTAGATGCAGCGGCAGCTCCTCAACCTCTTTGCGAATCTTCAATCGGGTGCTCATTGTTGCGTATGAGAAAAATATCATTCATAGAATGAATACGGTGAACATCACTTTCTGCTGATTTACATAAACATGTTTGACCATATTTGCACCATAGATATTTGTAATTAACGGGTGTTTTTTTAGGAGGTTTGTTTTTCCGATAGATGTCGTTTTATTTTATGACAGTTGTTTTGACAGCTCAAAGTGGCATTTCTACTCAGTATTGTTTGGCAAATCATTATGAATAGGTTAACTCCAGAACAACGTTTTCAAATCGTGGAAATTTATTTTCAAAATCAGTGTTCAATTAAAAATGTTTATAGAGCACTTCGTGAATTTTATGGTGCACATAATCGTCCGTCAGAGACCACCATAAAGAACGTAATTACCAAATTTCGGTCTACATTCACTCTTTTGGATGCCAAGCCACCGACAAGAATGAGAAGAGTTCGTACAGAAGAAAATATTGCTGTCGTTGAGGCCAGTGTCGAAGAAAACGACAATTTATCGATTCGTCGTCGTGCTCAGCAAATTGGACTTTGTCCATCGACTTTATGGAAAATTTTACGTAAAGATTTGGGTTTGGTGCCATACAAAATTCAATTGGTGCAAGAATTAAAGCCACACGACCATCGTTTGCGCCGTGAATTCAGTGATTGGTCGTTAAATCAATTGAACGAAGATCCATTTTTTTACCGTAAAATTCTCTTCAGTGATGAGGCGCATTTTTGGTTAAATGGATACGTCAACAAACAAAATTGTCGCATTTGGAGCAAAGATAATCCACACGCCGTTCTAGAATTACCAATGCATCCTGATAAATGTACTGTTTGGTGCGGTCTATGGGCTGGTGGGATCATCGGTCCATATTTCTTTAAAAATGAGGAAGGACGACGCGTTACCGTGAATGGAAATCGATACAGAACCATGTTAAATGAGTTTTTGTTGTCAAATCTTGAAGATATGGATATGAATGAAATGTGGTTTCAACAAGATGGTGCCACTTGCCATACAGCACGTGAAACAATCGACTTATTGAAAGAAACTTTCAACGACAACATTATTTCGAGAAATGGTCCGGTGAATTGGCCTCCGCGTTCGTGCGATTTGACGCCACTCGATTACTTTTTGTGGGGATACGTGAAGTCATTGGTTTATGTGGATAAACCTCAATCGATTGACGCTTTGGAAACCAATATTCAACGTGTCATTGCTGACATACGCCCTCAAATGCTTGAAAAAGTGCTGGAAAATTGGACCTCCAGAATGACATTTGTGAAAAATAGTCGTGGTAGCCATATGCCAGAAATTGTGTTTAAATGTTAAATGCCAAAAAATTATCTACCAAATAAAAAAAAATTTTGGTCATTTCATAATTTTATATGTGTTTTATTCAAAAAAAAAATCGGCAACCTCTTAAAAAAACACCCTTTATAATTTGACTTTATATTTTTAGCTTTACAATAGAGCTTCACAGTTTTGCGAAAGAAAAGCATCCAGATCCGTAGTGTTAAGTGTTTTATATTTACGCATTTTTAAAAGAATATTGTCTTTAATAGTTGTTGTTTTTTGTTTGACGATATAATAATCGTTCATAATTTATTGGCTTTTAATTTTCTGTGAACCGGCTCTATATAGCTTCGATGAAATCTGACACAAATGGGTCTGAATTTAGAAAGTGTATTTTAACAATGACAGGTTTAATATCATCGTGCTTGATTGTTATGCAAGCAGCATATTGAATTTGGTTTGTTTTAGATCACAAATTTTGATTTGAAATCTTGTAAGCGCCTTTGTGGGGTAGTTTCATGAAACATGAACTGAACCGGATCAGATCAAGCATCAAGAAACACAGCTTTTTATTTTATTTTTATTTTCTCTGCAATTCCTGCAGTTGTGGGGCTGAAGCTCTCCCAACTTTTTCAAGGTTTTTCGTCAGTGTCAGCCAATTTGAAGACGTATGGTTATAGGCCCGATTTTATCATCATCAGCAAATTGCATAGCTCCACGCCAGCCTCTATATTAGCATGGAAGATGGGTCGGCCCATGAATTTTGCACTCAGAGAGGGGGTCATGGATGTGTTCCATTTCCTCACAGATCGTAATCTGTTGATGAAAATTTCTTTTGCATCCTGCTTCTATCGGGATTCGAACCTAGTACCTCCCGATCCAAACGTCAAAGCTTTAACCACTGTGCTATTTGGTTGGTAAGGAACACAGGTAATATCTCGAAAAATACGGGTCCTAAGAAAAAACGTTAAAGGTTTAACGAAAGGAAATACAATATACCGCTATACCTATTATGATTAATCGAGATACGGTCGGTGTAAAAAGAGTTTCTCTTATAAATTATTAAGAACTATAATTTTTATACTACCCGGTATATAAACAAGCAATTATCATTAAAAATCATTGAATATTACACAACAAACACACTCTAAAATAAAATAATTTAAAGGATATGCAATTTAAATTACCGGTCAAACGCCACATTGGTTATATGCAGATCGGAGCTTGATGCAAAAGGTATTTTTCACCATCTGATTACGATCGATAATGGAAATGAACACAACTATGACCCGCTAAGCAGGAAAGCAGTGTTTTACATGAATCGGAGCTACAGCCGTATGTCCTCAATTTGGCTACTGCGTGACGTAGGACGTGAAAGGCAAACTGCGAAAGAGTTAGAAGTGCTTCACTGCAGAACAGATTGCAAAAATTAAAAAGCAGAAATTTTACTGTTGGTTTAAAAACATATTTATTGAATTTAGAGTTTTGTATTTTACGCGGTTCCACGACAATTTATTGAATAACTACTGGAAACGACAATTCACCATAAAGAACAAGTTACCGAAAAATCAAATATTCGGAAATGAAATTCTCCGAAACCTCAATTCACTGAAAAAACAATTCACCTTAAAATAATTCACCGAAATAACAATTTACCGAAAATTTCAATTTACCGAAAATTACAATACATCGAAAACGATAATTACCCAAAATCTCAATTCACCGAAAAACTATTAATCTAAAATGACAATTCACCAAAACGTCAGTTCATCGAAAAAGCAATTCACTGAAAACGCCATTTCACCGAAAACTGTAAATTACCAAAAATACGTGGAATGGCTCGCGTAATATTAAGCGAATAACTAATAATATTAATAATAACTATTTTTTCGGTTGAATTTTTTATTACAAATCATGAAGATCTGGAACAGGTTTCATCAGGGAAGTTCTTATTGGTCGCCTTTTAAAGGAATAAACAAAATTCGTTATCATAATCGAAATGTTCCCTCGCTATCTACACATTTTAACCACAATTTAAATAAAGAACAATACGATTCATGAGGGCTGTCGAAAATACGTTGACCTAATTTTGATGAATGGTCATTTTTTGTGAATTGTTGTCTTCGGTGAATAGTCGTTTTCGGTGAATTGTCGATTTCGGTGAACTGTCGTTTTCGACCTGTTTTTAGAGGAATTGTCGTTTTCATTGTTTTTTCGGTGAATTATTGCTTTCTGTGAATTGTCGTTTTCGGTGAATTTTCGTTCTCGGTAAACTGCCGTTTTCAGCTAATTGCTAATTTGTCGTTTCCAGTCAATTATAGTACTACTATTCCACACTATAACACCTGTTGTTCGCTGTATGTATTAAGCAGTTCAGCGGTTCGCACAATATATTAAGCGGTTGAGTCTTTACAACTAACATTTTATAATATTTAAACGTACATAAATTTTGTGTACTAACACACAACACGACTAAACAAAATTAATTCAATAAAGTGGCAACATTTTCCGGCGCAGTAAGGTGCAGTGGTTAAAGCTTCGGCACTTGGGCCGGGAGGTACTGGGTTCAAATCCCACCAGAGGCTGGATGCAAAGCGAATTTTCGTCATCGATTACGATCGGTGATGTTAATAAACACAACTAAGACCCTCTGTTGGAGTGCAGAATTCAGCGCCGACCCACCGTTCATGTCAATGTATATACAGGTTGACATGGAGCTTGCAATGCGCAGGTGGTATACTGTAATATAGTGTGAATGGGTGGTGTGTGCGTGAATGAAAAGGAGGGTATTAATTGACCTTCAAGGGACATTAAATCCACCGGACAATTAATACTTTCTTTAAAAAAAAAAAATAACCTTTTATTGCTAATCCACTTATTGTTTTTCTTCATGATCACAGTTGTTTTTAAAATGTTCAGCGTAGAATCAACAATCCATTTCTTGATTTTACATATCACGTCCAATAAGGATGCCAAACAAGTCACCGGCCAAATTGCATACAATGTTAAGAATACTGCGTTTGCATCTATTTGCTTTGTAGTGAAGAATTTTTGTTTCTTTTTTATGTCAATCAATATTTGGTTCATTATTGAACGCAGATCACAATTGAACATTATTCTACAGTTGTCTCCATGCAAAGCTGATCTATGTTTTCACCGAAGACAAGTGTGAAGTTATACCAGTATTTCATCTCAGAAAAAAAATGTTCATCAGACAATACTAATTAAATCCTATACCAGGATTTTTAAAATCATCCCAAAATTTTTAAGTGACACGAAATATGTTAATAATTGATCTAAAATGTTTATTCTTCAAATATCTATGATAAATATATGAGAACACAAGCCCTTACTTGAGATTGACACAATGGGGTCATATCTTTATAGCCTTTTTAGTTAATATATGACTGATTGATTAAAATTAATGATGCCTAGAAACCACGGGTGTCGTGACCGATCTATTCTGATTTTAATACAGCATCATCTCCACTATCCAAAATAAAATTCACATGAGGAACCGTACGCTGAGATTGGTGCTATAGCATCCGGGGATTGCTCATTTCGTATAAAATATTCATTTCAGATATAAACGAATGGTTACCTGGAATCTATAGTGTCGTAACCTTCTGTCAAATGAATCAATTGGATATAATGTATACTACTTACGAATAAACCCCAAGACTATTTATATGATAGGATTGGCGCTAAATGGTCATAAGTGTAAATGTCCTAATCATTTTTAAGAACATAATTCGGCTTTAAATTAATGGTTCCTAAGAACCTGAAATAACGTCATCGATTTCTTCTGATTTCGATACAACATAATGACTTCTATGTACGAGAAAAATCCAAAGACCAATTGCTTGCATTATCGAAACGTTGTTACAATCATCTGTAGTACGCTCCATGAATCTCCAACCCAATTTTGTTTGATGTGCAATCGGCTCTTGGGAATGGGATGAAGGCTTTAAAATATTTTTCAACAGTATGTCTAATTACTAAAATTGTTCTTACTGTGCTTTTAATGCAAGCAGGCGTTAAGCACGATTCTATATACAGACTCAGGCGTTGTTAATTTACTCAAAGAACCGAGTTTTTCTGGAATTACTAGACAGTTGAGCGCGGCCCTTAGGTTCTTGGTTGATACTGTCATAAGCCTATATGAAGTCCATATGTAGTTAATGTATGGTTCTATTGTACTCCAAACATTTTTCAGCGATTGGTTGGAACGAAAATCATATTGATAGTCGCCAATGGTATTTGTGGCGAGAGGGATGAGCCTGGCAATTACAACGTTAGCCAACACCTTATAGGCAGTGTTCAATACAGCTATGCCACGATAGTTTTCACATTTAAGCTTTTTTATGCGGCGGACATAAGAGCCGGTGTTCCATACCCCCTAAAATTCCTTAGCCCTCTGCCTGAAATACTACGACATTTTGGGTACCTGCATGTTGCATCAAATAGTAATAGTTCAATTGATCACAAACTGGAAAAATTTGGTCGCGGAACAATTTTATCATTAAAAGTTTATAAAATTGAAATTACATCAGCTGAAACGCCTTAGACCACTGATACTCTTCAAACCAATTAGTAAAATCTTAACCATTTTATTATTTAAAATTTCAGTTAATACAAATTTGGCTGACTACAAACGTGGAATGAATTAGAAACACTTACCTCTGGCTGTATGCCTCATCCAGCAGATGTATGAGGCGGAAAAATCCGTTTATGGGATGTAGCGCCAGTTTAATAAATAAAAATAACTGACGAAATTTTGATCGTGGGACCATTTTATCATTGAAATTTGAGAAAATTCGAAACTACACTTCCTAAAACATATCGTATAAACGGATCTAAAGCGTATAGTCATAGTGGGATTAATGATCGTCTGGTAATATGCTGTTACGAGTTTCGGGAGTTCGTACTTGATTTTGCAAATAGTATAAACAACAATCAACTCAGGGATTAAAGTTACAAACTTTATTTTTTCCATACACCTTTTTTAACTTCTGCAGTAATTCACTAATAAATATCAGTCGTTTACTGGTCATTTAATTCACTTTTGACTCTTTCACTTTCACTATTTATTCACTACTTTTTGCACTGTTTTTACTTTTTGTGAATTGCGCTTCTATATACCTCTTGCTCACACTGGTTAAAATACAATTGTCCCCCTCTGCATTTAAAATTGCTCGCACTTCTTTTGTCTATTGCTGTTTGAGATTATTCTTTTTATTGCATCTGGCGATGTGTGCGTTTGGCAATTGTAAATCACTTTCATGTAATTGTATTCGCAAACATTTCCCCCTATCTTGATGATTAACGCCGTTCTTAATTCTAGTACTTCCTATGATGATATTATCGCAGCAGTTTACAATTGTTTTCGTTATCTCCATATTCCCCTCCACTTGGAATGTCATTCTAAAATCTAATTCCCAATCAGTATTGGAAGGATACTTAATCCAAGACAACATAGATGATGTTAAGAATAATACTCGCTTAAATAAAATTATAGTCTGCAACTGGGATCAAACTTGTGACCTTTGGGTTGATAGCGGTTGGTGATATATACCTTAACCACTCTACCACCGAGTGATATGCTAGTGTAGAGTAGAATTCGTAGCAATACTAATATAATTTCGACCACAATAACGTCATCTGTATTATCGACTATTTTATTTTCGGCTCACTTTAACTAGGTGTAAAAGACGAAATTTATGATTTATTTCGAATAATTTTATGAATTATTAACGGAGTTCAAATGTCATTATATCGCAGATGCAGTAAAACGCTTGAATTTAATTAAAATGTGAATTTTTATTTGTTTCAATATCTACATCGAGGTGCGATTGCCAAGTTGGAATTTTGGTTTCGAACTAATGAAACATTGAATTATTTTCATCATTTTCGTTGACAAAAAAGATTTGATCACAGATCAACAATATGACATTAGTTTTGATCAGTATTTGATTTATTTTGATCTTTTTCTTGATCCCTGATCAATAACAAAAATCCAAAAAATTTGTTTGATTTCATTGACTTTTACACACACATATACAAAAAATTAAATTTCGAATTGAAATTGCCAACAAACAACAGTGCCTCATTCAAAATGTGTTTTTTAAAGCGAACGCCTGTATTTTCGAATTTATAAATAATTTATAAATTATAAATTATTTAAAATTATTATAAATTATAATTTATAAATTATTAATTTACGAATTTATAAATTATCTCCAATCTCGAAAAAGATACCTGGTATTTGTGGAAATACTTACCATATTTTGGGCGATGTAGCCTACCCATTAAGGGGATATCTGTTGACACCCTTTAAAAATTATGGAAATGGAAATTTGACGAGAAAAAAGAACAATTATAACAAAAAACATTCTCAAACCAGAGTGAAAATTGAAAATGGTTTTGGGCTCCTAAAATTAAGGTTTAGGCAGCTCATTAGATTGGATTTTTTTACTGTAGTACTGTTGTACTCGCTTGATGTGTCGTTCATAATCTTCGCATTGACAACGGCGATTCGTGGGATGAAACATTAATCCACGAAGAGAATGAAGATACCAGGATACCGAGATGTGTGAGAGAAAATATGTCGGAAGCAGATGTTAGGGCCAGCGGTGAAGACAAACGAAACCTCATTTTGAATTCCCTATAATTATATTTTAAACATTTATAAATTTTGAAATTCACATTATTTTATTTAAATATAAACAGAAAATTTTATAAAATTAAATTAATCTAAATAATTAATTGTTTTTTTTAACTTTATTAACTCAGCCAAAAGCCTTAATTTCTCGCGTTGATGTTTTTCCCTCTCATTTTGTTTTTCTTAGTCTCGCTTTCCTTTTTCTTGGTCTCGCTTTTCTTTTTCTTGCCTTCTTTCCTCTTTTCCCTTATGCCTTTTTTCTAAAAGTTCCTTATGCCTTTCGTTCTTCTGTTTCTGTCTTTCCTCTAGCATTTTTCTTTCACTTTCCCGCCGTTCCAGTTTTTCTGTCACATATTTCGAAATTAATTCATTCCTCTCCTGTCCTAGAGAGCGCAGCTGCTGGCTTAGAAATTGTACCTGACTTGGTCGTGTTTCGTTTTCTTCTGAATCAGTTGGTAACAATGAAGTCCTCTTCAGACGATGAGCTTCCGGTCCGTGACGTTGATGGTGTATTGTGCCCCAATGCCAAACTCCCAGCCATCGATTCCCTTGGCGTTGCTGGTATCGATTACATGTACCGTTGGTGTTGGTGATGGCAATGTAAATACCTATATTGCCAGGTACTTGTGCGGGCGAAGGAGTGGTGACAGACTCAGTGGATTTACCGTTTATACAGGAGACAACAAATAATCTGATTGTATAGAATCATCCATAGAGACGATGACGTTAGCCTCAGTCTCAAATTCTGACTCTACAAAAACAGAGCCACTTGTGTCGTGTTACCACCGTTAGTGTTGGACAATATATCTATATCTATAACATGAAAATACATAGTAATTAATATATCATTTATAATAACGCATTATTAACATTATATTATTATTAACTTTGTAGATAAACATTACCATTTTCAATTACGACAAAACCGTTTTCATCTACACAAATTTTAAATTCTGACACGTCGCCTTCCATTTTGAAAAACAAAAATGATTAGTCGTCTTCCCAGTGAACATAAACACGAAATTTTTATTTTCTATTTGCACGCACACACAAAAACAAAGGTCACATTTTTTTGTGTTCTTTGGCAAAAATAAAATTTATCTTTTCGAACGAAAATGGTATTAAATTACAAAATTCGGTCATACATACGATTTCTATATGAAATTTTTGGTGATTCTGGGTGATAGCCAGATTTTTCTTTTACATCAAGGTGAAGTTACAAAGACGTTGAACATACAATATAATCTAGTAATATCTGGCTATCACCCAGAATAACCCAAAACTTCAAATAGAAATCGCATGTGTGCGTTAAATATGTGGCGTCTTTCACACCTTGCCCAACCAAATCAGGTAATAAATTATAAATAAATTTTCTAAAATTGTCAAGCACCGTAAATGGTTAGTTGGGTATCCAAAAAATATTGTAGTTTTTGGTTTTGGTAGCTAGCTATGAAAAAATAAAAGTCAGTTGAGTTTTGAGATTTTTTCTAAAAAGAAATATGTCAGAAAAATAAAATAAAAAAATATATTTAAAATAAACTTAAAACATAATAATTGTTATTCCTATATTTAAAATAAAAAATAAGTTTTGCTGTAACATAAATACAATTGTTCCTATATAAAAGAATTGTGTGATCGTGTATCTAATTAATAGAACCATTTAAAAGCTTGGTGGAGACTTTACCACCAAAACTGGTGACCCCGACGTGATCGTGGCCACATAGTCTATAGCCACTTATACAATCGGCTGCAAGTACGTCGCCGTTCACCACATCTGGAAATCTGTTTCAACAGTTACAGCAATTTACACAGTTTCAACAATTTTCAACGGTTTCAACATTTTTCAACAACCAACAAAGTTCGGTTGGGTATATGGTTACGGCAGCCAGGTTTCAACCCCATCACTGCTACCAAGAGACCGAGGTGACTCCAATTTGAACGTGTCTCTGCATCGAGGGATTTTGAACAATATAATTAAAACTGTAAGTACCCAATTAATTATTTGTGGTGCTTGATTAAATAAATTTTTATTTTAAATTCAAATTTGGTTTTTTTTTTTATTCATAAAACTTTTTAAAATGTGTTTTGTTTCGGTGTTTTTTGTTTTTTCGGTCCTTTTTCTTTTGTGTTCGTTTCTTTTTCGGCGCGTTGTCCAAGGTGTGAACGATCCACCGGAGGCCGTTTTATCTGCGGAATCAACTGATGAAGTGGCAGCATCGGGCAGCGGTTCTAAGGAACCAACATTTTCGTTGACAGCCTCGCAGCTAACCGGTCTTATCAACGATGCTGTCGCTAAAGCCGTCGCGCAGGTAGGGCGGAATAGTACAATTCCTCTGCCAGGGACATCTCAATCTCACGTTTCGTTTCCTTCTTACACCGGAACGGTTGCTCGAGTGGCATTCAAACCTCCACAACCATTACATTCACAAAACCCAGAGGTTTGGTTCGAAATACTCGAGCAACAGTTCACGGTGGCGGACATAAGAACTGAGGCAACGCGGTATGCTCATGCGGTTGCAGCTTTGGATTCACGACTCCACGACACTTTCGCATGTCTGATCACCAGCCCAAAAGGTAATGAACCTTATACGGTATTTAAGGCTGAAGTGATCCGGGTTCTAGGCGAATCGGAAAAGGCGAAACTGAACAACCTGATGCATGGCTTAGCACTTGGAGACAGAAAGCCATCACAGTTGTTGAGCGCCATGAAATTGAACGCTGGGAACAACTTTAATGAAGCAACGCTTCGCCAATTCTGGATGAAGAGGTTGCCCCAGTCCGTTCAAATGGTGCTCACACCGTTTGAAAATGATGTCTCTCTGCCAGTCCTGGCAGAACGGGCTGACAACGTCTTCGAGACTATGACACAGTCTCAAGTAAATAGTCTAGAGACATCTGCACCTTGTTCGGGTTTTCCAAATTCTTTATCGTCTTTAGATCAACAACTTTCGAATTTTAAAACAACATTGTTATCGGAAGTATCGGAAATTATTAATCAAAATTTTAGATCTCGTTCAAAATCAAATTCAGGAAGTCGCAGGCGTTCACGGTCAAATTCTAAATTCAATAGATCGCGACAAAATTCACCAAATTTTGGAACAAAGTATGATCCAAATTATGGTGAACCTTCGATCGAAAATAATTTTATCTGTTTTTATCATTATTATTTCGGAACTAAGGCTTACAAATGTAAGCCACTTTGCAGATATGTATCAAATAATACTTCCGGTAACAATGTTACAAAAAACTAAGTGGTCATTTACAATTGGCAGGGTGTAATGACGTAACAAAAACCAGCCGCCTTTTAATTTTTGAACTATTTAATCAAACGCATTTCCTAATTGATACAGGTGCAGACGTCTCAGTCTTACCCGCTCGTTTTGTCAGGAACCCAAAGGTTGACCCATCATTTAGGTTGTTTGCGGCTAACGGTTCTTTGGTAAACGCGTACGGGACAAAAATTTTAAAAATAGACATCGGACTGCGCCGCGAATTCTCCTGGGAGTTTATTGTTGCTGACGTGTCGATGCCTATAATCGGCGCAGATTTTTTAAATAAAACTGGTTTACTGGTGGATATACAGGGACAGAGGCTCATTGACCCGTTAACCTCCCTGTATTCGAAAGGTAAACCTTCTACCTACAATGGTTCTACATTATCTAGGATCGACAAGTCAGCAATGGACCCAAGAGTTTTTAAGGTAATATCAAAATTCAGTACGGTAATTCACGGAAATATTAATATCGACGATACCAAACATAGTGTGACTCACAAAATTGAGACGAACGAACTACCGGTTGCATGCAAACCACGACGACTAGCACCGGACAAATTCATCATCGCGAAGACAGAATTCGAAAATATGATGAAACTCGGGATTTGCCGACCTAGTAGCAGCCCTTGGTCCAGTCCGTTACATTTAGTACCTAAAAAGAATGGGTCTTGGAGACCTTGTGGAGACTTTCGGGCACTGAATAAAGTCACGATTCCGGACAGGTATCCGATTTCACATATCCAAGATTTTACACAACGACTCGAGGGCTGCACTATATTCACAACAATAGACCTTGTCCAGGCTTACCACCAAATTCCTATTGAACCGACGGACATTCCAAAGACAGCAATTTCGACACCTTTCGGACTATTTGAATTTTGTAGAATGACTTTCGGCCTTAGGAATGCAGCACAATCGTTCCAACGTCTTATGCATTCAGTACTACGCGGACTTGACTTCTGCTTTGTATATTTGGACGATGTGCTCATTGCCTCTCGAAATTATGACGAACATCTAGGACATATTAAAATCATTTTTTCTAAATTAGAAGAACATGGACTGGTGGTTAATGTGGACAAATGCGTTTTCGCTAAAACTGAAATTATCTTTTTAGGCCATTTGGTAACTGGACAAGGTATATTACCGTCGCATGAACGGGTTCAAGTCATCAAAAATTTCGAACGACCACAGACTGTAAAACAATTGAAACGCTTTTTAGGTATGATTAACTTTTATCGACGCTTCATTCCAGGTGCCGCTGCTGACCAGGAATTGTTGAACGATTACCTAAAAGGCTATACTAAAAACAGTCGAGTTCCAATTCAATGGTCAACGGCGGCTATCGAAGCGTTCGATAACTGCAAAATTAAACTTACGAACGCGACTTTACTTATTCATCCATCATCATCAGCACCTCTGGCCATCATGGTTGACGCTTCCGATACTGCTCTCGGAGCGGTAGTTCAGCAGTTTGTATCCAATTCTTGGCAACCACTCGGTTTCTTTTCAGTACGGCTCAATGAAACGCAAAAAAGATACAGTGCTTATGATCGTGAACTTCTCGCGGCATATTCGGGAATAAAACACTTTCGATATCTTCTCGAAGGTCGTACTTTTACGCTTTATACCGATCATAAGCCACTTGTCTACGCTTTTAATCAGAATCCGGAAAAAGCATCTCCTCGTCAATTTCGACACCTAGATTTCATCGGTCAATTCACAACCGATATCCAGCATATCTCTGGACTGGATAACGTTGTTGCAGATACTCTTTCACGCATTAATCAAATTTCTATTCCCGAAAGTATTGATTATGCTATCATCGCAGATGCTCAGACCAATGACGAGGAACTTCAAGAAATTTTAAGGAGTAGCTCTGTTCTCAAATTTGAGAAATTTCCTGTTTCTTTCAATTCAAAAAAATTAATTTATTGCGATATTTCTACTACTACACCTAGGCCATTCATTCTCTTTAATTTCCGAAAACAAGTTTTCGAGGCTTTTCATAATCTTTCTCATCCTGGCGTCAAAGCTTCCGTAAAACTTTTGACTCAGAATGTAATCTGGTCATCAATTAAAAAAGACGTTCAGAAGATGGCCCAAAATTGTGTAGCTTGCCAAAAGGCTAAAATCTCAAGACATACAAAATCTCCGATTGGTAACTATAAATTAACTTCTCAACGCTTTTCGATTATTCATCTCGACATCATCGGTCCTTTGCCAGTTTCTGATAATCAGCGGTATTGCGTAACATTGATTGATAGATACACTCGCTGGTCTGAGGCGGTTCCAGTTCCGGATATAACCGCTGCAACCGTCGCTTTCGCTGTCTACTCACAGTGGATAGCTCGCTTTGGTGTGCCAGAGTCCATTGTCACGGACCAAGGCATGCAATTCGAATCACAACTTTTTCACGAACTGGCTAACTTACTTGGTTTTGAGCGCAGGAGAACAACTAGCTACAATCCCAAATGTAATGGCATGATCGAGAGATGGCATCGAGTCATCAAATCTGCCATTATGTGTTATAATCGTGCTGATTGGACTAGTGTTCTTCCTGCAATCTTACTTGGACTACGAACGACTTACAGTGACGAACTAAAAGCTACTCCGGCTGAACTGGTTTACGGATGTACAACGCGAGTTCCTGGAACATTTTTAGATGCGACGAACGAACAAATTTCACAATCAGACTTCATTATTAATTTAAGACGACACTTTGACGAAATTCGACCTGTACCGGCTTCTCGACATACTACGGACAACATTTTTATTAGTAAAGATTTGCTGACCTGCTCGCACGTTTTCCTACGAACTGACGCAGTACGCAAATCACTGCAACCACCGTATACGGGACCGTATTTGGTTATCGACCGTACAGACAAATTTTACACTTTGGATCTAAACGGACGACACGCCAAAATTTCCATTGACCGACTCAAACCATGTTACTCGGACAATCAACAACAAACTACGGACGCACCAACTTCGCAAACTGGATTACTTGTATCGACTGACCGACCAGAACCTATTATTTCGGCTGACGGACCTAAATCATCTACCGTGGAACCGAAAGTTCGCAAACAGGTTCGTTTTGATCTCTCGTCGAGGCCTGTTTTGATTACAAGTTCGGGTCGTGAATCCAGGACTCCAACCAGATATAGAGATTGAAGCGATAGATCTGCGATCTCTCTGGGAGGGGAGTATTGTGGCGTCTTTCACACCTTGCCCAACCAAATCAGGTAATAAATTATAAATAAATTTTCTAAAATTGTCAAGCACCGTAAATGGTTAGTTGGGTATCCAAAAAATATTGTAGTTTTTGGTTTTGGTAGCTAGCTATGAAAAAATAAAAGTCAGTTGAGTTTTGAGATTTCTTCTAAAAAGAAATATGTCAGAAAAATAAAATAAAAAAATATATTTAAAATAAACTTAAAACATAATAATTGTTATTCCTATATTTAAAATAAAAAATTAGTTTTGCTGTAACATAAATACAATTGTTCCTATATAAAAGAATTGTGTGATCGTGTATCTAATTAATAGAACCATTTAAAAGCTTGGTGGAGACTTTACCACCAAAAATACATTAAAGTTTGAGGTTGCGAAAGAGTTGACAAATACGTAGCAAAATAACAAGACTTCGAAAAATGCAAGAATTCGAGATGCTTGTACGAGATCGAGTTATAACAGTTTCGAGGCAAACTAAATTTATCAAAGTTTCTAGAAAAAAAAACTAGTAGAACAACAACAGCAATGTCGCTTTAGATCAGTTGCCCTCAAAATACAACAAAAATGTTAATTAATTAATTATTGTTGAACAATTTTTATGAAATTTAAAATTATTTTTTTTTTTTTCATTTAAAGGCACCTACGAGTAAAACTTTTAAGTTCGAGTATTTAAAGAAATATACAGGGTATCCAAAAAATAGAAATAATTTCAGATTCTGAGAGATCGTATTTAAATAAACTCCTTAATAAGCATGTATGTCATATACAAATCGAAAGTCACTTGAAATCAAATATGTACAAATTATGTACATATATGTACATGTTAAATAAAATTCGTTGAAATTTGATGAGATGACGCCTGCCAAGGAACGTGGAAATACAATGGTTTCGGGGCACTGTTTATAAAAATGTGATGAAAACGCTATTTTCCTTAAAAATAATAAGAATGTTGTTTCTATCTTCATAAATTACGTGTTTGTAAATTATATTTTTGTATATTTTGACGTGTAATAAATTTTACGCCTTTAGCTGTCACAATTCAAATCAATAACGATACTTTACAGCATACTTTGTCGATTACAATTTATCATTCGTTTTTTTTATTTTAACCCGTTTTTATATTGCAATACTCCTTCCTTTCATCTTTAAGTAGAATAACGTATGAGCATATCTTTTATATACTAAAACATGGCGTATTTACACGTGTTATGACTTCAGGTATTGACGCTGTGCTCATATTTGCTAATATTGATCCCAATTTAACATTCGAAGACTTCTCGAATTTTTATATTTTATTTCTGGTTCATTTCTACCCTTTCAATAAAAAAAGCCAAGACGAATCCATTATGTTATGAAATAACAAGACAAATGGTTTTTCGTATTACTTCGACAGTGAGAAATGAATAAATTATCGGAGATAAATCATATTATTACCAATACCACCTCAATGTATGTAACATTTATGTGTAATATGAGCGTGTATATGTGTACACAAAAGTAGCAAGTTATTCAAACAATTGTTAACCCAAAATTCATACGTGATTTGAATTTTAGCATTTTATATTTGATTGGAGCATAAAATGCGTATTATGACTTATTTAGGTACATAAACATTATGTAGATACTAAATTTATGTTTATCCAGTAAACTAGTTTGGTAAATCTTTTTGAGTGATCCATTAGGACTAATAATGTTAATGGCCATACCTGTTTACAAATGAAACGCACATAATTTAATCAAATCCTGATTTGAATATATGATCAAATCTTTTCGATTAGTTTTTCCCAAATACATTTAACACATTGTTTATATGAAATGCCTTAATTAGCATGTAATATACGAGTACATATATTTTGTTTTATTTGAGAGCGTTAGGTAATACGAAAGAGCTATGATTTTATAGATAAAATTTGTCTCATGCACAGTATCATCGGTGTTTGTAGGATCACGTTTACACTCAGCACACCAACATTTGGTGGTTGCAGATGATGGAGCAGACTCTCTATAACACTTATCAAGCCATTGTTCTGAAAGTAACAAAAGTAGCGCAAATCAGCGGATTATCATAAAATTTTGAAACATATCGTTTGAAGGTTGGTACTTCCTAAGGATCATATGAGTTTTACATTAGAGGCGCCATCTATGTGTCAGCCTCGGGACTTATTGACCAATGGATTAATTTAACATTAATATACACTGAAATAAAAACCATATTACCAATTTTGCTATGTAAACCCAAATTTGTAATTTTTACCAATAATGTTTTAATAAAGTATGAGCCTTGTAAAACTTGCAGTGTAATATTTACAATGCATTTTTAAATATTAAAATTATTGCTGAGCAGCGTTTCATGATAAAATAGATTAATCATACTGCAATGCTCCTAGGTAAATTTGCGCTACGCAATTTGAATATAACATTTTCAAATGCAAACATATTAAAAAATAAAAATGATTTTTTTTTGTTTTTTTTCGTTGAGAATAAATTACAAAGTGTTTTTAAAATGTACAAATAATTTGCAAAATTTACTTTGCACTTTTACCACTTTTTTTTTTTTAATATTATAATTAAATTCTGAGGTAACTTTACATAATAAATACCGGCTAGTTCTAAAACCTGTGTGGACTTGCAGTAATGTAGATGTCCAAACATCTTGGAGCGACCCACCATCCATCACTTTCATTAAAATAAAAAGTAAGTATTGAGCATTCTACCTCGTTATCATTCCCAAACATTTAATGATTTATACACAGAAATGACCGATCAAATGGCATAGTGGTTAAAGCTTTGGCGTTTGGATCGGGAGGTACCGGGTTCGAATCCCGATAGGGGCTGGATGCAAAAGGAAATTTTCATCAACAGATTACGATCTGTGATTAAAAGGAACACAACTATGACCCCCTATCGGCGTGCAAAACTCATGGGCCGACCCATCTTTCATGTTCAGTACTATAGGCTGGCATGGAGCTATGCAATGCGCAGATGGTAATTTAAACCGGTCCTATAGCCGAAAGAGCAGGAAGTGCTTCGGCCCCAGAAAAGATTGCATGGATTAAAATAAAAAATAAAAAAATAAAAAAAAATACACAGAAATGCCTGGTATGGTAGAATTGTTTGCCACACAAAGTAATGCAGTCATATAACGTTTTCAAATGTTGTATTATTTTGTAAACTTTAATTGGGTTAAAAAGTCAAAATTTCAATTTACTTTTAAGTGTAGTTGCACACTTACGACATTGCTAATATGTAATGAATAATCATTTTTATCCATTAGCAATGTCGTAATAAATATTGTAAACTCATCAACAACAACCTGATGATTGTGTGTTTACAATTTTTGCAATCACAAGAGATCAAAAAATATAAAAATGTAGTGGTTTCTGAAGATCAATAGATTTTCGCATATTGTGTGTCGTGATATTAGCATATTGTGTACAGTTATCATAAATAATACAACTAAATAAATTGAATAAGTTGTAAAATAATCACCTCTATTATGATTGGCGATTCGATCAACAATCGACACGACTATTCATTGTCGTGTCGTTTTTTTGTATTATACAGGATGTCCCAGAATGAATGGATAAGCCTGAAGCACCTTAAAGTACAGCTATTGGGCGCTCAAAATAAAATACAAAAAAATATATTTCGCAAGTAGTACCTAAGGTATATCATTTTTAAAAAAAAGTCCATTTTTTCACATTATTTTACGTTTCCGACCACCACGGCTTCAAATAAATTAAATCCATCGGTTTTTTGGTGTTATAATATTCTTAATGGACTATACTAATAGATATGTAGTAAATAGTATGAGTAGCTGTAGCACTTTTTTTGAAAAAAAATCTGTACCTGTTAACAAGGGATTTATAAACTTGATATTTGCTACCTAAGCGTGCTCTGTGCTACCCATCTTTTGTTCATAAAATGTATTAAACGGTAAATAATTAAACCTTAACATTATTATACATTAATTTAATGAGTCACTCGACTTGTTCGACATCGCATGTGTTTATTCCGTTTTTCTGGCTTGTATCTGGGCGAATTTTTGTGTACCAAAATGCCACGTAATCAGTATACGTCGCAAGAATACGCAAACATGCATTATATTTATGGTCAATGCAGAAGCAACGCAAATGCAGCTGCAGCTCTTTATAGGGAAAGATACCCAAGCGCACGTCACCCGGATTATCGCGTATTCATCAGAGTCCACGGTTGTTACTCGGAAGGAAGATTACCTGGAAGCGGTGTTGGTGGTGCTAGCACTGGAAGAGACGCTAATATTAACACTGAAGAAACGGTGCTTGAGGAAATTGAGCGAGATCCGTCTACCTCTACAAGAGCAATAACACGACGCACAGTAATCGCTAAATCGAACGTGCACCGTGTATTGAAAAAAAAAATAAATAAATTCCACCCCTACCATATTAGACGCGTGCAAACTCTGGAACCAAGAGATTACTACGCAAGATTGTGTTTTTGCCAACAGATGCTTGAGAAAATAGAACAAGATCCGCAATTCTTTAATAATATTCTATGGAGCGATGAATCAACACTGAATAGATGCTTTAACATGCACAACCTTCACAGCTGGCAACTTTCGAATCTTCATCTAATACGAGAAAACAGATCCCAGTACAAATTCAAAATAAATTATTGGACCGGCATATTGAACGGAAAGATAATTGGCCCATTTAAACTGCTCGGGATCTTATCTGGCCAAAGCTGTTTAGACTTTCTTCAAAATGACCTGCCAAATTTATTAAAAGAGATGTCCGAGGAGCTGAGAGAATCCCATTGGCTCCAGAATGATGGGTGTCCTGCACAATATGCAGTAAACGTTCGGGCGTATTTGAATTCCACATATCCAGATAGATGGATTGGCCGAGTGGCCTCCACGTTTCCCGGACCTAAATCCGCTGGATTTTTTTTACTGGGGCTGCCTAAAAAAGAGGTCTACTTTAAACTGATCACGAGGTAGAAGAGTTACGTAGCCGTGTCTAGGAAGCCGTGTCTAGGAAGCCGCTTCAAAAATTACTCAACGGCGTTATGCGCGACTTCTCAAAAGAGCTTTTATTCGGAGATGTCGGGCGTGTATCAGAGTCGGTGGCAGACATTTTGAGCATTTACTGTAAATGTACATTGGTTAAATAAAGTATTATCAATGTGTAAAGTTGTTTTCTATGAAGCCCTTAACATGAGATACAGTTTAAGACACAAAATAATCCAATTGTGAAAATTTTGTTTTTTAATCGAATTTACTCCTTCTGCATACTACTAGCAAAAACCTCGTATCTACATTAGATAAAAGGATGTATTATAGCATTTTATAATCTGCATTAAACACGCATATTTTTAAAATAGTTTTCCACTTAGGTTCTCATACATTTTTTTTCACCAAAGACGCTCAAACTTTTATAAAAAAAATATTTAGCACATTTCATGCTGAAAATTGAAGTTGGTTTTTTTCAAAAAAAGTGCAACAGCTACTCATACTATTTACTGCATATCTATTAGTATAGTCCATTAAGAATATTATAACACCAAAAAACCGATGGATTTAATTTATTTGTAGCCGTGGTGGTCGGAAACGTAAAATAATGTGAAAAAATGGACTCTTTAAAAAAATGATATATCTTAGGTACTACTTGAGAAATATTTTTTTGTATTTTATTTTGAGTGCCCAATAGCTCTACTATAAGGTGTTTCAGGCTTATCTATATATTCTGGGACACCCTGTATAAGAAAAACGAAACGACACATTGGTACTGTCATATTATATTTAAATAAAACTTCCATATTGTGAATATTTATGTTAAAATTAGCAATTATGATTTTCTTCTTCTATTTCAAATAAAATGATTTCTAGTGAATTTTTTTTCGATGACCACGAATAGGTTAGGGCGAAATATGAAATAAGAAGAAATAGGAGAAGATTAAGGGATCAATCGAATCTTTTAAAAAATCTTCTAATTTCAAAATCTCGTAACTACAAAATCTTCTAATTACAAAATCACCTAATCAAATTATAAAATCTCCTAATTACAAATTCTCCTAAAACCTTCTTTGGAATAATTGTGTTGTTTTGGGATGGCAGCGATATTATTATGTGAACACGCAGATACACAGTATTTTTCCTGTATCGTAATAGTTAATTTTTCGAAATAATTTCTATCAAGTTAACATTGAAATACAATATCCACTTTTAGTATAGGAAAAATATGAAATTGTACATTTTGCTGATAATAATTTTCGCTTTTAATCGTTGATTTAATCGTTGTCTGGTTCCATTATAATAACATACATAGGTAATTTTACTAAGGTAACAAATGAGATTTTTGTAATGATGTTTTTAATTTTTTTAAATTTTTAGCTATGAATATATTTATTGTAACTTCCCAGAAAGGAAATGAAAAATGGTTCGTGGATGGATTTGGGTACCATTTGTGTTTGTAAACAAAAACGACATATAATTGGGTATGCTGTACAAAAAATAATAATTCGTGTAAAGGGCGGATTGTAACAAAACCGGTGGATAATCAACACAAAATTATTAAACAATCACCCGAATCACATGCCCCCATAACGGAGTAAAAATGTATATCTGAAGTGAACTTTTACATTAAAACAAATGCTCAAAACACAGATCTGCCAACATCAGTTTTGACCAGAAATTCAATTGTGCAAACACCTTGTATTTCACGTGCCAATTTACCTACTAAAGAGGCACAAAAAATAAAAATTAATCGAGCACGTGTCGGCAAAATAAATGAGCCAGACGATCTTCGAAATATTAATATTCCTGAAGACATTAAATATCTCGAAGGAAAATTATTCGTTCTTTGTGAGGAGTATTTTGATGAGGAGAAAATTATAATTTTGGGAACTAAATCGTCATTAAAACTAATTGGAGAATCTAATTGTTGGATTATGGATGGGACATTTGATGAAGTTCCATTCATAATGCGACAACTATTTTCTATTTTCAAACATCCAGGATTATTGGCGATTTTGAGAAAGCCATTTTTTCTTCAGCTAAAAGTTTTTTTCCGGATACTTCCCTTAAAGTCTGTATTTTTCATTTTGGACAGATCACAGCAGTGGCTCCTACAGACAGCGGAGTAGACAGCTTCTCTAGGACACAGAATAGTGTCTAAGGACGGCACCGTCGCCTAAAATTAGTTGTTGGAAAACGGCACTAACTAATAAAAGATTTAGCTAAAGAGCTGATTGTGGCAAAATCGAATATTGAGAAGGTTAAGAACAGTTACAAATTTCCAATAAAAATAAAAATAATTGAACAAAATAAAAAGATTAATAAGAAAACGACATAAACTTGGAAAAATTGACTTTTTGAAGCGAATTGCTTATAATCTAATATTGAATTAAAACATAAATTAATTAATATCAAAAAGAAAAATCGCACGATTTCATATATTTACGGGAAAAATTGTATGCGAGATTTTGTAATAGGAGATTTTGTAATTAGGAGATTTTGTAATTAGGAGATTTTGTAATTAAGATTTTTTGTAGTAGAGATTTTGTAAAACAAATTGTGTAATGAGAGAGATTTTGTGCCCAACCCAATATTTTTAGGTTTAGATTATGTTTTTATTTCTGTTTTTTTATAAATTTTACCAAATTATTTCGGCTATCGAAATATGCATTTAAAGATTTATTGGATGACTTAATTCTACCTATGACAAAAATGACGCGGCTTTCTTCGGTTCCAAACATATTAAAATTGGCAGGTTGCTTGAGGTTTTTCGCAGAAGGTACCGGCATTGATACTGGTACCGGCAATGATTACAACATTGGTTTGGCTCAACCAACCATTTCTAAAGTTTTAAAAGAAATGTTTGATATTTGTGAGGACCACATTTATATTTTAATCGAAAAGGATTTCATCGAGGTCGAAATTTTTCATTATTTAGTAAGCTTTACATTATTACATAAATGAATGTAAATATGTACTATTTACTATTATTAATACATTCAAGTGTGAATAAATAGTAATTACTGTAATAATAACTAAAATATTATTTAACAACTCTATAAAGGAATTTTTGAGTGAATTTTAATTATTGTTTGTTTATTATTTCGAGAGATTTTCTAATATTTTTGGTAATTAATTTAATACAATTTTGGATTTTTTGTTGTCTGTAAGAGTTTTAAATCCTTAAAAATTATTATGGATTTTCCGGCCAAAATTTCTTAATACAATCACAGAAAAAGAGTCAATTAATATAAACGTATTCGAACCAATCATTCAAGGAATGGATGAAAAACCAAAAAGAGAAAAAATTTAGTAGAACCTCGATAAAACAAATTTATGAAGCATTAAAAATAGTCCACAATCGTAAAAATAAAAAAATAAAATTATCCAGTATTTGCAAAATTGGGCAATGACCAAAAAATGTCACCTCAAATATTACTTAGCCACTAGACGTGGATATATCTTTGTTACCAAAAATGATTTAAAATTCAAACGTAGATAATATATATTCTCCGGTTTCTGCGTCTCCCGTAAATAACAGTAAACAAAAAATAGAATGGACACACAAAAATAAAAAAAGAGCGCTCATCTCATCAGGGGATGGCTGGGTTATTTTATTTGGAGCGGTTCATCGAGCATCGACCTTTCAAAAAAATATAATTTGCTAATCAGTACACAATTTTAAACTCGAAATTTCAAAAAAAGAAAAGCAAGCACACCGATTTCGTTAGCAGAGGTAAACTAAAATCCGAATATCTGAAAAGGAATGATTTTATTCCATACTGTGATGTAGTGGATATTTTTTATAAAAGAACCATGCAATCTGAAGAACATTCATATATATACATACTCGGTTGCAGAACCGTTCAAAGTCGTTATGTTGCCAAAACAATAAACTAAACTATTAAAGAAATATGATCCTTTGCCTGTATATATGGACGCAACTGGAGGAGTAGTTAAAAAATCAATTTGCCAAATAAGTAGAGTAGTAGTAAAATAAGTAGTATGGTTCCTTTAGCAGAAATTATATCAAGTCCAGGTGGACTTCCAGAAAGTATGTAATTTTTCGTCAAAAATGTAGAAACCTGTTTGCATTGTTATTGACTGCTCATGGGCGTCAATTTTGTTGGTTCTCCTTGCACTTAATAGTACGACCGTTCAATGCTATTTAGAATATCCGAATTGAAATATTAATCCATCAATAACACCTGTGTTCATTTATTGTAGCTCGAATTTCATAAATATTAGTGTAATCCAAATTGGAAAAAATGTTTAAATACAAAAAAGCGAAAGACCTAATGTTAGATTTCGTTCGCTTATTTTTAAATAGGAAGAACATCCAATTAATAAATGATAATTTCGAGTACAATTTTTTGTAGTCCGTATGTATCAAAAAATGTAACTGGCGCATTTAATACTTTTAAAACATACACGGTTTTAGTGTACAGGTCTGAGACACCAATAAATGAAAATTCTAAAAAGGATAACCCTCCTGAATAGGACGAGCTTGTTTTTCAACTAAATGGTGTAAGCTCGAGATATTCTCGAAGCCCATTTTGTAAAAAATCGAGCAAATGTAATCGGAAATGATACATATTTAATCTTCACATTGTCAAGATTTACCCGGGTAAAGATAGCAGTTTTTAGTTTCCAGTATCTCGGTTAATTTTGAAGTAATTTTGAAACCGTTTCGACCCACTTACCAAATTTTTCTATTTTAACTGAAAATTTGAAAATTTTGTGAAAATTACATTTTGACGATATTTACCTGGGTAAAGATATTTTCCCGCATATATTTGTTAAGAAAATATGCACAATTTATACATATTTTTGGTTTATTTTATTTCATTGGAAATTTATCATATTTTATTATTCAACTTATCACAATTCAAATTCATAAATAAATGCAAAATAAACTAAAATATTATGATATATAACTGAAAATGAACTCCGTTCAATTTCTCATATGGCAATCTTGGTACTCGGTTTTAGTTAGGCTGTGTGCCTGGCATATTGGTTTTAAACATTGAACACCAGCTTTTCTCGAAGATCTCTTTTTTCTGCTCTCGGTAACACTTAAAACACTGACCTTTATGTGTTAGTCGTCCCGTTGAATCTCGATCATCTTGGGTCTCGTAATTGTTCGATTTGAAAACCTAGGACACATTGTATTACACTACTTCTGATAGAAAAATATTGCACCACTCTTCGGTTTAGTGCGCTCTTTTTTATTAGCGGAATGCAGAATCGGTCTCCTAATTCTTCCAAAAATTGTCTTCGACGGTAATTTCTAACTGTTTTGTTTGTAGGATGGTTGGTTGTATTAATTATATAAGCTGCAATATCTATACAATGTTGAAAAAATTGCAAGCGGCCAACGGCTAGTTTTACGTTTCGTAGTATATTGTGACAACATTTTGTTCTTTTGCTTCGATCCGGAAACACAAATAACTGTTTTTCGCCAAACTGCTTTAAATTCTTCTGGAATACAGCTTTTGTTTTTTTTTCATAGTTACTACGGTTGAAAGATTCCATTCTGTAAATCTTTAGCTAGTGGAAGGGATGTAAAAAAATTGACAGTAGTCACATTGCGGTCATCATATTTATAGGGCACTATAAGCTCTTTGATAATCCGTTCTCCTTGATTTTTCCTGATAAATTTGCTCGTATAACGGATAAGCAGTTTCCGAATCGCAAGTCCTCCATATTTTTATACCGTACTTCGCGGGTTTGGAAGGAATGTACTGGGTGAACTTGGTTCGTCCCCTAAACAGAAATAGCTGTTCATCCACAGTAATTGACTGATAAGGTCTAAAATTAATTTGTAAATTTGAGTTCAATATATCAAAAATTTCGCTTATGGGTGCTGCCTTATATGTTTCCATCCGCATCTGTCGAGCAGTATCAAGATCAAATCGAATGAACCGAATTATATTGTAGAAACGCTGAACACATTGTAGCTCGATCGATATAAGGGATAATCGTTTTTCATCCACAGCTGCGTCACTGGTTCATAATTTGATTTATGAGTTCCAATTACAATTAGAATTCCAATATACGCTAGTAGTTCTTCTTCTTGGACCTATTCCCAGACAAGTGGTTTTTTATCAGGGTTAGCTGCGTTATATTTGTTGTATTCCTGGTTGGCCTTTCTATTTGTATGTCTACAAATTATAGTCAGCATCGGCTTGTTAAATATCTCGCAAAAGATATCTGCGTTGTTTAAATTTTTAGTGTTAGTGTTTGGCTCCATAAACTGCGATTCTCGAATAACATTCTGCGCAGATAAATGATTCAAATTTGGCCGATTTTTCCTCCATTTTGTTCCATCTTTACCAATGTAGAATTTATTCAGCAGACCCGGATTGTTTTCTACACCGCTATCTGTATTATAAATATCACCAACGCAAAGGCTTCCATCGTCGGCTTCTGAGACAATGGTGTCGTTTATTTCAATATTAATGTTATTGAAAGTCTAAATGGGAGTCTAAATGATCTAAAACACTTTTAATGTAGTTTTGCTTCTCATCGTACGAGTCTATAACGGAAAAAATACTCGTATATGTATTGCACAACAAACCGTTTTTCACAAGTTTTTTCAATATGCAACTCTATAAATTATTTTATTTTAAATTACCTGCTCATTTGTACACCAGTGGTACTATTCCCCGGGAATAGGGAACTGGGGTAAGAATTTATATGTAATTTTTATTTAGAAATTTTTTTTTGGCATACTGAGGTAAAAAGTTAGTGTTAATTTTTTTGAAAACAAAATTAATTCGGGAATAATTTTCCCGGCCAATTTACACATAGTCAAAAAAGTATTCGATCAGTCTGAAATTTTGATTGTTTATGATTATTAGAAAAACAACTGAATTCCAAATAAAAAAATTATGTGCAGGGCTTTCTCACTTAAACATATCCTTTTCATCCACATAAACAAAATGTAAATATTTCCAATTAAATTTAAAAAAAAGTTAATTAATACACACAGTACTAAATTACGTCAGAAAAGTATTCGATCATATGATCTAGTGTTCTTTGTTCATCTGTTTCAACCTTTTGTTTACTATTAATACTGGTAATAAAAAAATTAAGCAAAATCGAACATTCAGTCTCAGTTTAGTTTTACACGATGGGTCGTGGGTCGGAATTATCGGTTGATTTAAAAGTGATAATACAACACTTTGAAGACAAAATGTCTATAACAAATATTTCAAAAATTTTAAAAAAGCCTTATTCTACCGTTCATTATATAATTTCCAAATACAAAAGTGATAAAACTGTGGTTAATAAAAAAAGAAGTGGCCGGCCAAGAGTGTTTAACATTAGAGAAGAACGAAAAATAATACGTGCTAAGTGCTCCAAAAATCCAACGACCGAAAATTTCACCGGCCAATAGGAAAACGCGCATCGCGTATGCCAGAGAATATGTTGGTAAACCAGGTGAGTTCTGGAACTCGGTTTTGTTTTCAGATGAAAGCAAATATAATATTTATGGTTCTGATGGTCGAATTAAAGTATGACGAAAAGTAAATGAAGCTTATGAACACTGTAATATAAAAGAAACAGTTATGTTTAATGGGAGTGGTGTGATGGTATGTAGTTTTATGGTAGCATCGGGCGTGGGAGAGCTTGTTTTTATTGACTCCACAATGGATCGGTACGTAAAAGGTGTTAGTGCTTTGCAACACATTTTATTCAATTTATTTATTACAGGTTTGTCTAATTAGATAACCTCAAAAATAATTTGAAAAAAAGCGCGGAGAAGTTGGGAATAGGGCGGGATTTCATTTTTCAACAGGACAATGATCCCAAACATTCATCAAGGATAGTAAGAGAATACTTGTTGTATAACGTAAATACAATTTTGCCACATCCTCCACAATCTCCAGACCTCAATCCTATTGAGCATTTGTGGGATGAATTATAGCGCCGTATTCGCACACAAGAAAATGCAACTAAAGAGCAACTAAAAGCCATTATCTTGGCAGAATGGAATAAAATTACGAATGTGACTACTGGCAAGCTTGTCAAATCAATGAGAAGTTGTTTTCTGGCGGTTCTTGCGGCAAAAGGGCGGAATACGTGTTATTAATTTACCTATGATCGAATACTTTTTTGTCATACAATTAACGGTATTTTTACAATTTCCATTTTTTTTTGTTAGCTTGATTCTATTGTACAAATCGATACTTGGAATAAACTGACAATATAATAAGGATTATTTTTTAAAAAGTAACATTTGTTTACAACTATTTTATTTGTACTGAATACAACAATATTTCCATCATAGTCAAATGATCGAATACTTTTTTGACTATGTGTAGGTATGGAAAAATTATTCCCAACTTATAAATATTTACATCAAACTTTTATCCTCAGTAGGCCGAAAAAAAAATATTTGAACATAAATTACATATAAATTCTTTCTCCAGGTTCCTATTCCCGGAGAATTACCAGAATAGTGCCACAGATAGATATTCGAAATCTTCATTTTCCATATTACACACGAGCGCGTACTACAAATAACAAAACAAAAACGGTTTTGCACTTGTTTGAACTGTTTCCGTAAAACTCAACACGGAACTAGCTAACAAACTAATTTATAGAGAAAGAGAGGAATTAATATAAAAACATAACCAAAAACTCAGAAAAATTATTTTTTTCTCTGGAAAAGATACGAAACATTTAAAATTATTTTCTTTACCGAGGTAGTCGTAGTAAAAATTGCAATGTAAGTAACTTAATCGAACATTTCTTTTCAAGATCCCGCGAGAAAGATGAAATTAATTTCGTTAAAGATTTTCTATCGATTGAAATTGCGCCATTCATCGAAGATGATTTCAAACAATTACATAACAAAATTTGTTTGGCAAAATCGAAACGTGGTGTTTATGGAGAACACCTGGTTATAAACAAAATTATGGCGGAAAGTAAAATTTTGTTTGTTGGTGTATCGTATGATGTCGAAACTAAATTTAATATTAGTTAAGGTTTGCGACATTGAATCCACATTTTCTGTATTAAATAAAACGTTTTATTTAAAAGGGGTCATAAACTACATCTTATCGCCAAACGTTGATGCTATCGGCCACTACACGCCTTATATTCGAAGACCAGATGGTATTTATACAACGAAATCCGGGTCTAGAAAAATCCAGTGCCACCGCTAATCCGCACCCTCTAATTTACATAACAGACTAATGAAGTAGTTTACCATATTCGACTGTATTTATCGTAGTAATTGAAACTGGGTTATTATTTACATTTATTCAATTAAATATTTTGAATAAATTCTATGGATTTTAAAAAAACAAAGTAAAAAACAAAAAAAAAATATAAAAACACAAAAAACAATGGAGCGAAGTCCGAGATTCATAGCTCCGCGTGGTGCTATCTGGGTAATGAAAAATTAATCAGGCGTTGAAGAAGAGCATGCTCGAATAACTCGTAATTAATTAAAAACTTTCTCCAAAGATAGTTCAATTCAACCTATATAGTGCCTTGTACCGGAAAATGTTTTCTAAAGATAGGCTAATTCGACCTATATACTGGTATCTTGTCCCAATCTCTGGAAATGGCTTGTAATTGACCCAGATTATTTTGAACGAAAAATTTCAATAAACAATTTTGATATTTTTTGTATTAAGCTTTAATTTTAATTTATTACTACTAATTCACACATGATTAGTTTGTATTATTACTTATTTGTTTGATAATTATTGTATTTCATTAAGATTTCGTGTTTTTAAATAAATTTTATTTTAAAAATTATAATTTATAAATGTACTTGAGCCGGTCAATAACAGTTTAAAAAAACTCACTCAATTTATTCCAATAAGAATTTAATATTGAGTGCTATATAATTTGGATTTTTTTGTTATTTTTGTTAGACAATTCACGTCGGTAAGTGTGAGTTATGCTTATTCTATTGCGGTCGAACTCTATTAATTTCTCTAACAAATTTATTGTTGGTTATCATTCCACTGTTTTCGATTAAAAAAAACTGGAAATTGAAAACGTTCGATTTTATTGTCATTAAAAGAGGCATAAATTTCAATAAAACTGAAAAGGTGATGCCACATCCCACCCCTTCTTAAAATGATTACTTATCGTGTCGCTCCACGTAGGGCGGCAACAAGACACGTTTTTCTCTGTCTCTTAATTTTTCGCCTATAAACAAAATTATAAAGTGGGGTTTTTTGCAACACCTTTGTTTCAATAATTTTATGTGCGGCTCGTGTTGTATACTCACTAACGCAAACAGAAAAAAAGTTGGGTCAGAATTTAGTTTTTGTTTTTATGTGATTAGAATGAAATTAAATGTTGACAAAAGATAAACGTCTTAGGAAATGTGGGGAATTTTACGTTGCACTTTAATAGCTACTACATTTTTTAACTTTTATTTTAGCATTCAATATAAAATGATTTTTTTTTATAGAAAAATAGACACGTGCCGCACTTGAGTTTTGTGGGACGATGTTTGAAAAATGCAGTGTGGGGACTACGCACATTGATTCAACTTTTATAAGGAAAACTTGATCCAAATTTTGTTTAGATCATAAATTTTGATTTTACATTTAGTAAGCTCCACTGGGACTACTCTTCAACCAGGCAAATAACCAAAGTAACTCCAACTCTGTGAACTAGTTGACTGCCAGGGATATCAACCTCTACTAATTTGATCCATAAAAGTAATTAAACAACACCTTCAAGAAGATGTCGTATATATCGATTTTCGTAAAGCATTTGACTCGATTTACCACAATAAATTAAAATACAGCATATTAAACTTTGGGTTTTCAAGTGCATTAGTGAATTGGATTTCTTCGTACTTAAGTGATAGAAAGCAATACATTGAAATTGGGAGCACAATCTCTAAACCAATTACTGTTCACTCTGGAGTACCACACGGCTCTAACTTGGGTTCATGGGTTTTCAGCATCTTCACGAATGCCTTAATCAATATTGGTCGAAAATCCGATGTACTGGTATACGCTGATGATATGAAAACCTTTAAAGTAATAACTGTTTTTAACGAATAAAGTGCGCCAATTTATAACAGAAATCGACACGAACCATCTACGAGTACGAGTAAATTATTTATCTGAATATCTTTAATATTGTCTGTAAAAGCCGTATTGTTTCTAAAAGGCAACTAACCATCAAGAAAGAATGAGATCTAGAACGACAACCAGCTAAACCAAAAGAGAAATCACCTCCACCAATTAACACATGAACTCGTACAAACTTGTTTCTCTAAACTCTAGCGCCTGGAAAATTAATGTTGCAGACTCTGAAACCTATAGAGTTTTGGCCAAAAACCTTAAGTCTGAGGAGTCATCAAATAGAAAATTGTTGTAAACTTCATTAAGGAAGAAAAAATCGAAAACTGAACAAGAAGTTCAAATCAAAAATGTAGACTTCCACTATTTATGCTCGCTTTTAGTAACAAAGAAAAAGTGTAACATGTTTATAATATCAATGCAATTCTAAACATGAACTACTCCACTTTGGCTAACCAAAAACAATACCTGCTAGGACAAATCTCGGAAATAGGGGATAATACTAATAGTCAGATGCCATTTAAAAATCCGATACATAAAGAAGCAGCGTGGAATACTACCCCCATGCTCAAGGAAAATGGGCCGGAATGTTATTTATTCTCTGGAAGCTAGAGAACTGATTGCAGCAAACCGAAAAGCAAGAAAGACCAGACAGTAAATTTGAGCGCCAGAATATAAAATTACTTTATAAGGGGAAAATGGAATTAAGTAAATGGTCTAGCAACCATCAGATGACAGAGATTCGGGAAGATAAAATCATAATCGGGGAGATCACTTCATCTTCCACGTCATTACCACCTAATAACAGCAAACTCACTAAGCGGCAATATTTGTTGGAAATTTCAAAACCATCAATTGCAAACTAATGTATCAGACAATGTGGAGTTTGGACTTGGATTGGAATGATCGATTGCCACTCGAACTCTCTGAGAAGTGGGATCACCTAAAGAGGGATTTATGCCACAATCAACTGCAATGTTGAACTACGCGGATGTTGTGATGCTTCCGAATTCGCCCACGCGACTGTCATATTCAGTAAAATTACCGTAAGCGACTAAATATCAAGCCAATTAAAGTGGCTCCAGTGAAGTACAAACTAACCATCCCTCGCCAAGAGCCAAGTGGATCACTGTTATTAAGCCGCCTAGTACAAAAAAGTAACCAAGGCCCTAGGCATGAACATCACTAACATAACCTTATGGACCGATTCCATGATCACATTGGCGTGGACTCAAAAACCTCCGACCACGTAGAAATCGTTTGTCGTAAACCGGCTCGCAGGGATTCAAACCATCAGCGACATACAATCATGAAAACATATTCGGTCGGGAGATAATCCCGCAGACTGCGCATCTCGAGGGGTGGCCGCAAAAAATGAGATCACTGGACAGTTGGATGGGACAGTTTCCTGCAGAACAAGGAGCCATAAGGGAGAGCCGATTTCCGATACATCAGAAGAGATCACATTCGGATCATATCTCCAAATACTAACTAGCCAATTAGCAATAGATTGGTTAATCAATAAACGGACCAAACATCGAACATTATTACGTTTAGTCCAAACAGTCCACAAGTGGCATTCGTAGAAGAATATTCATTGCTAAGCAGAATCAAGCCTCTTAATAAGCATAGCAAGCTTCATTCACTATATCCCTTCCCGGACTAAAACCAACGTAATTCAGGTAGGTCGGGTAGACTGGAAAATTCAAAGCTCCCATATGAAGAACGACATCCGGTTATAATCAGTTACAAGGGACACTTTACCGACTTGGTCGGTAAAGTGTCCCTTGTAAGGGATTATAATTCTCTGACTTTGGCATATACTCGCAAACGGTTGTGGATCATCAGAAAAGTTCAAGCAGTTAAACAACACATGCACCATTGCATCAGCTGCCATCGATTCAAGGTTAAAACCTCGGAACAGCTCATGGAAAACTTACCTGCCCCTCGAGTCACTGTAGCTCGACCATTCACATATGCTGGAGTGCATTATGCAGCACCCATTAACATATGAACTTTGCTCGTTCGTTCGGCCGTTTAAATAAATCCTACAATGGGCGTAAGCCAAAGCAATTTATATCGGATTTAACCACGGAAGGATTCGAAAGCGCCTTTAGGCGATTCACTGCACGGCTAGGCAACGTAGCCCATATATTCAGCGACAATGGAACCTACTTTGTAGGAGCTAGTAAACTAATGCAGCCCATAATTTGGTATTTTATCCCTGCTACAGCACCACACTTCAGGGGACTGTGGAAAGAAGGAGTAAGATCCATCAAAACTCATCTGAAAAAACGTATAGGCGATACGAGGTTAACATGCGAGGAATTGACAACTTTACTAAACTAGACTAAACTCCAAGCTACTCTGCCCACTAACTGAGGATACAGAATATCTAGAGGTGCTAACAGCAGGGCACTTTTTAATTGCAAATGCACTTACAGCTCCTCCAGAAATAGAACATCCAGACGCCTCAAGAAACTTCTCATCTCGATGGAGAGTGGTGCAGAACATGCGGTCGCAGTTTTGGAAAAGTGGACACCGGATTACTGACATCCTCTACAGCAGCGGCTCAAATAGCGAAAGGAATCAAAAACCGAAAAAGAGGACATTGTTTTATTATGAGATGGACTGCTACCCCGGCCAGATGGAAGTTAGGCCGAGTTCTGGAGTTACATCCCGGCAGGGATGGACTATGTCGGGTCTTAACTGTAAAAACCATCGATCATCCCAACATCAAGAGACCAATAACAAAGGTGTCACCGTTGCCTATCCAATAACCAATAAGTGTGGCAGATAGTGAGAAGATACAGGACATAGCGAACCATCCCGCTCGCCGTCATCAACCAAGTCGTCATGAAAAACAAAACCGAGTTCATGCCAATCATATTAGTAGACTTTTATTACTGACTTGCGCAGTGATTTGTGTCATCAGTTCGGTACATACTCATCCATTCGGAAGGGAACCGTATGACACACAACCTCAATCACCGGTGATAATCAAGGAATGGGCCAACTCAGGAATATACTTTGATAATATCGCATCGTCATTCGGTATAATTTGACCAATTATTGACAAGAAATGTGCAACATGGAAAGAACTCTTAATACAACAACTACAGCGGCAATTCAATAACATAAAACAAGACAACGACTGTTAAATTATCACAGAAGAAAACGAGGACTAGCAATACCATTGACAAAATAGCTGGGGACATGTTCGGGATCATATTTGAAAGAGAAGCGGAGCAGTATGAAGAACAGTTTGAACGAGTTCACGCAATGAAGATACATCCACCTTAAAATTGTTAAAAAATCAAACATCTAATCGACAATACGGTGAAATTATTCAAACACAGCAACGATATAACCGTCCAACAATTAAAACAACTCATGAACGCGCACCAGCGCCTAGAACACGAGTTAGCAGTACTGAACGAGTACCGGAAGTTTCAAGACAAGGCGTTAGCAACAATATTTCTCTCATTGCAGTTAGGACTAGCCATGGATCATGTACGGGGTCTACTACAAGTACTAATCGGGGCTAAAAATCACATCATTCATTCTTCCTTGTTACCTTACGTACAACTGGAGCAAGAACTGGTAAACCTATTGAAGCATGTGCCAAAATCAACTATTCTTCCCGAGCACGGACTCTTGGAGTTACACCATCTATACCAAATAATGACGGTTAGAACCCGTGTAATACACATCGCTATCGAATTGCCATCAGCTCAAGCATGGACTTAAAACTTATGAAGTAATTTCGGTTCCAGTCATCATCAATAACAATCAGCTGCGAGTATTGTACAACAAAATATCTATTTGTCAACCAATACCGTGAAAGCTTCGCAGACATTTCATCGGAGGGTAAAACCAAATGCCCCGGCGTATTTGCTGGACATTTCCACAATATACACTCATCGAAGTGAGCATAATCAATGCGAAATATCCATGTTCTTGGATGTACCAACACAACATGAATCCTGTGCATTGGAAGTGTCCACACTCCACAACTTCTTCATCAAACTACATGCAGCAAATCAATGGATATTCCGAGCCGAACAACAAATAGAGCTGGAAAACTACGGCACCACAGAACTACAGCCAGGATGTACACTTAGGAGTAATAATTTACATCTATATGCTAGCAGCGAAATAGATGACACCTTCATACCGTCATTTAGTATATTATCCTCCATAGCCAGTGCACGGCCATCAACAAACCACCATTACAATTCGAGATACGAGATTGTTGGATTGTTTCCGCACTAAATATCTTAAACTAATTAAAATGTACGATCAACAAATCTACCTGTTAGTTGTTAGTGTAATTATGATTTAACTTGTGTATATAAAGAAACAAATTTTCGATAATAAAATACAGATTAAAGTAAATAGTCAACGTTTTTAAATCCCACCAATCACACAGCCATCACTCTTGTTGAGCTGTTAAACTAGCTTTAAGTCTTGATTCACGGTTAGTCAAAGTGAACTATTACAATATATTTCACTATAACAACTTTACTAACTAATCGACCAGTCAGCTGTCTTCAACCGGGTCGATCTCTATATTACTAAATAATCTATCCTATCCTCCTTACATTGTGTTTAAATAACGGGACGGGCGTCATTCGTAACAAGTCTAGGCTTGGGTTTACATCCCAATCAGAAAATCAAATATCGGTCCAGATCAGTTTCATTTAAGCGGAGTTGGCGATTTTAGACAAAAAACTGCGTTTCAAGAAAAATGTTGCCCCTGTACAAACCCAGGCTGGTTGATTGATCGCCGTAAACCTTAACCTTTAACTAGCGTTAAATTAAATCTTTTAATAGTAAGACAATTCCAATCTTCCTGACACGCGATAGCGCTTATTACAGTTTAACCGCATATCGCGTAATAACCAAAAACACTAAACCGGATTACAAGAAACAAAGATGATATGTCACTGAGTGTTACATAACACAAAATTTGTTATTGTTAGCTTCATCCTTCACCACAATACAATTTTTTAATCTAAATAATAATATTCAGATGTTTCCAACAGCCTGTAATAAAACTGTTGAGTTTTTTAAAGTAATGATAAGAATAAGGTATTACCGTTTTGGGAATTAAACTTTTTTTTTAAACAAATAGCCATTAAAAATCATGCCATAAAATGCAAATACCCTTATTTACTGGTAAACCGTAAGCAAAGGGAATTCAATGCTAATATTATAAAAAAGATTTTTAATAAAGATTTAGAAAATTGTTATTACTTTGAGCACATATACTGTAAGGCGGTATATGTGTTTCCTCGTAAAATATTCCGCAATCAAAATTATTCACGTATGTAAATGAACAGACGAACGAGAAACTACATACAATAAATTTTGATAACGTAGGCAACAACATAGCAACATATAAAATTTTATGTAAGCAAGAAAATACCGGAAGAATTAAATTGATTTTCTCTGAAAAAATTTCGTTAATGAATACTGTACTGTGATGGCATTTTTTTGTTACTACGCTGTACTTTCAAAATCTTTTACCATTTCCTTATCAGAAACAAAATGTAACCGATCAAAATGCTTAATACGTAGCAATAATCATAAATAACACTATCTCTAGTACTGTGTACGAAATAGAATAAATCCGAGACAGGAAGTGAGATTTAATTAAATTTTTTAATCAACACGATTAGCTAAATAATAAATTAATTTATTTGAAATTGTATTATATTTTCTTGTCTCTTACCCAAAACAATCCAGAGTACTATAGCGTTTCCAGTGATAGCAACCAGCAGCATTGCACCAAATATAACACCCCAAATTGTTTTTTGCTCCCATGGCAATTCATATCGTCTCGTCGGTGAAGGAAATAAGCATTCATTCATAAATTCCCTGAAAGAAGAAAAATTAATGGATTTAGTGTTGATCAATTACGCGTCTAATCTAGTGTGAATTGTATGAAAGTTCATGATATGGATGATGATTGCCACAAAAAAATATTATTTTTTGTGTCGGTGAATAAGTTTTGTACGTAATTAATTGTCGTGGAGATATAAAAATTAATACACAAGGACTGAATCATCGAACTGTGAATTTTATTTGAAATATTTTGTACTTCAGTTGTATAAAGTAAAGAAATCGCACAGAATGCATATTTTATTATTCACTATCGTTCGCGCAACGAGCTATTTCAAACGGAAAACGAGGAACATCTTTGCTTGAAGTTTATAAAAAGAACATCGTTGGTTATAATCGCAAAATATGTATATTTAGACGGCAAAGATATTTTAAGAACTAGAGAGTATAAAAATTAGTGGTTTTATGTAATTTATATAACGATAACATCTGTAAAATATGCAAGCTGCATCTAGCCAAGAAAGAAAAGCTAGTTAAGTGATGCTAAGTAATTATGTCAGATACGAGCAACAAAAACGGTTTGTTTTGTTTATTTTTATCTTTGCAAAATCAGAACAAATCTATGTAATGGTTATATAAAGATGAAAACACATTTGCATTTAATACTGAACATATTATATTAGTAATTACACTGTTGAACCAATGTCTCCTAAACTACAGGCCTCATACAATCTCATTTTTCACCATATGACGTCAATTTATGTCTACAACCAGATGGCAGCATATTTAAGTGAAAAGATTACACCATTCCCTCTCTTTACGGTGGAAACGAGTGCCAAAATGAGTAATTTATTTTGATACTATCCAGAAGATATAACAGAAAAATAAAAAATATTGCGAATTTACCATATTTAACAACCGTAAATTAATGTATATATAAATATTTTACATTATATTGCGAAAATTTCAATGAAATTTTTAAGTACATTGCTAATTTATCCAACGTAATACGAGGTCGTAGTGTATTTGTATTGTCAAAAACTATCAATATTTGAGAGAGAAGAGAAATAAACGAAATTTTCTTGTATTTTCTTCTTCTTCATCAGGTACGTTAACAATATTAGAGTTTCGCTACAAAATTATAAATATAAAATAAGTTAAATATTTGTGAAAATGTAAAATATTACATTACTAATTGACACGAATAATTTAATGTATATCAAAACATTGAAAAATGATAAATTTAATAAAGTTTGTTTGGCAACCAAAAAGCTGGAATTTTTTGAACGAAAAATCGGAAATCTCAGTTGGTAAAATTAACTTGTAGTCAAATTAATTTTGTTGTGCAGATATTATTAAAACTATAATAAAGTTTAATCTTTGTGTGTATTTTATTCACGATTGGAAAATCTTTTCATTGTAAATATTTCAAAAAAGTATTTCTAGATATTTTGCATTGAAATTTCTGTAGTTCTGATTGGAGAATAATGACGACGACACAAATTAAAACAAAAATTAAATTAAAATTTGCCAGACTGAATGAAAATATTTTTATTTTTATTGACATTTGAATATTGTTTGTGTAAATTGAAAAATTACTAAAAAGTAAAAAGTAAGTATAAAGTTAAATTGTAAGTCTGATGAAAAAATTCAGGCGCGATACATTTCTAACCTATAATTTGTTAAAATTTTTAAATCCAACGAAAATTTAAATCTGGACAATTTTACTCAGAATTAAAATTTATTACACATTTCTTTTATAGAAAGAAATAAGTAATAAATATAAGACTAGGTTAGATGATTTTTTTTGAAAACCAAACAAGCTACCACAATTTTTACATTCGTTTATTTCTGTCTTAAGTTTAATTTAACAATAATTAACATAAATTGTATAAATATAATATTCATTGTTAAGGAAATTAACAAAAATTTGAAATAACTAGCAAATTTCAGACAGACAATTATTCGTATATAACAAAAAAAAATTCAAATATATACATCGTTAATTTTCAAGACAAGAAAATTTAATATTTTGTGTGATTTCCGTGGTTATCAATAACGGCCTGCAGTCTTCGTGGCATTGATTCCACCAACTTTTCACCGAAGCTTTTATCCGCCTCCATTCCTCCAAAATTCGTTTTTATAATTCAGTCTTATTCAAAATTTGGTGTTTTCTGATGTTGCGGCCCAGAACTTCCCAAAGATGCTCGATTGGGTTGAGGTCGGATGATTGCGGAGGTGTATTCAAGCGATTTCGACAGTTATATAGTAACCATTCCTTGACTATTCCCGCCGTGTGCTTTGGGTCATTGTCTTGTTGAAAATAATATTCATGTTCGAGACCCAATTTCTTAGCACTCGCTACTAAATTTCTCTTAAGGATATCGAGGTATCCACATTTGTCCATTTTATAGTCTAGAAACTCAATATTTCCGACACCACAAGCAGTCATACTACCCCAAACCATTACATTCCCCCCTCCGTGTTTTATTGTAGCAGTTGTATTTTATTTTTGCCATTCTGTGTTGGGCTTTCTCCAAACTTTCTGCTTTCCATCAGAGCCGAAAATATTAAATTTACTCTCATCCGTAAAAATTACCTTTTTCCAGAAACTAATTTTACTTCTGTGATTTACTTCTGAGATAAAAGGTTTTTTTGGCATTATAACCTGATTTCCGTAGAAATGGGCTTATTGATGATCTTAGCAATTTCACATCTTAATGCTCTGGACTGTGGAGTGACTTCTATTAAACAATTCGCCTACTTCTCTAAGCGATTTTCCTTAACATACTAGCTTAACCATCATTTGTCTGTCGGAAGGACACACTTCTTTCTGTTTTCTGCCCATTTTTAAAATGTATTCAGTAATAGTAAAAACTTATTAAAAAACATTATTATTATAACGAAATATGTATTGGTGTATATCTGTGTATCGATTTTGTCCCAAAATGTGTGAAACGAAATGAGTGTAACCGGAAAGATATAGTAGTAGTATTTATGTTTATGTTGGTTAGTGACGCGCGTATAATTCGTTTGCTTTACTATACACATGCAAACCACGTGGCATTGTTTATTTGTTTATTCTATTAACCCTTGATGAGATTTTGGATTCCTATATTGAGGAGCGCGATTGCGCTCTTTGGCACTCAAAGGGTTAACCATTGTAAACGCCATATTATTGTGTTGTTTGAAAAAATTAAGAAAAATTCATCATTTTGGAACAATATGATTGGTCGAAAAATTTCTTTAAACGAATGAAAAGACAAATTAATGCAACACTGAATCCGCCTTTACAAGATAGTGTTACTTTTTAAATATTTAAATATATTTGTATTTTCGATTTTTTTTTAATAATTAATATTTTATTTTTAAAATTTATTAAATTTAACTTAAATTTGTTTATAAAATTTTAACATATAACATATAAAATTAATTTATTATAGAAAAATATTAAATATAAAATACATTAGCATGTTAAATAATGACACTCCACAGCTCGTGAGCAGACGTAATGCGTTGAGAAAAGGAAATAACCACCATAACAATTAAACCGATTCACCCGGATCGCGTTATTTTGGTACTGTCCATCATAAAAATGACACAAATACGAACAAAAGAAAAATACAAATACAAAGACATAATTGTGTATTATACAGTGTATACGTATTCGATATTTTTTGCTTCACTCATTTTAAATGAGTAACTCACGGGACAAAATCGATATACTGGTTTTGTTCGAGGACAAATATATACTTAATACAACAAATATTTTTTTACGCACGAATTATTTCAATAACGGTAAATTACGAAAAATATGTATTGTGTATGAATAATTGTTTGTCTAGTTTTTTGTATTTTTATTTGGAATTCTGGTTTTTTCTGACGGAATTATTTTTATTTGAACCTAATTAAAGGATGACTATTTTTAACAATTATCTCACAATCTAACTCAACTTCAAAAATGTAGATATGGCTTTTAGAAAAAAAGATCTTATAAAGTATACGAGAAAATATTAGATGTACGAATAATTTTTTGTATCACAGTATATATTTATGTTTCCACCTTCAAAGCAAACATCCAACAAAAAATATGAAAAAAATTCTCTACAACAAAAAATGTCTTTTTTTTTTGATTCGCTGATCCTGAGAACATAAAAAAGAAAAACAGAAAATAATTAACACGTGCGAGAGCACAAAAATAAAAAACGCACATCCTCCCGCTTTGGTAAAATCGATGAGACTAAAATAAAATAATACTTTTCTAAATTTTCTAAATTCTTTTTCTCTTTTCTAATAGCGTTTCGTCATTATTTTGTGTAAGCGGCTTGTAGTTTAGGAGGCATTGGTTGAACCAACATTTTGGCGAAATAACTAAATTATAATAGAAACAGACGAAAATAGGCGGCATGTTTTTTTATTTTGCAGAAACGCAACAGAAGGAGTAAGAAATAATCTAGAGAAACAAAACACATTAAATAATTTAATTAAGTTGAATAAATTAATTTAAAAAAATAAAATTTAAAAATTATATTTAAACTAAACATTATTTATTATAGGTTCAAACTGTCAAACAAATGAAGAGCCATTTCCATTTCTAAGGGATAGGAATGATTTTTCGTTCTCGCAATTCAAATCGATTTTATTGGTTTGAGTAGTTGTAGTTTAGAGAAACTCTGGATATCGTAGAGTTTGTCGGAAAATTCCACTAAAAGCTAACATTTGTTTATAGTGGAATTTTCCGACAAACTCTATGATATCCAAAATTTATCTAAACTAAAACTACTCAAACCAATAAAATTGATTTGAATTGCGAGAACGAAAAATCATACTTATCCCCTAGATATGGAAATGGCTCTTGATTTATTTGATTGTGTGGACCTAAAGCTAACATTTTCACATGTGGAATTTATACAAATGGTTATTTGTACTAATATGCCAAAACAACGATATCAGAAATACTCTTGAAAATTAATAACTTATATTTTACTTTGCCGAAGTCCGAAATAGCGATTTTCGAGGTGGTGTCTGTTGGATTGTCGGTCTGTGTTTTTCCTACCTCTCAGAATGATTGACTGATTGGGATGAAATAGTTCTTACTTAAGATTTATTTATAAATTAGGAGGTCCCAGTGAAATAATCGATTCACCGGCAGTGGCAGCATCCATAGGGACATCCTTGTTTTTTATCGTTTGATTTCAGATATTTGAAAATCGATTAGAAACATAGAATTCTCAATTAAATTCGCAATAAAATGCAACCGTGTTTGCAACATTTTAGCAAAAACGTCGAGTTTTGGTAAAAAAAAATGTTTTCACAATAATTCAACCACTCTATAGATCAAACAGGTCGACTAAACGAGACAAAGTTTCGTACTTAAGGATTTAAGATAAATTGGCAAATAGGGAAAAAATGGAGGTAATAAGTATACAGAAAGGGGGTATAACTTTTACATTTTCGCAAAACTTAACAACAAAAAAATACTTTGAATTAAGTTTAAAAGAAAAAAAGTTCTTGTCACGAAAGAAGGTTTCCTCCATGCGACGAGGATTCACGAAAAAATGGTTAAGATCACCAAGAATCTAAATGTATGACAATAAAATTTATGGACATCATTTTTTAAAAATAATAAATAAAAACTGTTTTTTTACTAAAATTAAGCTAAGTTTTCGTTTTATACATTACTTTGAAAAATTTAGTTTTCGAATCGAACTTTTATAATAATTATAATATAATGACAGTGAAATATGTCCCAAATAACAAAAATAAGCAAGTATTAATAAATACATTGTTAAAAAAATTCTTATAAGAATTTTGAGTGAAAGCTAGAAAATAAACTCAAAAAATGTATTTTACATTATTCATAATAGCCCCGAAAATCATTTCCTTATTTCCTCGTTTTTAAGTAGTTTTACAGAAGATTAAGATTTCAATATAGATTTCAGTATATCGAAATGCCGGTGTAGAAAATTTGATTGATTGATTAGGATGTACAGCCAAGACTAAGCAAGGATCCAGGATACGTCGGGCCTATACCGTACACTCCTTACACATATAGCAATACGAAGGGATAGGAAAAGTTATTACATATGATAGATTTGACCCGGTTACAGACACCTAAGTAGTCAATAATTAGAAAAGCACAAGCACAAGACGGCACAATAATTTTTGTTTTCTGGATATAAATAATCAGCAATCAAGATCCTAAAAAATTTTAGTTGTTAAATTTCCTGAATAAAACTACATTATTATGAGTGATTAACCATTTCCTCCACCCATATAATTGGCAACCAGCAATAACTATTTATCCAACTTAGAACAAGCTAACCAAAACCTTTACCAATCTACATTCTCCCGTTTAACCTAGAAAATAATTCAATTAAAGAAGTGCCATGAACCCAAAAATACAAAAACTATCTAAGTACAGAAATATTTGTCTGCATTTAAATTTTATTCTGTAGTCTCCAAGCCATTTATAATTTCAAAAATTCCAACAACCACTGAAATATCGAATTCATTAGCAAACCCGATTATAGTCATTGTGATTCCTACCTTGACTTCTTCCACAAAAAGTCATGAAAATTTGCAAGCTTCCTAAAAAATATTAATTAGAATTAAAATTTAATTTAAACAGGAATCAGGCAACACCGCTGTTATGCAACTTTATAAAATTTCCCAAATTTCACTCATATTCGTTTGATCAATTAAATAGTTTTATAAACCCATTGACGTAAAACGAGTTAAATCCTAAATATACAATTGAATTATATTAAATTAAATAAAACTCAGTATTGTTAACTATTCAATCAGGAAATTATAAAGGAAACCAACTATAAAGGATAGTATAGGGTTTTCCAATAGGAATGCTATGATTTTTAAGTGACGTTTCGGCCATTTGTAATATGTCATGATCCGTCATTTTTTGTTTCATTGTATTCAGTAATGGTTACAATTTCATCCGTAAACATCGTGAATTTGCTGATTTTGCCTTGGAACAACTTGAAAACGATAACGATTTTTTTAAGAAAATCATCTTCTCCGATGAGGCTCACTTGATCTGAGTGGTGCGGTAAATAAACAAAACTGACGATTCTGGCGTGAAGAAAATTCACAAATTATTCAAGAAAAACCATTACATTCACCTAAATTGACAGTTTCGTGTGGTTTTTGGTCTTGTGGAATCATCGGTCCGTATTTTTTTTCGAAATGAACCTGGTAGCACCGTTACTGTCAATGGAGATCGGTATAAATCGATGATAACCAACTTTTTATGGCCGAAATTGGAAGAAGTTAATCTTGACAACATTTGGTTCCAACAAGACGGCAACGTGCCACACAGCAAGTGCAACAATTGAATAATTGCGAGAAAAGTTTGGATCATATCACTCTTATTGGAAAACCGTTTATTAATATTAAACATCTCGGACGATTCTAGATCCTTAAATTCCCAAATAAACTAAATCAATAATTTGAATAGTAGTTATCAACTAGTTAATAGAATAAAAAGAATTATTACTACTAATTACAACCAATTACGGTCACATTGATTGACTTTTAAATAAAAATTTAATTTTTAATGAAAAAGTAGTACAGCTTCAAAGATATTCTATAATCAAAAAACTTCATTACAACTAAATAAATTTGCTTAATCAGGAACTGCAATGAATAATAATATTAATAATTCACAGCTAATAAACCTCGATTACTCTAAACTAAAATCCAATAAATATAATAATTTATTAAATGGCCTCCAAGAAGTTGTGATTTAACACCATTAGACTATTTGTTGTGGGGTTATTTGAAGTCATTGGTCTTTAGCAATAAACCAAACTCTCTTCAAGCTTTACAAGCCAATATTGAACGTGCTATTCATGACATACGACTAGATTTAGTGGAAAAAGTGCTCGAAAATTGGGTTCATCGAATTCGTTCCTGCAGAAGAAGTCGTGGATGTCATTTGAATGACGTTTTATTCAGAACTTAATTGTATCGATTGTACTTCACATTAAATAAAAAACATTTCAATTTCCTTAACAATTAGTGTGTTTTTTTTAAAGAAATCATATTTTCGATTTTTTCTTGATTTTCGAAGGTTAACATGAAAAGTGGGAGTCCTCTTCTCATTATTTCAACATTTCCTTCCCTATTATTTCTCGTCTCTCTTTTCTGATGATGTTGACTGCATCGATTATTTTCAGGTATTTGTTTTGCAGCTCCTAAATAATTTCATCTTTTGAACAAGTTGGATGGAGACCTCTTGCCATTACTTTATTTGATCGATCATTTTTATCCTCGTAGATATACCACTGGTGACCAACTGATTCTATTTTAGTGAAGGTCTAAAAAATACTCTTTAGAATCGCCAGAAAACAGATTATTATTACTCTTTAGTCGGTATGTATTGGAGATAAGATTGCGATTTAGCTGTCGTATTTTTCTAATGAACATATACTCAATGCCCAACTTTCAAAACGACTAATCTACAGAAGTTTCTTGAACATAGCCCAAAGAAAGGTACTAGAGAGGTTTGCGGATCGTGAATTCTGAAACCCAACTCTGATCACATGACCAGATTAAAATCATCCATGGTTGGTCTTTTTATTTAAATTATTTATTCAGAATAAAGGATAAAGCATAGCTTTTCTATCCATACAAATTATTAATAAAAGTGTTCAAAATATAAACTAAAACATAAATTAAAATGTTTTTTTAATAAAATCAAACAATAATTGTTTAAATTTAATAAGAGTCTTGACACGTCTAGTCTCAATCGGAATCTCATTCCAAATTGTAAAGGAGGTAAAAAGAGGCGATTTGTTGTAAATATTTGAACGATTAAAGTTAAACGGTTGTTATGCTCTAAAGTAAAAGTATTGAATCATAGTAAAAATTCTTCAAACTTAGCTGATATGTGGTCAAATTTTCACAGTCCATTAACATATCTAACGGTATTATTCAAAGTAACGTGCAGCATGTCACTTGAGGAAGAATCACCGCTTAAAAAAAGAAATTCGCAATATAGTACGCGGGGAATTCCTAATGATCTAATCAAGAAAATTCGAACATTTTTGGGGCAGATATTTTTATGAAGCTTCAAACCATATAAAGTAGAAATGATCTTACCGCAAACATTAACTATTCCCAAATTATTAACATGATTCGCAAACTTAATTTTCACACCATCAATAAAGATATCCGGTATCACTGGAAAACTTCATTTCAGAATCAGAATTACTGCGTTTTAGCGATGTTCAGTCAGATTCCATTAGACTTGGACCAAGCCAATATATTGGATAGATCCAAATTAATATTGTTAAAGGTTTCCAATATATTTTCACTAGTACCACCAAAATAAATTTGACAATCATCAGCATACATGTGACATTTGGAGTATTTTACTGCTTGTGGTAAATCATTAAAAAAAGGGAAAACATAGTTGGGCCAAGTATAGTTCCTTGAAATACACCTACAGGTATATGCTCAGGATGATTCTTTTCCTTTTACAATGACTTTTTGATATCTATAAACATAACTTTACGTTTTCTATTGTCAAAATTACAGAAAAGTATCAACTTCTGTAGTAACAAAACATGGTCAAATGTCGGTTGATTTGATCACGAAGAATGATCTCGAATACTTTAGATAAAATGGACACTAAACTAAGCGGTCTAAGATTTTTCAAAGAAGCGATATCCTTCTTTTGTAGAATCGGAGTCACAGTATTCATTTTCCAGATTTCAGGAAATTCAGAACACATAATCCAACTGTTGATCAAGTATGTCAAAGGTGATACTATATATGGTCAACTATTCTTTAAAATTTTTAAGTTTATTTTATCGTGACCGGAAGAATTTGACTTAATAAGATACGCGGCTTTGGAAACATCTAATTCATTTATGCTGCAAAAGGAGAGAGATGCGTATTGAAATAAGTGTTGATAATTGAAGAGTGAAAGTCAGTAGAAACACCAGACGTTCTAGTCTCCAATTCATTATGGTTGCAATTGCTCCAAATTCGTTTCATGGTTAATTTACTATCTCAAAAAAATATTTTTGTTTGGAAATCCTTATCAAGTTAGTTACCCTATTGCGTTCTTTACGATATAATTCTAGGTTCCTCACATCGCCTGTTCTTTCCTTTGAAACAGTAGAATATCTATAGATTATGAAGCTTTATGATTACACCAGACCCCTCATACCTTTAAGTACAGACAAAATCGAAAGGTTCTGGGACTTTTTATCTCTAATTAAGAACGTTACCGCCGCTATACTCGTTTATCAAAATACTTTCGGGAACGTTCAATGGGCACCTTGTTATATTCATTACGTATTCAAAAAAATGTTTATAGCATACCCTGTATAAAAAACACAATAATATCAAACAATTTAAATTTCAACACGAACGTTTAACTAAGTGGTGCCTAAGATAAAAAAATATCTAAATACCTTTATTGTAATTTTCAATATCCACATCAATTCCGTTTTCTATTTCCATTATATTTTACTAATCTATTAAAATGGAAATGAAATGATGAACGCTCAAATTGTGTTAGAAAAAAAATAAAATTATTAGGCGTGAAAAATTCCAACAGAGAAAATTAATAAATTCATTATTTTGAAAAGCCAGTGTATAGAAAACACAAACAAAATTGAAGTGGAAAAGCGATCCCCAATTATTTGGTGCTGACATAATTTAAAAAAAAAATAATTGTGATAAGAGAAAATATTTCGATTAATTAATAAATAATTTCATACTCACTTTAACGTTCCCATGTCACTGAATGTTGTGATTTTATTTTCCAATGTTATCATTTCGCCCAGCACTTCTAGTATTTCAGAACGATTTAACGTGCCGACGTACGTTTCGTTTACTATTGTCAAATGTGGAAATCGGTCGATCGATAATATTGTGCAGTTTCGCAGAAGCATGGTTTCAATATTCGAACTCATTTTTAATTAATTTACTTATTATTGTTGAGTGAATTGGATATTGAACTAAATATTTACAAATAACAACATAGGAAATGTTGTTTATTATGTTGGAAATTTAATTATTGTGTATTGGGGTATTTAAAATTTTTGATTATTAAATTGTGTTTGCTTTTTAGTTGAATTTCCCATTTTTTGTTTATTTTTCTATAAGTACTGATAGTAGTAGTACATTATTGAGAACAGAACAAAGCGAAATTTATAACATCCATAAATTCTCGTGAGTACAGCTTTTCAATTTTGTGTTTTCCTTGTTTGGGTTTCAGCTATTTTCGTTACGGATTCATCCATGGACATTCTGCAATGAAAACAAGGCATGTTATTTATATGTTTGTTTTTCAATTTTTCAACATTAATTATATAGGGAGTATTTTAATTTAGTATGGCTTTGAACCTATTTAAAATAATAATTTGTTATTTAAAAATATATTGGGTTTTACCATTAATAATTTCCATTTTGTATAACGTATTTACAAATCTAAACCGAATATTATCAAAATATATGATGATTTTTACTTAATATTAATAGAAGCAAACTGGACGATGCAGTTTCGAGACTAGATTACCTCAGCCGTAGAATTCTAAATGGGCTGAATGTTCTATCTACATTTTGTTTTGAGTTTGTGTCTAACGTGTATGCACTACATCGTTTAGACGTGAAATTTCAAACCGTCAACACCAATTGCAATTTGTCTATGCATGTGTAAAATCATTTACCTTTCATTATGAACTTAAAGAAGAAAAGTCCTCAAAATTATTTACTTCAATTTGGTTTTAGACAATTTTTAGCTTAGTCGCCAACATTTCGGTTATTGGAGACGTTGTGCTAATTTTTATTTGTTTGTAAACAATTAAATAATTTTTTTTCAAATTGTGTTTAAAAATATCATTTAGGTTTTAACAAATAAAGAGCTGTAACTAACTCAGTGCTAATTTTGTAATTTGCGTAAATTATTGTCACGTCAAAAGTTTGGAGAAAACAGTGGACAAATTTTGTATGGTTCCATTTCTCATGGCTGATGCTTATGAAGCTTCAGGTGTTGATACCTCGCCTAGTGATAAGGCAGTGATAGACAAGAAAATACTGATAAGGCATTTTTATCGAACGATGATGATGCTGCATTTTTGAGAGAGGGTGACGATGATGCTCGGAGATGGTTTTTCAATTAATTGCTGCTGCTTGCTTAGTGCTAGCTGTGTTGGGATAAGTCATATCGAAAATTCGACAACCATTAGAGACGTGGCAACACCCAAAGCCTGATACAAGAACTAACTCCAAATAAGGCGAATTTTAAATTTTTTATTAGAATGGGTGAAGATAATTTCAATTTTGTCCTGTCGGCAATCAAATTGGGTATCGAAAAGCAGTCATGAGAAATGCGATATCTGCAGAGGAAAGATTAGCAATTACTCTTAGATTTTTAGCTACTGGAGAAAGCTTTATGAATATCAATCCTTGAGGTGTGTGAAGCCAAATTCAGACATATAAACGAACAACTTAAAGAGGTAAATTAAATTTTATATAGAAATTATTCGTTATATTCATTAAAATTTGGTTATAAAAAACTCACTTCAATATCAACTTCCCATCGCGATCTCCAAAACATCTTTTGATAGTATTTTTTACTGATCATCATGTTTTATTCCGATTTTCCAAAATTTGAATTTTACATTGTTGCGTTTTATTAAATGTTGAAATTAGACGCACATGTGTATTTAAGGACGGGATAACTGTTGAAGTTTTGGAATATTGTACAAAAACGGTTGACTGTTGATTTGTTTGGAGTTTTGGATCTGGTGATAAATTAGTTGGTGATAAGAAGGATAGTTAGTTAGTTCATTTATTTTAAAGTATTTAGAAGTTGTCATATAAATCTTCTTCAGGAATTGAATGTTGGAGAAATTTAGGAGTGGGAAATAGTAAAGGAGAATTTAAAGGAGGTTGTGTTGAACTGGGAAACCACCACCAATCTCTTTGAGGGAAGAATCAAATAGAGATTTAGCAAGAACCATCGATACTTTACCGGAGGGTAACTTTTATATTTCTGGGGTAAACGAGGAAATATAAAAGAAGCTATCTATGATGCAAAGGTTCATTGCGATGATGGAGAGAGCTATGCGCAGCATAGAGCAGAGGTTCAAGTATTTCTCATTGAGCACAATATTGACATAATATTAATATCTGAAACACGCTTCACCAACAAGAACTACTTCAAAATTAATGGGTACTCTATTTATGACACTAAGCATCCGGATGGCAAAGCACATGGTGGCACTGCTGTATTGATTAAGAGAAGACTAAAACATTAACATTATGAACTTATGAAATATGAGAAAGATCATATCCAAACAACGAGTATCTGTCTGCAGGAAAGGTCTGGAAATTGTATGATATCAGCAGTGTACTGTTGGAGGGCAGGCTATAAAAAAATTACAGTTTATTGATTATTTTGGTTTTGGTGATTACAACGCCAAACATACTCAATGTGGTTCAAGACTAACAACGCCTAAAGGCAATTAACTTTATGAAGCTATAGAGGAACAGTCACTGGATTTTTTATCTGCCGGTCATCCTACTTACTGGTCCATGGATAAAATGAAAGTACCTGATCTAATTGATTTCTGCGTAACCAAAGGCATTGCGCGTACGTTTGTTAAGGCCACCGATTGCTATGTTCTGTCGTCTGATCATTCACCGATAATAGTAACTATGAGTTCTGTTAACTGTCTTAAAATTAGAAACAGCGAAACGTCTGATAAACCGACGAACTGATTGGGATCAATATAGGAGACTAGTCGAACAAAATTGTCATCTTAGCGGGATATGCTAAAAACACCAGCAGATATTGTTGTGGCTACAGAAAAGCTAAAAGAGGCACTGGAAATATCAGCTGAAAAGGCTTCACCAATCATCAACAATTCTGAAAACCACTAATCCAGGAAAAGCGGAAAATTCAACGGCAATGGCAACAAACTAAACCACCTATCAAAACCCTGAAATTGCCCCCTTGCACTGCAGGAAGAACAAAACCAATGTGCCCAGAATTATTTAAGCGGATTCTCGGCAACAGAAAAGACTGATTATTCTTTGTTGAAGGCAACAAAAACCTAAAAATACCTACCAAGTCAAATCCATTGATTAGACTACCAACTGGAAATTGGGCGAGAAGCGATGAAGAAAAAGCCAATGCTTTCGCTGCACATCTAAATACGGTGTTTTTACCACACGAAGGAACTAATAATATCGTGCTACTGCACCAGATGGATGATGATTCATCCTATAAACTTATAAAGTTTGAATGACAGAAAGTTAAAAACACAATCAAAACTTGCATTAGTCCGAAAAAGGCGCCAGGATATGACCTTATTACTGGAAAAATGATAAGGGAATGACCAGACAAATGCATAAAACTAATAATCTACATCTTTAATGCAATCATGCAAACTAGTCATACTCCTCAAATGTGGAAGATATCTTTGATCACAATGATACATAAGCCTGGGAAAAATGAAACTTAAATCTCGTCTTTTCGTCCAATAGCTGTTTGAAAAAATTCCATCTCAAAGCTGTTTGAAAAAATCTTAATAACGAAACTGAAACCAATATTAGAAGAAAGGCAAATCATCAATGACCATCAATTTGGGTTCCGAAACCAACATGGTACCATAGAGCAAGTGTATCGAATTGTAAATGCAATCAGACAGACTTTTGAGGCAAAGCAATACTGTTCTGCTGTCTTCATGGATATAGCACAAGCATTTGACAAAGTTTGGCACGATGGACTAATATATAAACTTAAAGTGCTCCTGCCGAAGAATATTCACTCAGTTCTGGAAAACTATCTCATCCAAAGCCAATGCATGGTCCAACAAAATGGTGCAACAACTTCCCTAAATGATATTAGCGCAGGAGTCCCATAAGGAAGCGTTCTGGGACCTATTTTATACTTGTTGTACATGGACTTACCTGTTACCGATAATGTAATAATATCAACATTTGCTGATGATACAGCCATCCTGGTATCACAAAGAGAAGTGCAAAGTCATCTGAGCAAAATTGAGGATTGGCTCAAGACCTCCGTAATAGCATTGGTTAAAACTTAAAAAATGTAATTAGCTTAAAGTTTGAACACTTCTTGTTAGTCTCTTATGTAGAAAGATTCAAGAATAAAGCCATTGGTATTAAAAAAAGATGTAAACTCGGCGAAATCGGTGTAAATTATTGCTTTTCCTCCAAAATGGCCTGCTTTTCTAACATTATCGAGCTCACTAGTTTTTTGATTTCAACTCTTGAAATGTTTTCTATAATTTTATCTGCTTATTCTCGCTGCACAGGTGCCGACAAAACTCTTCTTCTTTTATCAATGATTCTTTTCGTCGCTGTTGTGAGATATTTCTCGGCTTTTCAATTATATTCAAGGCCTCGATTCTCGGTCTTTCTTTTCTAAAACCAACAAATATAAATAAATAAATAAAATTCATTAATTTTATAAAAAATAAACTATTAATAAAAAATTGTTTTTCAGTCTTCGACAAGCGTTGAGGAGTGGTTAAGAATCGCTAACAATTACAATAGAAAATGGAAATTTCGCCATTGATTAGGTGCTCTAGATGGCAAGCACATTACATTCCGACCATCACAAAAACAAGCCCCACTCTTCTACAATTATAAAGGGTTCCATAGTATTGCGGTGTTTGGCTTTCCGGATGGCCATGGAAATATTTATTTGTATTGACGAAGGTAACAATTTATGTACATCCTACAACAACCAGAGAAATATTTGCCACCTATTTTCCATTCTCACAAAAGATGTTGACACCTTGTCTTTTTCGACAGTAGATGAAAAGAAGTAAACATTTAATCAAAGGTTAAGTTGAACCGGCAGACCAAAGAACGTGCTTTCGTATTGCGCAATACGCAGCAATATTTTACAATTAATTTAACCTTATCCGATGAAGATTGATAAGTTTCTGAAAAACTAGAAACTTATTACTTAATAAAATTTAAAACCAAACGTCTGTTGTGGCAGTACTTCGGTAAAGAATTTGAAAAGCAATATAACCAGCACTTTTATGAAAATAAAATGGAGTCGCGCTGTAAATGTGTCACGAGGCGGCGCAATAAGGCGATAGACAACAACTCCACAAGTAGTTCAGTGTACGCAGAAACCAGTTATGAGGCGGAACGGGACAGTATAATTCCGTTAGAATACAATCTAATATAAAAAGACGAACTAAATTTATTTATTTTATTTAAAATTAAAAATTATTCATAACACGTGTTCGTTTCAATTCACCTAAATGTTTTAGTACAGCTTCAGACTTTTTTCTGCAATTTCTTCTGAAGTAGATGCTGTTAATCTTTTTCCTTCTGTATTCACGTAATGAGTAGGCTGCAGTTTCTAATAGGTGATGCTGTTCTCCGCATATTTCTGGAAGATCTTTTGAAATTAACGATAATTTATATACTCAATGCAGCAGTGTGAACGAAATTTACAATAGATAACACCATTTAGTAGTTTTTTACGAACATTTTCACATTTCAAAATAAAATCCAACTGTGGTATTATTCAAATATTAACTGCTTCAATTTTTTGCCAAGGAGCCAATAAAGAATTGTTGATATCGTTTACGTGTTGCGCCAATATTTCAGTATTTGGAAAAAATGAAACGCGTTTAACATAGCTGAAATCATCATTCTATCAATATTGAACTGTTGAGCGTTTTAATCCCTTAACGTAAACGTCCGGCTTTCCTGGCTTTCTGGACAGTCATGTCTAACATTCACAGAAGATCGTCCGGGTTATCCGCAATCAGCAAAAGGTCATCTGCGTGTCTTTTGTGTGTCTGATTGTGGATGTTATAACCGCGATTATAGGAAAGCACAGCACGCAGGATGTGTTCAATCGCCAAGTTAAATAATATTGGGCTCAAAGGACATCCTTGTTTAACTCAAACTCTGGTGTTAATTGGCTGAAAAATTCTTGAACCCATCGGGTTGTGGTTCTGCTGCTTTTATAAAGTTGATCGATCACGTTGACACTTGGAAGAATCATCTGACGCAAGGAATGGAACATGTGTGCATGTGGAATTGCAGATTAATCCAAAATTGTTTAAATTATTATTAGAAATATCAGTTTCGTGTAAAAATTTTTTAGAAATAAAATTTCTGCTAAATGCCGAAATAAGTAATTCAAATGAGGATAATTACATACATCCTTGCATGATCCGACTGCATTTCTAAATTAATATCATTAATTATTTTTAATGCGTACGATAAAAACATTGTAAATGAATTACATGATCATTTAAATTTTTAGAAATAAAAGATATGTTTTCGTAAGTATTTTCGAATTCTCGAAATATGCTTGGAGCTCGATTACTCGATCAATTGCAGCCTGTAATTATGAAATGATTTTAATTTAGAATTAAAATAGATATTGATTCTAAATCATATTTAATATTTATTCATATCATGACCTGACGGGATAATCAGCGTGTTGCAGCAAATTTCAAAATTACATGCATTTCAACACCGAAAAATGATTGAACATTTTTGAATTCTTCGTTTTTGTTGGGACTGATGCAAAAATGATGACTTATTTCTCTTAACAATTTGTCAATAGTGTTTGATAGAACCGATTGATACTAAATTTAAACTGTGGCAAGCACAATCGTTTACAATTAATTTAGGGACAAGTTCCTTCATCTTGGCTTGTTCTCCATTTTGCTTAATATTAGTTTCCTTTATAATATTTATTAAAGCGTTGAAAATTCCAGAAGCCGAACCATCCCTAATAGGTATCAGGGTTAAAAACCTATCATTGCATTGTTTGTCAACTAAACGAATACTGATGACAAAACTTTTCGCTATTGTGCTATCTACCAGTGCTTTCATCTATAACGATGGAAAAGTACTGCCGTCGTGCTATAGCTGAGACTTGTCTATTATATGGTCCTATTAAGTTTTTAATCATTTTTTAACGTTTGTGACGGTTGATATTCATTTTTTTAAATGAAACTGACATAGAAACTATTAATTTAAACTTTGTTACAATTTTCAAGGTACTTAAGAATATTACATATTAGTCATGTTTTTTATTAGCGCCCGATAGATGTATCCGGAGCACCCAATTTTCTATGTCAAAACTTATACACTGCATCAAAAAATTGCACATACAGCAGATTATTTTGCGTGTAAGTTATCATATTTTCCAAAATAAAGCTTGAATATTGCAAAAATGTTTTGAGTAATTTTCATAAATATGAGTGCATTTAAATGCATAAATTTGTTTTTTTTATTTCGTTATTTTCCATAAAACACAAATAAGTTGTTTATCCTAAAAATGTATCTCAATTAATTGCGTATACACTAGTGTTCTCTTTCATAGTACGCTCGACTAACGGTAAATATTTTTACAGTTAGCTTAAATAAACAAAAGAATATATTTTTGAAAACAATTAGTCACATTTAATAGCTGATTGTGGAAAGTTTATTAAAAAAATGAACCAAAATCACACAAAAGTGCCTATCGATATTAAAAAATTGATAGTAAAATTAAAAAAACATGATAAAAGTTATTCTGAAGTAAGCAAAATTGTTAATAGACCGCGACCCACAGTCCAAGCTGTGGTAAAAAATTTCAAAAAAAATAATTTTTATGAGATTGCAAATGGAAGAGGCAGAAAAAAAATATTAACTGAACCGAGAAGAGCAAATAATTGAAAGGATGGTGAAGGCAGATCCTAAAATTGAGGCTCCAAAAATTACTACAAACCTCGAAGAACGTCATCTGCAAATCCACAAACAATTAGAAATTGTTTACATTCCAAGGGGTATAGAGGTTGTATTTCTCGCAAGAAGCTATTTATTGCAAAGAGGAATGCGCTCAAACGATTGGCATATGCAAAGGAGTATGTTGTCAAACATGATGAGTTTTGGGAACAGGTAATTTTTGTCGATGAAAGTAAGTTTAATGTATTCGGCTCAGATGGACGTCATTTTCGTATGGAGAAAACCCAATAATTCCCTAGATAAGGAAAATTTAACACCAACCGTAAAACACGGAGGTGGAAGTGTCATGGTTTGGGGTGCCATGGGAGCTAATGGCGTTGGAAACTTGGTTTTTGTCGAATGTACAATGGTTAAATTCCAATATTTATCAATCTTAAAAAATAATTTGAAAGCTAGTGCTGAAAAGTTGGGAATAGGAGACAGTTTCATGTTGATTCAAGATAATGTCCCTAAGCATAATTCCGCATTAGTCAGAAGTTGGCTGATTTATAATTGTAAATCTGCACTACCTCATCCACGTCAATCCTACTGAGCACCTGTAGGATATATTGGAGCGAAAAGTACGGCAACATATATAACCAATGAAGAGCAGGTAAAACAGGTTACCCAAGATGAGTGGCATCAAATATCTCCTGACGAAACTAAAAAGTTGGTGAATTCGATGAAAAATCGCTTACGGCCAGTCATCCTACTTCCTAGCTAAAGGATACCATACTAATTATTAACACATAATTAAACTTTTTTAATATGTATGTACAATTCTTTGAGTGGAACTTATGAAGTCATATTTTATTTATTGTTTTTTCTTATAAAAATAAAATTGAAACAAAAAATCAACGCGTTTCAATACACAACTATAACTATTAAAAATTCAATAAATATTTTCAATAGTTAAACTTTATTTTGGAAAATATGCTAGTTCAAACGCAAAATAATCTGCTGTATGTGCAATTTTTTGATGCAGTGTATTTAGCGCGCTATTTTTGCATATAATTAAGTTATTTAACTCTAAACTAAGATTTTTCATTAAATTTTTTAGTTAAAATTCGATGAAAAAATATCTTGCTCTACCTATTTATCGGGAGCCGCTATCGGGAGCGCTATCCATTTCAAAGGGAAATATTAAATTTCCTTTGGTTTGTACAACCCTTAAACCAAAGCAAGCCATTCTCTTTACAAATTTTGACGTAATGTAAATTTTTTGTTTTGTTTTATGATTTCGAGAAAAACATACGAAATTGTTTTTTTTAGTAAAAAGCGTGTATATACGAGTAATATAATTTCCGTATTTTGTCTTTTTATTCATTTTATGATGAGTCAAGCTAGCTTTTTATAGAGAAATTTATAATTTTATTAATAAATTAATTTCAAATATTTCGACCTGTTGATTATCATGAGTGGAAAAAATGTGTATAAAAGCGACACCAGTGAATAGTAGCTTTAGTTTCAGTAGAAATATCCCTTCGGCGCCGGATAGTGCCCGAATAATAAAACTCGGCGATTATGTACAAGCACAAGTAAATTATTCACAAAAGTTATGAACAGTACTCTCCGAATTTTATTTAATAAAATTACACTTTATTTTAAGTTACACTATGATTTTTGTTTCTGTTTGAGTTTTGAATTTTAGTTTATCAAATTTAAAACAATAAAAAGTATGTATGTATCTTGAAAATAATTATAAATAATAATAATTGTATTTACGTATCCGTTTTATTTGAAATAATTTGATGTAATCCAGACACACTAGCAAACTAACCACAACAGTTTCGAACAGAAGGAACTGTCTAATTTTTAAAATCACAAAAAGTTTTAACTTGTTTATACTAAATTTAACTACAGCGAAAATGTTTGTTGTTCGTATTATTTTAAAATGACATTCAATTTTTTTGTAAAGTACTGCTTTGCTGTACAATTAAAAATGTTCATAGAACTATCATTGTATAAGCATTTTTAAATGGAAGAGTTTTTTTTCAGCAATTTAATTTAAAATTATTTTCAAATTGTATCGAATTCGGCTGAATTGTACTAAAGTACTTTTAGGAAATAATTGTATTGAAAAAAGTACAATTGTATCGAAAATTCAAACACTGGTAACACTCATTCAAGAAAAAACACAAAATTGATTACCGTTTACACTCCGAATTTGCGGTCTGTAAGTGCCTTAATGCCTTATGACTTTTTGATCAAAATTAATTTTGCGTTTTGGTGTGCAAAGGAGGGAGCTAGGCGTTTTAGTTTTTTTATGCCAACCTTCTTCATCAGAAAGTAGGGATGCCAACGGTTTCTTTTCCTCAATTTCAATTCTTTTCACTTTCTTACAAGTTAAGTTCTTTGGTATATTAAGCATAAATCGGCTAAAAACGTACGCATTCCGTTTATTGATTTCGTTTAAATTGGCAACTTTGCTAATGCTAAATTCGTGTTGGTGCTTCGTTCGATCGTAGCAAAATAATTGTCTACATGGCTATTGCTTAATATTGTTTTATGATAAATATGTGACCAGACCGATAGACACGTGATACACTTTTTTGTTAATGTTTCTAGCAACAGGATTATAAAACGAGTATTGAACGAATTTTTCGTTACAAGGACTTAATTCCTCAATAATGTCCGATATCTTTTAAACTATAAATAAAATGGACTGTGTGAATAAACAGATTTATTTAATAGACAATCTTCACTATTAAATATCTGACATTTTTCGGTTTCATTAAAGATTAATTCTTGTTGCAAAGGTATATTTTCTGGAATTTAAATTTTAACAATCGCTTCCAGTACACTTAAAACTTCTGAAGAAATTAATTTGAATTTTAAAATAATCGAAACATGTTTCCATGTTTTTTCGATACTTTCGTAATCATTTCATAAAAATAGAGATGCAAATACTTTTTTACAAAACTGATTCGAAACACACAGTGAACGTGTGTTTCGGTGAATATCCATGTTATTAAATATTTCTAAAGCAGAATTGATTACAGCGAAGCTTTCGTCGGTTACAATCGTTTCAAATATGCGCCAAAGTTTTAATTGATGCTCAATTTCGATTTGATAAACACTAAGCCATCACCCAAACGTTTATCTACTGTGGCTGCCACTTACCATATCCGTTAATGGAAAAAAGTGAACAGGATCGGATTCATTTACCTTTACGGGTATAATTTATGCATAATATAGCACATTTGAGATGTTATGTTTGGAGGTCTAACCAACCCACCGGTTGCATCTAAATACGCTAATAATTTTTTATTTGGTGCACACTTTAGGAGGCTGCAGAGCATACTCAATTGGATCTTATTAAACGTAATAACATAGAAAGGTTTTAAGAAAAGCTTCTGAAACAAATTTGGATTTATTATTAGCTCATTTCCTCAATCCACAAGGTCGTCCGTGTCATTATCTTTTTCTGTGAGCATAACTTTCCGTAGTACGCTCATTGAATTGACGTCGTTGTTTTAATTTGTTCCAAAAAATCCTTATTTTCCACTTGAACCATCCATCTCCATATTTAAGATTTTTGTAAATCAATTTATACTTTCGACGCCCCGTATGTCCACGATGTAAATGCTAGCTTTACAGTAATCGCAAGATTTAATATTTATTTGACATCATGTTTGTGTTGGTAACAGTTCGGATAAAATATTTGGTTATAATACAATTTACGTGCAATGCAAATACAATTTTTTTAATAAATAAATTGTTTTATTATAAAAATATTTTGAAGTACTTTCGTGTGATATTACAATTTTTAATATGGCTGAAGGACCGGTTCCGAGCTTTCGGTCTTTGTCAACTTTTCTTCTAAAATAAACAAAAATAAAATTAATAAATTTTATCGAAAAAATTTTGGGGATTCCCGCTTGAATGTTATGATTAACATATACGTATAATTTCATCGTAGTTTATTGGCGCTTGTTCCCAGTGTGCAATTTTTTCAGTGTGTGTAAAACAGCTCCAATTTCACACTAAACTCCGTACTACAAATTATCAAAGACACAATAAACTCGATTTTGAGTAAAAATAATTTTCTTTCCCTTTCTGATTTGCAATTTTGTTTTGATGTTTTATTAGATTTGTTTTGTATCTTCAGTTTCGTGAGACATGTCTTCGAATGCACATGTACACAGTTACAGTTTTTTTCTATTGTTTTTTGTTTTTTCTTTTTCAACATTGGACTATTATTGGTAATAAAATTAAATTTCGATCATCATGTACAAATTTACGATGTCGATTTATTTTTTTTTAAGATAGATGCCGAGAGAGATGTAAATACATAGACGGGATTTATTAAATTTAAATTAAAAATTATAATGTGTAATTTGATATTAAAAATATAAATAAATTTTACAATACAAAAAAATGCATACACAATTTCTTTAATTTACGTAAAAGTACTATGGAAATCTGCTCTAGTAGCATGCATAAAAGTGAGTGCAATTAGTATGGAAAAATATATGGAAAAAACCCGAGTTTCCAACGAAATCCCAGTATGCAATTTTTCTACAGTGTGGAAAAAACAGCTCCAATTCCACACTGAATTCCTTACTACAAAATATCAAAGACACAAAAATATCGATTTTAGAGAAAAATAATTTTCTTTCTCTTTCATTCGCGAAATTTTAATTTTGTTTGTTAGTTTTGTTATTATTGTTTTGTATTTTTTCGCCAGTATAACCAAATGTAAAAATGGTAATAATTTTAAAATGGCGTCGTCATGAGATGATTGAAATTTCCGATCTTATCGTTTTTTATTTTTCAAGGTTGTGTATATTGGAATATAAAATGGATGGCGCTTTTTATATCAATAAAAAATTAATATTTATTTTATAAGAAATGCAAAATTTTGTTTTATTTCGATTACAAATTATTATTCCAATTGAAAAATATATACAAGCACGTTCCTTTTTTTCGTGCATAAAAGTGCCTGAAATCAGTATGGAAAATACTGTGGAAAACACGCCAAATTCCGTCCAAATTCCACCTATTTTCCCATTTGTTTTTCTCTTTTTAGTCGGGATTCACACCCACGCTGGAATTTTTGTGACATTTTTCTTTGGCGAGTAGCATGGATTTCCGTGTATTATACATGTTTCTTTCCATAGAAAGAGTGTGGTTTTTGAGCACGAATGTAAACGGAATTCCGTCAACATTGCATATTGGGATTCCATCTTCTTTCCAATTTGATGTTTTATCTTTTTAGTCGGGATTCACACCCCATCGCGATCCCCGCTATATACAGAAGCATATAAATCATAGAAACACATAAAATAAAATGTATACTTTATGTTGTAAAATAAAGATATACAAAAACAACAACAAAACCAAGCACGTTTTACATTGTTGTTAAGAAATAAGAAATATATGAAAGCAACAACAAAACATAGTATGAGTATTGCACACGAGTCACTTACATTATTGTTCTATCCCAAATATATCGATCATCGACATTGCAATAAAAGGCAATCTGGAAAAACAAAAATTTTTTCGAAATGGATCTTTTGAAATTAGGCTTGAAATGGGGGTTTCCTACGGGTGATTCTGGCTGATGGATAGAAGACGCAATTATGAAATTTGATCAGAATGTTCATTTCAACTAGTTTAAGTGATCCAGAAATCACCCATACAAGTGAAGTTTCCAGAAATCACCCATACAATTTTTTTCAAAAATGATATTTTGAACTTAGGGTAGAATTAAGGGTTTTTTATTCCCAATTCTGGCTGAAATGGAGTATGTCACCAGTGAATCCTGTTCTTATCAGGTTATATACTTCTAGTTTAAACATTATGGCTAGAAAACTACGACTTTTTCTTACATAGTTGATCTACTTTAACAGATTTTGTGCATAACGCATGTAAATGGGCAGATGAAGCCGTTCGAGGAGAAATGCTGACCAATTCTGAAGGAGAACTAAATGATTTTGGCATGCACAGTTTTGCACAATTAAACTAAAGCAAAACATATGCTCTAATGATTAAACGGATCTATGGGATTTCTGGTGTGGTAATCACGTCAGAAATCCCACATTATCTCCCAAAATACATTATGCACAAATTTTACCGTTAGACGCACAAAATTGCACAATCAAACACTACTCGACAAAATAAGAAAACCGTGGGATTTCCAAAATGAGATTTCTGGCGTGACTCACACGTAAAAAGTTGTTTTTGTCGCTCTCGATAGCAAAGTAAGTAGAGCGCTTGCTTTGTGATTCGGGGGTCCCGGGTTCGATTCCTGGTGGTGACAAAAGTTACGACTGGTCGTTTTTAATGTGTTATCACATTGTGCAATGTCTATATATTTCAAGCCATAGTTATCGGCTTTTCTCCGTAAAAAAATAAATAAAAGGAAACATATTAAAGTTACAAAAAAATAAAAATCTCTTCAATAAAATTAAAATATTTTACAATTTTATCCACGAAACTCTTGATCAAAATCAAGTAAGTAAATCACTCTACTAATATAAAAGGCAACTATCAAACGGTATCGGTTAGTTAACCTCGTATGGCAAAACGAGGAGAAGAGTGAAGGAATGTCTATACGGCATATTAGCTCTTCTACCTAAAACTTATCGTATTGATCCCCTCTTACTAACAGTTATCCACCTCCAAAGATGCACTTAACCAAACGGAAATCAATGTTAACAAAATTTAATATTAAAAAATAAAACATACATTAAAATTTCCCAACACGAACCACTAAACAAATCCACAAAACATTATCATAATAAAAATTATCACGAAATATAATTACAAAACACGCTCATATTTAACTTGTCATTCAATTTACTGTTGGTTGGTACAATTTTTGTATATCTCCAATTCTTCCAATTTATCCATGACACAACTTTTCTTCAATTGGTGTATAATTTTTAGGTTTGTGTCTATGTTTGTGTAGTTATGATTTTCTTCCGTAAGATATTGTGCGAAGCTCGATTTGTAGTTTAATCTATAATGAGTGCGTTTTGTTTCCTCGATGTGGTCTTTAAAACGAATGCTGAAAGGTGACCTCCCTGTTTGACGTTTGAAATCTATGGAAATATTTTGCTCGGCATCTAATTTCGATAAGTTGCAACGGTACGATTTTTTTCGTGTTTTGCTAAATGTGAAATATGAGTTTTTCCGTCTTATAACCAAATTATCATAATCTGACAAATTTATGAACCAAATTATTACAGTTTTTTATAGCTTTCATAGCATAAGTTAGTAATAATTATCGTATTGCAAAACGCGAAGCAAAATAATTTTAATAAACCTTTTTATGTTTAATATAATAAAATTCGGAAGTTTATTTGGAATAAAATATAATATAAAACGAGGCGGAGCATTTCACAAAAAGAGTTAGAGGGAGGGTTAGGTTAGGTTTGCCTAAAATTAGTAACCAATTTCAGCGGAAATGAAACTTTCCACATTGTGTTCTGAGCAATGGATGGAGAAAGCACGTGATATAATTGGGTGTACAAATGTATTTCCGACCTTTTTATAGAAGTGTCGTTAGTATCACTGCTTGCATATTATTCAATCGGGCAATACATGTTTTTGGAGGTTAGATGCCAAGCTTGAATAATTACTAGTGACATTTGTTCAAAGCGTAAACAACAATTATTTTCATGTAATTGAAAATGTTAAATTTTGTGCCAAAAACCAGTATTTGCGGAAAGTTTTACTTCAATATTTTTTGTTGAAGAAAAGTGCAGCGGAAACAAATCGTTTGCTTGTGGAAGTCTACGGTGAACATGTTCCATCGAATACAACATGCAACGAATGGTTTCAACGATTCAAAATTGGTGATTTTGACGTAAGAGACAAAGAACGTGAAGACGGACTAAGAAATTTGGAAGAATTGGTTGATGTGGACCCTTTGTCAGACCGCAAAACAATTGACAGAAGAGTTGAATATTACAATGGGATTGGTTCAGAAGCTGGAAAATTGGGTGCCACACAAATTGAAAGAACGGGACATGGAACGTCGGAAAACCATGTGCAAATTATTGCTTCAACGACAACAAAGGAAGGGGTTTTTGCATCGGATTATCACTGGAGATGAATAGTGGATCCATTATGACAATCCAAAGCGCAAACCAGCGTGGGTCAAGCAAGGTGAACCAGGGCCGTCGACACCAAAAGCAAATATTCATGGTTCGAAGGTTATGCTTTGTATTTGGAGGGATATGAAGGGTGTCGTTTATTATGAGCTGCTGAACGAGCGTGAAACCATTACGGGACAAGTTTATCGACGACAACTGATGGCTTTGAAGCCAGCTATAGCTGCAAAACGACCGTAATGGTGCAAAAGGCACGATAAGATTATTTAGAAACCTGACAACGCTAGGCCACATGTTGCTATACCTGTCAAAAACCACTTGGACAGGCAGAACTAGGAAATTCTACTCCACCCGCCGTATTCACCAGACATTGCGATACAATCAGCCCTGGCACAGCTGCACTTCACTTTATATGAAAACGTCAAAAAATGGGTCGATGACTGGATCGCCCCGAAACAACCAGACTTGGGGAATCCGTTTATTGCCTGAACGATGGGCGAAGGTTGTAGCTTCCGAAGGAGCATACTTTGAATAAAACATTCTTTCATTTTCTACACAAACTAATGTCTTTTATTTCACTAAAAAAAAGTCGGAAATCAATACAAATAAGAATTATTTAACCAAAATCTTTCAATTTTATTTTATTAATGCAAGATCATATTTTCATTTGTAAGTTGTCTATTTTCTCATTCTGGTTCGATAAACCGCAATTATAAACACATCCATAGTGTTGTACTTTTTCCAAGGGCGGATGCCGATTATACATTTATAGTCGTCGATATCGGAGCACCAGGACACACTGGAGATAGAAATATGTTTCGGCGTAGTTCTTTCGGCAGAGCTGTGATATGTGGTTGTACTCACCTGAATTTTCCACCAGCGGAAATCCTAGAGAACGAAAATGAATACCCCATCGTATTTATTGGAGATGAAGCGTTCCCGCTGCTACCAAATTTAGTGCACCCATATCCTGGTCGAAATCGTCAGTACTAACACGAGAAAAACCGCGTTTAATTATAGTTTATCTCGAGCCAGGATGGTTGTTGAGAACGCGTTTAGTATTTTGGCCAGTAGGTAGCGTATCTATCGACGGCCGATTATAGCTGGCAAAACAACAGTTTTAGGCATAATAAAGGCAACTGTTGTTCTACACAATTGGTTGGGGGAAAAAAGAGAATACGTAAACGCCGATTTAGTGGTTTGCAAGGCGTGCAGCGTGTAGGTTCTAGTAATGCAAGCAGAAGTGCAATTGAAATTAGGAACCGATTTTGTGAATATTTCAATGATATTAATGGATTACAATGACAATATTCTACTACTCGTTGTGGAATGACTAGGATTTTATTACACAAAATTTTGTTTTGCGTCCGATTTTACTTATCTACGTTATCACGCTCGTTATGTTGTGAGAGAAATATAAAGCACCTTTCTTCAAAATTGCTAAATATATAAAGTCAAAATCGTCAAGAAATAGCTCGGCAGCGCAGCTAACATGAACGTAATTACTTTTGCTGCCTACTCCCATCATCAGCGGTTATGATATTGGAATTGTTAATGTAATGTGTATGATAACAGCTGATGAAAATATGTCCATTGGTTCATTGTGTTAGTGTAGAAGTAAAAACATGATTTAACGATGATTAAGCATCCAAAAATCGTAGCAATATTCGTAGGGCGTAGCCTCATTAAAAAAAAATTAGAATTATTTTAACCTTGTAACTAATTTATTAATTATTTACGGCCATTGATCAAATAATAGAAATCGTTGTTAATAACTGAATTCTACCTTAATAATTTATTTATCCTCGAAATTATAACATTATTCAACGTTCAACGAACAAATTTATAAAGTCTTTCAAAGCACTACGCGAGGTGCGCGTACACACACACAAACGAGTAGGGACATAATTTATGAACTCAAATGTTAACTCTATAATTAGAATACCCGATGGCATTTTAATAATTTTGAATTGGTACTTTACGTAACTGTTACAAAGTGTCAGATAAAATTATATTAAGGACGAGAAATGAAATGCTATAAATACAAAATATTATATGTTACTTTTGAGTTCAGTATGTCAAAACTCGTCACAAAAACGTTCTAGACTATCGTTTTGTATTTTCATTGTTTGCATGCGACTGATTTGCCCAGTGTTACCTTAAGTCTTTTATAATCTTGACTTTTCTTGATTACGGTTTATTACTGAAGAAAGTTTACGACAGATGAAGCTGTCAAAATAAATTTGAAAATATTTAGGTTGTTAAACAAATTCCCAAGCTTTTATTGCAGTTTTAATTTTATTTAGGAGGGTAGAAAATTTAACACCAAGCTTTGTAATAAAATCAAACAATTAAAAAATAATTAAATAAACTGGTGTGCGGTTATATGGATTGAAAAAGTTTATGGTCGAAAAATAAATTGAAATTTGAATATCTTAAGGTTTGTTGCGTCCGTTAATCTTTTTCTTTCATTTAACCCTTTACATACGGCTTATCAAAAATTAGTGTTTCGAGATAGCGTGATACTCACAGATATGAATCAGTTTGATTGATACTACTGTTAGATCTTATTTTAAGAGGTTATGTAAAAATATATCCAGAACAATCATACTACATGGTGACCTAAATCCATTTTCATGTTTAATTTCACCCACGAGCAACTTTAAATGAAATGAATTAAAAATAATTTCTTCTTTGCATTATCTTAAACAGTTATACTCTTTTACGATTTATTTACGAACAAATTTAATCAACGAAGAATTAGAAAGCCAGCAATGATATAAGGATTTGTAAAATTCCAATTAAATATGTAAAGTTTATTGCGTCATTAACGTCGAGTGATTGACTTTGAACTAAATATTGCAATTATTTATTAGATTGATTTCCTTAGGTAATTTATCGATTTTTAAATTATGTAGTTTCTAGGTAATAAAATATTTAGATTTTTCCCTACAGAAAAATTGTAATTACTTTTATGATAATAATTTTTATCGATATTATTAATTTTGCATCAAGTCGTTCAGAGGGTGACTTTCAAAATTGTGGATTATGCTGTTCGACGTACTAAATAAACTTCGTATTACCTTGTTGTTGTTGCAGGTCATACTACTCCTACCACCGTGCACTACTAGAAAGTCAAGAAAAGTACTTTTTAAAAAATATCTGTGTGCTTGTGTGTGTGCTAAATTGTATGTGTCCTCTCTACATCTCAGACGGCTTGTCTGATCGAGTGAAACTTTATACATAAGCTCTTTTCATTAATTAAGAGGTCAGTGATTCGCTAAATCTCATATCCTGCGCCTACATCAAATATTATAAAGCCTGAGTTTGGGATGTGAGTTGAATAGAATTTGGTCAACGCTCTCAAAAGTCTTTCAATATTGGGTTTTGGGTAGGTCATACATTTCTGCTTAGTTTTTAAACATTATTGTCTTTAGAAACGAAAAAAGCTTTAGTCGTACGGTGCGAATTATAGGTACATAAATAATTTCTATATGATACATGACAAAGTTGGAATATATATATAGGTACCTTGTTGGCCAGGGATCAAATTTCTCCACTATTTTATGAATTCTAGGTGCCATATTTACTTTAGGTGTAAAATTATATAGATTAACTGATTCCATTGACTTCTGCGGTGTCTGAAACCGGGCTAATTTCATAATAATTAATATACCTTTCCTATCCCTCCACCTTGTTAAATGCAAAAAAGTATGTGGATTGGCCCGGCGTCAACCGGGAATCTAACTTAGGTTTAACTTTAGGATTTTATATCTTAATTTTTTTTAGAAAATCGAAACAACTTACAAATCCAACACAAACATGATTGTTGTCGAATTTTATGGTCGATCATCCGGAATTCTCCATGGGGCTACTAAATAACCAACAAGACCCTACTAAAAAATTAATGCTGTGGCAATCCCTTACTATGCTGTTAAATTCTAATGGACCACCATCTAAAACCAATACTAAGTGAAAAAAGTTATTGATAATAACGTATTTAATAAAGGGTTTTTCAATATTGGCGGGTCGATGTTGGCAGCCTGTAGCGGCCATGTTGTTTTGGTGGTGTCTGTCTGATCTGGTAGTTTTTTTTCATTTACTGATGGCAAATTACCATGACAAGTTGCACGATTGAGCAGCACGTCCAAATGAAAAAACTTTATTATCAAAATGAGTGTTTTTTAGCATAAACATCGCGTGCTTGCGTCTATTTTACGGCAGACCATCGCGTCAAAGTTGACTCTCCAACGTTTAGTGGCCAAATTCGAGACAACCGTGTACAGGAGAACCCGAGGCAGCCAATTTCACGCCGTGCACAAGAACTCGGCCTTTCACAGACTTCAACTTGGCAACAAGATCCAACTGACTCAGGAGCTCAAAGTTAATGACCATAGACAACGCCGTTTGTTTGCTGACTGGGCTTCGGAGCGTTTGGAAGAGGACCCCAATTTTGACTGAAAATTATCTTTAACGACGAGGCGCATTTTTGTATAAAGGACGACGCCAATCTACACGAGGTTCACAAGTGACAATGCATCCACAAAAAGTTACTGTTTGGTGCGGATTTTGAGCCGGCGGCGTCATTGGTTCGTACCTTTTTGAAAATGGCGCTTTTGAGGCCATCACCATCAAGGGCGAGCGCTACAAAACGATGCTAACTGATAATTTTTGCTCAAATTGAATGATATGAGGAGAGCCGACATGTGTTTTCAGCAAGACGGGGCTACGTGCGAACACAACAGATGCAACGATGAACAGTCTACATGAACGATTTGAGGGTTATCTCTCACAGAGGTGACGTAAATTGGCTATTAAAATAGTGCGATTTAAAATCGTGCGCTAAACTTTTTCTTGTGAGGTTTCCTCAAGTTGCAGGGCTATGCCAATAAGCCGCAATCGGCCGATGCTTTAAAGCCCACATGACCAATACAATCGCTCAAATTCAGCCGGATCTATGCGGCAGAGCCATTGAAAATTCAACCACTCGGGTCGGTGTCACCGTGGGAAGCCGCGGCGGCATTTGAACGATGTTATACTACATAAATAATGGCTGGCATACGTGGACCGTTCAAATAAAACAACAATTTCTTTAGTACCTCACACACAACTTGTTTTATTCCATTTCAACCTCGACCCGCCCAAACTGAAAACCCCTTTAAATGTACCTACCACTAATTAAAACAATATGTAGTTTCGATTATAGTTACTGCTGTCCTCAATTTATGTTAAACAACTACTTTCTACTGTTTCCTGTGTAGGTTTGACAAGATCATAAATGGGCTGTCAAAAGAAAGCTTAACTCGTAACAAGACGAAATTAAAACAAAATCGGTGACGAACCATGTCAGTTAAGAAACTTGACTCGACCGAAGGGATAATTTCTCGGTCTGCTGGTTAGTAGCGTAAACTCAAACCAGTATGGTTCAAATGTGAACACTCGTACAATTTAGTTGGAATGCAAACCAGGTACGTGTGATTTGTACGAAATGAGACTGACGAGAGAGGTATTTCTACAGGGTTGACAATGTTAGAACTGTGAAGAACCAAATAAATATGAATTGTTGAAAAAAATCGTTTGCTATTAATGACAAACTTTTTAATTCGTTGAAAAATTTCTACAAAACTTGCAAGAACAAACAACAAATCAATGAATTAAAAATAGAAGCTTATGGTTCTCAAATATGCAAATTTTTGATGAATTTTATTAATTTTCTGTTAATTTTATGTATAAAGAAGTACCTGTGAATGCAAAAAAAGCAAGAATTGTTAGATTTAATGTTCTTTGAAGTTTCTATGTCAACCTGTACACTGACAAGGACGGTGGGTCGGCGCTGAATTCTGCACTCCAACAGTGGGTGTTGTGTTTATTAACATCACCGATCGTAATCGATGACGCAAATTCGCTTTGCATCCAAGCCTCTGATGGGATTCGAACCCAGTACCTCCCCGGTCCAAGTGCTGAAGCTTTAACCACTGCACCGCTTGTCCAGAAATAAAATAGTAATAAATTGTTTATATAATACTTATTTTACTTAATTATTGTTTAATTATACAGCAAATGTATCTTTTAGTTTGTTTCTTTTATGCTCAGCGAGTAATCTTACATTTAATGTGTTTGCTAAATATATATTCGCTGCTCGTAACGTGCCATCATCCTCCGTTAAATATCCGAATACCACTCCAACTAATTTTCAGTTTAATACAACGGTTATGTAATGCAGCACATACATTACGTATAATATTTGAACTTTCCCAGCATTGCCTTTCCGAAAGTATCACACGCCATCGATAACTCCACAGCCCGATGGATCGCTCAACAATGCACCGAGCTTTGCTGTGAATTGTATTGTAAAGCGTTTCTGGTGTTTCTTCTTACGGCGTTATCACCTACATATAAATTCAGTCAGAATCACCTACATATAAATTGAACAATTATTTTAAATTAAAAATAAAAATAACTAAATTAATGTTACTCACAATCATAACATTTAACCTGTGGCGCGATCTTCTGTTTAAATATGAGTGTTCGTTTACTGTTGGATTCAGCAAATAACATGTGTGCCATCCACACACACAAAATCTCCGGGAAAATTGAATCACTCAAAAAAATTAGATTTAGTAGCCTGGGATGGTTCAAAAGAAATGTACGCTGGGCAAACGACCCGTTTCGATTCATTAAAGTTTCAGTTAATGCTGTCGATATCGTGCTGTGGTTCTCGCTTTTTACAGTTTCTATATTGTAGAACAAAGTTTTAGATGTGGAGCATGTCAACTGAGTTCAGCAGTAGGAAATATTATTTATGTATGCACTTACATAAAATCTTCGAAAAATAGGAATCACTGCTCTCTCAAGCGTTTTCGAACAATACCCGTACTTGCAACCTGCGATCTTTCATCTTCATCTAATGACTACTCCCCAGTTATTTTTAACACAAAATAAGTTTTTTGAATAAAATATTTGAAATTCCAAAAAACAAATACCAAAATTTGACGTTTTGGGATTTTGAAATTTTCTAGTCCCTGAATTTAAATTGGCTCAAAATAGGTCTACACAAAAACTGGTTTTCAACAAAAATTGAAGCCCGTACAGCCCAGATGGATTGATTGATTGGGATGATACTTAAGAATTTTTACAAATTGGGAGATCCCAGTGATTATTGCTCGTAATCGGTACACCGGAAGTAGCAGCTTCTATAGGAGCTTTGTCGTTTTTTACAAATATTTTGAAATGTTTATAGCATCTACGAAAAAATTATTAAAATAAAAAAATTGGAAATTAAATTTCAAACAAAATTAGTTCAGATAATTTTTTAAAATTTTACCGGAAATGACGAATTTTAATAAAAAAAACTTTGTTTCGACATCTCTACAGACCAGACGTATTTGGCATTCGGAATGAAATTTCATACTAGAGCTATTTCCATAAATTGAGAGAGCGATGCGAAATGTGCTGGACATCTGCCTAGCAGAATTCCTTTCCGTATGAACTTTGATTATTCCGAATAATTTTTATCACAAATCCGGTAGGGTTAATTTTTCATTTTTTAAATTAAGTGTGGTGTATTCGAGAGCTATGTACATTTAGTGTAAAAGAAAGTCGCGTACATTTAAAACCAATCCCATTAGATGCAGGTAAAGAAATTATTTTGAAATATAATTTTTAACAATTAATTTTTCCATCTCAACAGATTCTTTTAAACAACCTTTTTGTTTTAATTTAATTTATGAATTAGTGAACCTAAAAACGCTTGCAACCTTTTCAAATTAAAATAATTGCTGTATCCCGACGTAACAAAACAATAATTTATTAGTGACCGTTGGTAGAAATTTTTATTTTTATCAAATTTATTTAGATGATACCTTCTTAATATAAAATCTGCCAAGACAGCAATTTTTTTTGCCCAAATGATTTATTTGAAAACAATAGATAGTAAAAAATTAGAAAAAATTAATTTTTTCGCCCCATTATGATAATCGCTGAGTTTGTATATTATAATTTATTATTTCTAAATATTTTTGTGGGGAGCAATTACCAAAATAAATTGTTATTAAATAGCTTTTTAAGGGATATTGCGTTAAGAAATTAATTCTTGCCCGGTCTGAGCGTTAATTAGATGTGGCAATTTTTCGCTCCAAGACTTTTTGCAAAAAACCTGATAACGTTTTAAAACATCTTAAATAAATACAAAACGACATTTGCTCGATATTTGACATTCTTAAGAATACTTTGTTCTTGTAACTGATACTCGTACATAACACAAAATGTAAAATATTTTTGCTGAAATTAGGGAGAAGCACAATATACATATACACGAAAATGATAAAGTGGAAACTTTGTAATTTTCCCGTTTTTGTTTATATTTATTAAGTATAATAACGTTATTGAAGCTAGAGTAATGAATTAGATGTATGGAGAGGAATTGCTCCGGAATGAACATGTCATAATAAGTTGAAATATAGGTCAAAGTTGTTTATAAGAATTAAACAAGAAACTGCCAACCAATATTATTCATCGGTGTTATGCATTATGTACGAGTATGTACTCGTATATTGCTTTCTCGGTAGTTACGGCAGACGAAATGAAGGGAAATCTGGAGCAATTTTGTTTAAGGTAAATTTTATGTTTTTCTTGTATATAGAATGTTAAAGCTCGTTAATAATTTTTGACTAAAATTAGAGTGGAAATATCTAAACCATTATCAACAACTTTATGTATAATAATATAACAGCCTTGATCTGTCACTGATTGATTCTGTTATAAGGAACGCTAAAATTTGCATTGAGTTTTTTCATTGTTTAAAGTAAATAAATTTCAATCAATAATTGCCGTGTTTCATGACACCCATTGATCTGGAGCAGTTCAAACTGTTTGTGGAAAACCTGATTCAAATTTAGTTTTAGATCGCAAATTTTGATTTGAAATCTAGTAAGTGCCTGTAATTTATTTTTTTTTTTTTATTTAATAGACAAGTTAAATTTCATTACTTATTTTTTATTTTACCTACTTATGAATTAAAACATTCTTTAAATTCAACTAGTTTATAACTTCAATATAATAACAGTATGTGCACCTTAATACAGTAGATATACTTTTTTTTAAGTTACTCGAACCATCAAGGGTTATAGCGTAACTCCAGTTATGCTTTTAATAAGCTGATCATACGTATTCTAATTTATTTTCTAATCTAATTTCCTTTTATAGTTAATTAATGTAATATATATTAAATCCTTAATATCAATGTAATTTTTACAAATTATCAAATTATAATTATATTATGTTGTATATATACTAGATAGGAAAAATCATTGCAATACTATCTTAAAAGTACCATAGTAAAAGAAAAAAATTAATAACAAATTTAACAGTTACATCAGTGTTATAGCTTAAGAAGCATTAATTAGAAGCATAACGAAACTTGCATCGATGCTATTGATGAAGTTATTAATACAGCAAACTCGTCAGATTTAGTGTGCTTGGTGATTTTAACCTTCCAAATATAATATGGAATCTGGACCCAGAACTAAATTGTATTTTTCCAAGTAATATAACAACAGATGCCGAATCTTTATTTGTGGACGTCATGCTCGGTTATAATTTAAACCAGATAAACACAATTACTAATAATCGTGATAGATTACTGGATCTTGTCTTCAACAACGACATTGACACTTTCAAAATTTCAGAATCCGTGCTACCTTTTGTAATTAACGATATCAATCACAAGTCTTTAGATATTGTATTTTACTGAACTACTAATTTAATGGCGAGTTCGGAACACCTACAACCAATCAAATACATCTTCAAAAAAACAAATCGTGCGGGGCTACAAAGTTACCTAGAATCCATCAACAGGCAAACAACTATCAATTCCAATGATATAAACGAAAATGTTGATAAATTTAATGACATTATGCAGCAAGGCTCCGAACTTTATCTACCTATGTGCTGTAAACCACAAAATGCTCACTCTCAGTGGTTCGATGATAGACCAGTTAACTTAAAAATCGGAAGTCGAAAGCGTATGCCAAAATGTTGAAAAGCGGGTTAGAAGCCGACAAAACAATGTTTCTACAACATAGTAACGAATTTGAAATTTACTTCAAATCAAAATACAGGTCGTATCTCGATCAAATTTAAGTAAAACAATTTTGGAAATACTTTAGGAATAAACGCAAAATTAACAGATACCCTGCAAATATAACCTATAACAATACCAGCTCCTCAAACACCAAAGATATAGCTGACATGTTCGCGAAGTTTTTCCAATCAGCCTGTAAACCAAGTGTTACTAGTGGAATGTACGAACAACCCAGCAATACCATCGTATCAATAACTCCTCCTTTTATATGTGAGGATAACATTTTACCGGCTCTAAAGCCATTTGGAGACGGTTGTGGCCTTGACAATATACCCTCTTCTATTCTGAAGGAGTACGCTGACATTTTAGCAATTCCATTATGTTACTTATTCAACCACTCCTTATAAGCACCGGGGTGTTTCCCGAAAAATGAAAAATTTCAAAAATTACATTTTTAAATCGGGCAAACGAGACGATGCTACAGAGCAATATCAACTACATCATCAATTCCAAAATTGTTTGAATTAGTTTTATGCAACAACTTTAAATCCACAATTGCCCGTCATATATCAATAAATCAGCATGGGTTTATGCCTGGCCGATCCACATCAACTAATCTGGTTGAATTCACCAGTAAAATAATTAATGAGATAGAAAATCATCTTCAAGTTGATGTAGCGTACACGGATTTTAGTAAAGCATTTGATTCCATCTGCAATCAAAAAGCACTCCGGAGTTTATTCGCATTTAAGTTTTCACTCGATTACATAAATTGGTTCAAGTCTTATCTATCAAATCGGCGATAATTTGTAATAATGGGAAATGAGAAATCAAACGTTATTAAAGTTACGTCTGGTGTTCCCAAGGATCTCACATCGGGCCGTGGATATTTATTGTTTTTATAGATCAAATAACCGAGATAATCAAAAACTCAAACATATTTGCTCAATATTTGCTGATGACATGAAAATTTTTCGAACTGTTAATGGAATGCTAGATACGAAGAAACTTCAAGAGGACATCGATAGATTAAGTGAGTGGTGTGATCGAAACTCGCTTTACTTAAATATTAAGAAATGCAAGATCATGTCTTTCCATCGTAAGAGGAATCCGATAATTACTTACTACAAAGTCAACAACGAAGTATTGCAAAGAGTTAATGAGATCATAGATCTAGGTGTTACATTTGTCGAGAATGCCAGTTTCAATAGGCATATTGAAAATTGTATTGCGAGAGCTAATGCCATGTTTGGATTTGTTAAAAGGTGGACTGGTGAATTTAAAGATATTCAAACCTTACGTTTATTCTATTTCGCTTACGTTCGATCTCAACTGGAATACGCTGTACCGGTCTGGAATCCATACTATGCTGTACACATTAAAAGAATTGAAAGCATTCAAAAGAAGTTTCTGATTTTCTTGTTAAAGAAAAGTGACTGGAATTACGACCACAATTTACCATTCCATGAAAATGTGGCTCAGTTACCTCCGTACTCAACAAGATGCGCGGATTACAAAATATGCACGCTTGAAAATAGACGACTTCTCTTAGGTGCGGCTTTCATTGGTAATGGTTTGCTAGGTCACATTGATTCAGTATACATTTTGGAAAACATATCAATTCATGTGCCTTGCAGAACATTTCTAAACCATGAATTTTTAGCACTAGAACACCATTCCACAAACTATGGAGAAAATAACCCCATTAAAAGGTCGTCTAAATCTTTCAACATCGTCGACGACCTATTTGACTTTAATTTATCAAAGAACATGTTCAAAAATATACTTAAGAAATATTTTTTAAATTTTTAATTGTTAAATCAAGATTTGATTTATATTTATGTGTTTTAATTTTCTTTATTTTATTTTTTTTAATATTTTTGTTTTAAATTAAATTCTGAAATCATACATGTACGAGGGCGGATTGAAAATGAAGCTACCTAAGTAGGAAAACAAAATTTTTTTTGCCAAAAACCAATTATTTCTCAACATAGTCTCCATTTAGTTCGACACACTTAGTAAGATGATATTCCAACTTTTTTATACCAACTGAATAATACGATTTCGGAAACCCCTAAAAATACGCGTTAGTTTCGATAATCACTTCTTCGTCTGAGATGAATCTTTGTCATGCGAGCCATTTTTTCAAGTTTGGAAACAGGAAAAAGTTACTAGGAGCTAAATCTGGACTATAAGGTGGATGATCAACCAATTCGAAGTGTATTTCACGTAATTTTAGCATCGTATCTAATGCTGTGTGAACCGGTGCGTTGTCTTGAAGAAAGAGCACTTTTTCCTTCTTTAAATGTGGTCGTTCTTCCTTGATTGCATCAACCAATTGATCCAATAATGCACGATAATACTTTCCTGTGATTGTGGATCCTTTTTTAAGATAATCGATGAGCAATATTCCGTGTGCATCCCAAAATATAGTGGTCATAACCTTGCCAGCCGATTTCACTGCCTTTGCTTTCTTCGGAGCACTTCCACTAGCTTCCACCCATTGTTTCGATTGATTTTTGGTTTCAGGTGTGTAGTGGTGCACCCACGTTTCTTCAACAGTAATTAATCGACGCCAAAAATCAACAGGATTACGCTTTATCATGTCCAAACACCGCTGTAAAGTGGTCTGTTGAACTCGTTTTTGTTCGACACTGAGCAAACGCGGCACCCATCTTGCCGATAGCTTTTTCATATGCAAATGTTCATGCAAAATGTTGAACACACGTTCATATGATATGTTTACCATTTCAACAATCTCACGCAACTTGGCTCGGCTATCATTCATAACGATATCGAGGATTTTCTTGATATTTTCTTCAGTAACCACCTCTTTTGGCCTTCCTGTTGATGGTATTGTTGCAGTGCTTCTTCGGCCGCATTTAAATTCAGCAATCCAATATTTTACCATGTAATCTGACGGAGCAGACTCACCGTAATGTTTATCGAGCTTTTCTTTTGTCTCTTTCGCCGTTTTCCCTTTCAAATAATAGTGTTTAATCACTGCACGAAATTCGTTTTTTTCCATTTTCCAAGAAACACAAAAGTTGCTTACTTCAAACGACTACAACAAATAAACTAATCGATGAATTTGGATGAAATTTTAACAGCTGACGTTTGACAGATCGCAATTTCTAAAAAACAAAATTTTTTTGTGTTTGTGCTGCCATCTAGCGCTAGGTAGTTTCATTTTCAATCCGCCATCGTAAATCACAATAGATTTCTTTAAATAAATAAATAAAAATAAAATAAATTAATTCCACTTTTTAGATATTCATAAACTTTCGATTTGAAATTATTTTGGGTTGCACTTTTTCTTATTTCAGCAGGTAAGGAATTAAAAGTCAGTCCGCGATATAGAACATTATTTCTTGATGCGGAGCTTGAGAAAAATTCTATTTGGAAGAGCGAGCGACGTCTCGTTTCATAACCATGTACGTTCAATATTCTTGTTAACAGTAAATTGTGTTTGATTAACCCATGTACTATTTTGTAAACTAAACCTAATAATTCTCGCTGCAAGAGCAATCTCAATGAGGAGAATTCTTTGATCAATAATTCAGTAGAATATCGCACAGGAACAAGCAAAATATATTTCAACATCCTTTTTCGTAGTGTCTCTAATTCATCTAACTGGTACGATGCACAACCACTCCAAATGGGGCTCATGTATATTAAGCGCGACTGAATGTATGCATAGTACAGTAGCAACAGGAACTTTTTCGGCAATATATGTTTTGTCCGTCCGATTGATAGCAAAACCATATGGAAAAATTGCCTTTTTTGTTTTTTCAGTTTGTTAAAACCAATTAAGTTTCCTATCAATCGTCAAGCCCAACTAATTATACTTATTAACTCTTTCAATTACGAACGAGTCGTAAGTAATGGGAATTCTCTTTAATACATCTTCATCCAAAGCTTTGTTTTCGAATAGCATGTATTTTTTTGTTGTGGTTTAGTGCCAAGTGATTGTTGAGATCAAGCCAGTTTTTAAGAACAAGCAGATCTGAATTCATTTTGCTCAATAAATCTGTTATATCTTCCGAGGAGTACATAAGTAGACCATCATCTGCAAATAACTGAATCTGCCCTTGTACATTAAAAGAAGATATATCATTGATATATAAAATGAACAGGTAAGGTGCAAGAACAGCTCCCTGGGGAACACCCCTATTTAACCTACCAGACTTACTGCTCCAATCACCTATTTTTACTATCTGCTCCCTATTTGAAAGATAGCTGTGAAACCATTTCAATTGAACATCGGTGAGGCCTAGTTTTCGCAGTTTAATCATCATGATATATGGATGGACAGAGTCGAGTGCTTTGCGTATATCTAGAAATAAGCAACCACAGAACTAACGTTTTGCAAAGGCTCTACTTAGGAAGTGAGTCAAATTTAGACAAGCAGCTGCAGTGCTGGAGTTCTGATTGAATCCAAATTGGGTGGTCGCAATAATTCTATTAATAACTAGAAAGTTATTGAGTCTTCCTAGTACAACTTTTTCGAAGATTTTTGAAACATGAGCTGAACCGGATCAGATCAAGCATCAAGAAATACATCTGATATTGAAGGTGGAAATAAATTGAAGTAATCATAGTGATTTTCATTAATTAGATCGGTGTGAAGTTTCTAACGTTAATTAAAAGTGTAGCTACACAAATTAACAAAAAAGTATAGCGTACACAAAATACATTTTTAAAAGTGTCTATTTTTAATCTATATTTAACATACAATTAATTTATACGAAAAGCACCGTAACCTAATATTCAGTTAATAATTTCTAAAAAAATACTATGCAAATATTAATGATTTCAAAGATGTATATATTTACCGATTGAGGTTAAACACATCGTTAACAGCCCATCCTAGAGTTTCCGCAATATAGCCATTACTATTGTGGAAAAGTAGACATTCCAGCCTATTCAAATTAGTATAGCCCGAACATATAAAAATTGTTAGATGGTTGGAAATTATATATACTCTACTCATCTTATATTTACTGTACTCATTTTACGAATACGAGAGTGACTTTAATTTGTTACATAGATTGCTTTAATTTTTTTGACATAAAAAGTACTAAAATACTAAAAAACTGTCAGCAATTGTTACTTATGCGTAAAAATACAATTTTAAAATATAACTACATATTGATTTACGAATACAAGTATGATTCACTGTACGTCCTCATATCTGAATTTTTAAATTTAACACAAAATTGCGTTTGGTTAACGCAATCTCCTTCTCCTCGTTTACGTTTTTTGCACTGTAATGTGTAACTATAACTAAATGTACACTTCTGCACTGCACTTATTATATTATGGAGCCTGGCTTTATAAATATAATTGAACTAAATTCATTGAAAATAATGGCGTTCGCCTATAGCTAACCGGATGCGCTATTTAATATCAAATTAAACAAATTACGTGGGGGCGTATTATGCGCGTATCATCTATTCTCATATCGATATAATGAAGCGCAAAGTAAAAAATAAATTACTTATATGGAGGTAGAGTATCCCACTTCTCTCGTAATTTTGATACGAAATTTATACTGCCAGCCAGGAAAACAGTGGTTTGCGGTCCTTCTATAAATTTGATTAAAAACATATTTTGATGTATAACATATAGTAGGTAGTATTATTTTTGTAATGAACAGAATGTTTACAACATTTTAATAGCCTGGTTTATTCACAAAGCCAGTACGCTTACGAAAAATTTCTTTTGTTGTAGTTGTTTGTAATATAAAACAGTATGGAAGTTTTTTTTGTTTAAACATTTTTTTTTAAAGCATATTGATGGTTCAGTACTTACAAAAGTGCCATTTAATTTAACAGTCTAGTATGTACACGCAACTCATAGACTTTTATTCATTCATTTCAGTCCATTACAACTTAGGCCATGAATATCTGCCGAACTTTGTTTACATGGCTATTTCGATATTTACGTTTGAATAGCAAATATCCTCAATTCATGATACGAGTACGTATATTACCTGTAAACATTATTTTTCATAAATTATTATACTTACTCTTACCTGTTTTGCGATTGTATTACAGGAAAACCGAAAAATGCAGAAAATAGACTGGGAGTTTAATAAAGACAGTTTAAAAATAAAATTTAATTAAATGAAATTTATATTAATTTTGTAACAGCAGTAAGTCGTATTGAGTTCCTCGCGGCCATGAAAATATGTTTTCCAGAATAAGCGTTAACATTTACTTTTACAAAGCAATGTAAACAAAGTTGTACAAAACAAAGTTGTGTCACCAAGCAAAACATTTTTATAAAATGGTAATTCTGCTATTTTTGGCATAAACTCATAATATTTACATATGGATTAATGCTAGAATTTACATCGGCGTAAAGTTAGCTAGTCATTAAACCGTAGATACTTGTCGTGATGGCATGATTCTTTAATTTTTGTTTTCAACTTAATATTGTATTTTGTTCATTCAATTTCGAGTAATCCCATTTGACATAACAATTTGTCTGATGATAAACATTTATAAAGATAATATTTACATCCGTCAATTTCTTTTATATATTTATATAGTCTAAGTAAAATAATGTTCGTTCTACAGAAGCTGGATGTAAAGAATACAGTTACGACGGTACGGAGCAAGATAAATTGATGCATATTTCCGTATTGAACAAATTTGTGTTTATTTATAAAGATTGGTATATTGGTATATTGGTAAATTGGTATACTTCAGGTCGTTAAATGTTTGTTTTATGGATGAATTTATTTTTCATTTTTATGGTATAGCGACATCAGTGAATAAATAGCTACAGTTTCAGTATAATTTTCCCTTCGGCGCCGGCTAGTGCTCCAATATTAAAACACGGCTAGAGATATGTAACAAAATGGGTAATTTCAAAATGAAATTTTTTGAAAAAATTTACAGAAACATTTCAAATTAAAACTTTGGTGAATATTGGTTTAGCCAGATAGGATGATAGCCAGTAGCCAGATATTTTTACAATATTGAAAGACAGCAGATGAAAGTTAATAGTTTTCTCTTAATAAACACATTTTGTTTATTCACTTGTTTTTTGTTTCACAAATATAAATTTTTGAATACGAGTATTTCAAAAAATTTACAAAAGTTTAATAATTACTCGAAAGTCATCATCAGGAGTATCTACTGTTTTGTAAAAATAATAATTTAGTTATATATACAGGGTGTCCGCCGGGAAGGTATACTACTTTGTTTGTTTATGATTTTTGATTAAATGAAAGAGAATGGATCTTATATTGATAAATGTTTTATTTAATGTCGGCAATTATGTATGGAATACAATATCAGATAAATGTCCTCTGTTAGCCTCACAAATGCGAGCCCTTTTGAGCACATTTTTCATTACATTCTCACACATTTCACGCGGTATTTCATTAATTTCATCACGAATATTTTGTTTGAGTTGCTCAATCAAGCGTTTCTGGTTTGTTTGCATAAGCCTTGCTTTTTAGATATCCCCACAAAAAGAAGTCCGGAGCAGTCAAATCAGGCGACCGTGAAGGCCAATCAACATCACCATTTTTTAAAATAACTTGTTGTGGAAAGAGTTCTCGCAGTAATTCCATTGTAATCCTGGCTGTATGCGATGTAGCACCGTCTTGTTGATACCACATGTTAATCAAGCCCAAAGTATGCAGTTGTGGCGTTAAAAAGTTTTCAATCATATTACGATATCGCTCCTCATTCACAGTTACCGTTACGCCGTTTTCATTTTCAAAGAAGTAAGGTACATTGATTCCTCCTGACCAAATTGCACACCAGACTATCACTTTTAATGGATGTAAAGGTGACTGATGAGTAATATGAGGGTTTTCCATTGCCCAGAACCGACTATTCTGTTTATTCACATATCCATTTAAATGAAAATGTGCCTCGTCACTCATTATGATTTTTTCATAAAAATCGGGGTTGTCATGGGCGAGCTGTAACTTCCTATTGACACGATGGTTTATCGAATATTTTTCCATAATAAATTTGCCACGTGTCTACTTCACGACAGTCAAGTATGAATTGTCAATACTAATATTCGCCTAAATGGCGGCAAAACAAAGTAGTATACCTTCCCGGCGGACACCCTGTATAAGAACTTTACTAGTATTTACTAATATTTTACAATTTTGTAATATTTTAGCGTCATTTTATGGCATATCCGCACCGAAATTGGTATTAGAATAAAATGGAGCCGACGTGTGCGAAAATGAAGTATTGGAATATATTATTAAAAACAATCCAAACAATATTTTTGCTTCTCAGTGAGCAAGAGCAATGGATTTCTGATAATGGAGTAACTTTGGAAACTGAAAATATTAATGTATGTCCAATATTATTTACTTAATCTCGCTACGTTCACAATTAATGTGTCGCTAGGAGCACTACAAATAACATGAGGATGGTAAATACTAATTGAAAACGCATACTAAATTTTGTTTTTACGCGAAGTTACCACCTTTGCCGCACTAAAAAAAAATCACTGGATGTCAGACACTTTAGGTTAAAAGGTGAATGGATACTTATAATTTAGTAAAACTAGTTATTGATAATTTACCTCTAACTTATTAATATTAAACCAAATTGTATTATATTTGGTAGAATAGCGGCAATAATTATTAATTTAGAATTAAAGTGGAACAATTTCTTTTACATAATTCGAAGGCTCGGTTTACAAATTAGCTTCTCACTTAAACTAATTCATTATATGCCGGTGAGGATTATTACCAAATTTCCAGAATATAATATTTATTTTAAGTATGGCCAAGACAATGTTAATTGTATCTGGAAAATATATGTTGTAAAAGAATAACAACTGGGTTCCACACGCATATAAAAATTGAATGAACTAGGCTGGAGAAAATTTATTCAGGTTGTATTTGCAGGTTTGTTTTGTTGTTAAATGATTATAACTTAAGGAAGTGACATCTATCAGTGAACATTTGTAATTTTTAGTTACGTAAATGTCGATAGATGGCATCAATAATAATTAGTTAAGTTATTTAGAATTACATTTTTATTTTTATTTTATTTTTGATGACAGTGTAGTTATGAGTTTATAACTAGTAATTGTATTATATTTTAATTATATTATATTTTCTACTTTGATTTAGGGCTGTATTGTACTGGGAAATAATTATAAAGTGGTTTGCTAGGAATAGTAAATTACCTAATATAATCGTCGCGGCGTAAAACAAAAACTTATTTTTACCTAATTTTACATTTTTTGTTATTTTTATTTTTATTTTTTTTTATTACGTCATTTAGAGACTGTTCTTGTAATCAATGTGTTATATTTCGATTTTGTGTTCCTTACAAATTGATGTAAATATTCGCTGTTTAGAGGTGGAATTATTGAGAAATTGATTTGTACGTTTCAAAAGAGATAAACTTGAAACCTAACCTTAGACAACCCAACCATTTTTAAATATTCAGTGCACATCATTTGTGGTAATGGCAGTACCATACAGCCTTATCCATAAAGAATAAGTAAATATAAAGTTGAAGAAATTGAAGCAATTAAGCATTTTTAAGTTTAATAATTAGAATATGTTTACTGAGCTCTTTTTAGTACGGCCAGTTTGCAATTAATTATGGAATTATTAAATGCTAATGGATTTTAGAGTAATTACTAATATAATTCAAAAAATTATGGTTTCAGGAAAATATTAATTCAGCACTAAATTTCAGGAATCTAAAGATGCTTGTGAAATAATATTTCTTTGAAATATTAATTGTTGTTTGTGTAGATTAGGATGGTGTTGTCATTGCTACTAATTATCGGCTTTACCTAGGTGTCTGTAACCGGGCTGCTCCAATCATTCAATTTTATTTAGCAAGTCGGAAAGTATTAATGCAGAATTATATTTCAGGAAATTTCCTGATGTACGTGAAATAATAATATTTTTTCAGGTTGCTGATTTAGAGAAGCAATTGTTGAAGACCAATACCATCGTTATCCATTAAACCTAGTAAGCCTTTATCCTTCCTCTAGTAGATTACAAGTAGATTAGAAATGTGTTGTGCCGTACGATCGCTAGGTGTCTGAAACCGAATCGTTCCGGCACAAAAAAAAATACCTTTCCTATCCTTCCTATTGTTATGTGTAAACAGGCTGTAGGAATAGGCCCGGCGTTATCCGAGACACTTGTCCAGTACTTGGTTCTACAGTCCAATCAATCATTCAATTAATTTTTGTTTTGTAAAATAGTTAGCTCGATTCTGATTATACATTGTAAATCATTTTTACGAATATATTTTTGAATTTTGGCTAGCACACAATTTTAGATCCCAAAATCTGGAAAATACTTATTTTATAAATTTGAATTAATATATTTTAATTTTCTACCATGTTATATACAAATTTAATCATAATAAAATATTAAAATGAAATAAAATATTCTGTTTTATATTTTCAATCAGCAGCAATCACAGTATATTTTATGTTTTGTCGTGTCGATGATGAAGCTGATAGTGGAATACCGATACTCATTAGTACTGAAGATGAGTTTGAGCCAACATATTCGGAGATACTTACGAGCAGCGTCGCAATGTCATCAACTGGATGTTGTTGCACAAATTCGACCTGCAAGAAACCTTTTTCCAATTTTGAAATACCTTGACACAAAATGCCTCATGACATTTCTGAGCTGTTGTAAAACAGAATGTTACTTGGCAAAAGAATCAACGGGCGTTTATTGTCCGGTAGCCCAAAAAACCGTTGAAAAGTATCCAGATTCGATAATCGAAAAAGATTGTGACGGGAATTTTAAGTCCTGAGCCACTGCATATTAAACACTAATTGGCAGTCTCAACATGACGACAATCTTTCTACGATTGAATATAAAAAAATGATTACAAAATTTTTAACAAAAATAACCAATGATTGGCAAACAGTAAATTCGTACATGAAAGAATGTTTCGACGCACAAAGAGGTTACCTGAATAATACAGAAAACATACCATCAATTGCATATGTCTTAAAGGAGTGGCCATATCTTTTTGATCAAATTATTTTAGCTCACCATTTTCAACAATTAACAAACATTGATATACAAATTTTTGATCCTAAATCTAACACGTCCCTACTAATCTCATTCAATTTTTATGCAGCTGTACTTACCTAAAAATTAAAAATTCAAGTACGTCGAATGAGGACATATTGAAAGGTTTAAGTAAATATTTTAAGGAAGATGTTACTTTTGTTGCTAGCGGAATTCGATGTATGTATAGTTCAAAATGAATTCTTTACATAAAATATGAAAATAATTATATAAATATACCATTTCACAGCATGGAGCATCATTAGAGGCTATTGAAAGTCAAATACCGACCAACACACCTTGCGCGGCTATAATTTGTAAGTGTGACACAATCAATTATTTGGTAGTTATAGAGGCACAGTTATGTCAGATCTAAAGTAACCTCGATCTAAAGTAAATTAATACCCTGACTGAAGTAGTTCTTATCAACCTCAATTATAAGATTCGTGTCTTGAAGCCAAGTCATTCAACCAGATCCAAATTTTTAGACCAACCAAAATAGGCAACCCAAAAACTATTTTTTTATTTTATTTTAACAGTGATCGAAACTACTATTGGGGTTAAAAAATTTTATCCAAAACCAAACATTTTGTGTTGCTGCCCCTAGTAATTTGAATTTTGACCACTTAGCTTCATTAAATGCGGCTTGCAGCAGCCGTGTTATTTAAATATTTGAAAACCATATTATAGTACAATCACGAAACCTTTATAAATTCTTAAATTCTATTTTTCTCCGATCGTAGGACAAAATATATCTTTCCGTTGTTTTATCGAAACGAAAAGCTCATGATTCCAGTATGTTGTGTTTGTTGCTAAGCAACAAGTAATAATAGTACGAGAATATTTTTTCTGGTCTAGGCCGGGAATATATTCCCGTATGGATTTTTAATTGTTTAATAATTGTTTAATTGCTGAACTAGCTGCTTCCACTATATACGGCGGGGTACAAGATAAGGATAATTCGCTTTCACTGTCCATATCCCTTAAATTTCGTTCACACGTTTTTTATAAATCATAAAGGTACACAAACTTGACAACTTTTGAAAAAAAAAATGTATTTATGTCTTATGATGTCGTGGCTAACTAAGCAATAATTTTATAGTATTTTCGATTTTTTACTTTGTTTTGATTTCTTAATATGAAAATTAATGAATAGTACTAAAAATTATTTTGGGTTTATATTCGTTTTAAAGTCGGATCGGAGAAAAAATAGTATGTACAATTCGGAGAAAAAGTGCATTCCTGGACTCCCGTGGCTGCCGTACTCGGCTATCGTATCGTCCGCCAATTTCCACTATCGTTCGAGAATGCAGTACTTTTCCTTCTAATTATACAATATACTATTGGTTTATGCTTGATTTGGCGAAATTATGGATTAATGTGAATATCTTTCGAATATATACTTACACCCTGTTCTGTGTATGTACATTATAAGAATAAATGAAAGAAAATTAAAAGAGTAAATCTTCGTGATTCCTGGCAGGACCATTTATCAATTAGACAATTTATAATTCATATAGATAATTTGAATGTTTGTTAATTTTAATTGAATGTATTTCGCCTTTGTTATACATATTATCGTTTATGAAAATCAGAACACAAAAATATTTTTTTGCATTTATGAAATACTTTAATAAAATGAATCTAATTCTAATTACAGGTGTTTTTGACCCAACGGAGAACAACAATATTGTATACATATATATTGCGAGCAGCAAGTGATGCACGAGTCCATGACTTACACAAATTTTGTATTATTTGAATATTATGTATCCCACCTAAATTTCACAATTAATGGAATTTTTAGTTCGCTTTTTTTAAAGCATTACCCAGAGTCAGTAAGAGGGGCGAAGAAAACCATCAGCAATTTACCCAAAATAAATAATCTAATAACTAAGCTTAATAATAATACGCAATCATTAAAATAATAATTGATATTAATTTTTTATGCACAAAATGGATTCGTTAGAAGTTGTTGCAGACAACAATTCATTACCAAATTGAAACTTTATTTATTTACTTTTTTATGTAACAAATGAATAAATAATTGTATCATTATTATGAAATTTGATATTTTTTAATTACAATCCCCATCAAACTTTTCGTGATTTTTAACAATTTCGATAACTTTTCACACAAACAAATTGTTTTGGCAACACCTAAAGTTTTAATTTACACTTAATAATGTAGCTGATTTTCCCAATTTATTGAATTAAATTGACACACAAACAGACGACATTTTCATTTTAGAAGTAATTCACCAATTTTCAACAATTAAAATAAATACTTCACACGAATACTTTATTTTACGATTAATCTCCTTTAAAACGTAATTCACTTTGAATAATTCACGCATTTTGTGTGAAAATTTCTCGAGATCATGCTACAATAAAAATTTACTACAATAATTGCGGGCGACAGATAACCTCTAATAATCGCAGTGAATTTCATCTGAAATTTCTTAGAGGGTAGTTTATGCAATATTGAAATAGATGTCACTAATTTGTAAATAATGTCGAAAAGTTATACTGATATTCCCAAATATTATATTACATATGCTTCGTGTCAGTACTTGATTTTAAAAATTGTAACAATTGTCAGACTATACGCCAAACAAAATAAAAAGTAATCTCGTAAATTATCTTTTCAATTAAGTCTTCTGAGGTTTGAAGAGTCTTCTGAGGCACACAGCATTAAACAAAAATTATAGTTCTAATTAATATATGAGAGAATGTTATTTTGAGAGCTCGGTGTTCTCGATTAAGCATTGTATGAAATGAATGCCATACTCATTTCAAATATTCGGGCTTCCCAAAATAATCTGCGAAAGTATAAAGTAAAACTCTCATTATTTCGAAACAAAAACTGCCCAACGCTTTGTAATCGTCTCATTGTAAAGAACGAAAAATCAAAACAGAAAATCGTGGGGTGATTATCCGAAATAATCGATCCAACTGGACTGTAGAGAAGCCTAATTTTTGTAAAAAAAAATTTTTATGAAACAGCATTTCCGGTAAAATCTAAAAATAAAATTTAAATTTATTTAAATATTTTAACTCTTTGCTGTTTTGTTTGTTTGTTTCTTCAAGTACACATATTTCCAACAAATTTCGCAAGGATCTCCAAATTATCGAAGAAAGTTTAAGTTTAAAGTCCAGGATGGAAAATTTTGGTGAAAAAAAGTTTATTTTGTCAAAACTCCGTAATTTCCGGTGAAATTTAAAAAATGATATTTTGTTTTTAAAATTTTTTTCAAAAATCTTATTGCTCTCTCAATTGGGATCCCACAATTTGTGAAAAAGCATCAGTGTGAAGTTTCATCCCGAACAATCAATCCATCTGGGCTGTACAGGTGCCGAATTTAGTTGAAAGAGTTTTTTTTGTTAAAAGTCGTCATTTCTAAATACATTTAGAACTTTCTAGTTCTTAGTCGGTTTTCTTGTAAATGATAAACTTTTTAAAATATTTGCAAAAAACGATAAAACTTTATGGAAGCTGCCACTTCCAATGAACCTATTTTGAGCAAAAATCACTTGTATCTCCCAATTTATAGAAAAAAAATAACTTTTATTTCGGTTAATCAACCGGTCTGGTCTGCAGAGGGATCGTTTTTTGATTGGAGAACAGTTATTTCAGTCAGAAAATTGGCGTGGACCGATATTGTTGAAAATTTAATTTAGAACCTTTTAGTTTATAATCGTTTTCTTGTAGACATACTTTTTAAAATATTTTCAAAAAATTAAAAAGCTTCTACGGAAGCTGCAACATCCGGTGGACTGATTTCGGCCAAGAATCACAAGAATCTAAAAATTTAAATGAAAAGCTTAAGTATAAAACACTTTTTTAAATCGTCTGGGTAGGTATTGTTTCAATTGAATTTAAACATTTCGGCCGAACATCAAATCAGGAGATCTCAATTTAAAGCAGAAGGAAAAAGCTTAAGCAAGAGGCCACAGAAATTTTTGGTCTGCACGAAACTACACACACATTTTTCTTTAGGTGCGAGGTGTTACTTTATCAGAAAAGCTGTTTTATACACTAATAATGGGGTTTCCAATAGGAATGGTATGATTTTTAAGTGACGTTTCGGCCATTTGTAATATGTCATGATCTGTAATTTTTTATTTCATTGTATTCAGTAATGTTTACAATTTCATCATGGTGAGATATACGCAAGAACAACGTTTACAATTTATTCAGTTTTACAACTTGAAAACGAGAACGATTTTTTTAAGAAAATCATCTTCTCCGATGAGGCTCACTTTCATCTGAGTGGTGCGGTAAATAAAGAAAACTGTCGATTCTGGTGCGAAGAAAATCCACAAATTGTTCATGAAAAACCATTACATTAACCTAATTGACAGTTTGGTGTGGTTTTTGGTCTTGTGAAATTATCGGTCCGTATTTTTTTCGAAATGAAGCTGGTAATACCGTTACTGTCAATGGAGATCGGTATAGATTGATGATAACCAACTTTTTATGGCCGAAATTGGAAGAAGTTGATCTTACAACATTTGGTTCCAACATGATGGGGCTACGTGCCACACAGCAAGTGCAAGAATTGAATTATTGCGAATCATATCACTCTTATTGGAAAACCCTATACATAAGCAATTAAAACAAGTCGCAAACGCTTTGTAGAAACCTCCAATAAGAATACATAGGGCATTTACCTTAAATTAAATAAAATTGTGAACTCGCGACGTTAGATTATAAGGTTGTAACTAACAAAATAAAAAAATGAGATTTATATCCAGGTGTACTAATTCAACCCTTCTCTTTCGATTGCGAACGTTTAATTGTATGTATCTATTTCGGTTTACGAAATATCAATGTAACGGAGGTGTAATATAACGCAATTTTTACCTTCTTTTGTAAAACAGAATTGTATCTACTTAAAAAATATCACTTAGAACTTCGTTCAATAATTCATAACAAAACGTATTTCAGATACAACTTTGTTCGTATAAAATATGCACATACAACTCTTTTATTTTATAATTTAAACAAAACGTCAAATATTTTGGCGGTATAATAAAGGGTTTTATTACATTTGTGGTATTAATTGTGCAAGGTGAAGGTTATATTTTCGTGTAGGTAAGTATTTTATTATGTTTAAATTATTTGTAAATATGAATTTCGTGAATTATTACCAGTTTATGTCGTCCTCATAGAATAAACAACCCAATTTTTCTGTTCTTATGTCGGAACTTAATCCATTGAATGAGGCTTTAAACCAGCCGATTATCATAGAATATATAGTTGCTTCGCAAGCTGAACTTGCTATATCTGATAGTAATGGTAATCCTAATTTAGGTGAAGTAATTCAAGAAGGCTTTTTAGACGTGCAATATTTGGAAAAATGCGAAGACGATGCGTTAAATAATAACGAAGTGTTAGGTAACGGAAATGGATTGGTTCAGCATGACATTCATTATGTAGTGTGTATGATATATTCTGTACTGTTATCTAGAATTTTAATTATTTTACTATTTCAGACAAAACCAAAGAAACTTGAAAGGAACGAGAAAAATTGGGTTGTTAATCAAAGAAAAAGGAATTACCAGTCTGGAGAGGAATTTATAAATAATAGAGGGAAAACAAGGCCAGCAAAAGTGTTACTAAATTCTAAAAACTGTCTAGCTAATTGCAAATATAAATGTGCGACATTTGTGAGCCAGAACGAGCGCGAAATTATTTTTAAGGAATATTATAAAATGGACCAGGTTAGCAAATATAACTTTATAGCTTCAACTTCTGAAAAAATATTTAAGAAACGAGCGACGATGAAGGATACACCATTAAAACGTGTATTTACATTTCATTATTTTTTTAACATCGACAGTGATCGCATAACTGTATGCAAAAAGTTTTTTTTTACTTTAGCAATATCACAAAAATCGGTGTATACAGTACATGCGTTAGAGGCAAGAAAAAAACCAAAAAAGAACCGGATGATTTGTTTAGTAGGGTGATAGATCACATAAAATCATTTCCTGTCGTCAGTAGGCAGAACACATTTCGTTGAAACATGCAATGAGGATTTTAAAAGAGAATGTCAAGAAAAACGACATTCCGATACTATGCTTCGATCTTGAAAATGTAATCACGTGTCCCAAATCGGAGATAGGCGAGATATTTTCCCATTCGAATTTAAATTATTACAATTTGACTGCCCATATTTCAACTTCGAAAAGTGTATATTGTGCAGTCTCGAATGAGTATACAGGAGGCCGGTCTGGAAACGATTGTGTCTGCCTTGATAAAAATTTCACAAACTAATCACTTGGAGTGATTCATGTGTTCCACAGAACAAAAACTCTCACATGTCCTATGCTATTAAATGGTTCTTGGCTCAACATCCCAATATTGAGTTCATAGAAATGCGTTACTCACTTCCGGGGCATTCAGCCATACAAGAAGTAGATCACGCTCACAGTGAAATTGAGAATACTTAGCAAAAAATTAATTTTTATCTCCGATTGGCGTCTTAAGGGTCTTAAAAAAACATAAACCGTCGTCGTCCCCACACAATTCTACAAATGCGACCAAAGGATTTTAAGGACTATGCATCGAGCTCCAAAATATTTAACTTCAAGGCAGTACTATTTTCGTCAGTACGAATAGTTAAGTATTCAGAAATACCTACCATTCAATTTAATCTGTCGTACGTCACTGAAAGATACATCCAGGTCAATTTGAGACCTTTAATTAAGAGTACGAGAAGAAAACACACAGCAATGAACAAAAACTTGGCTTTAGTAGATCCAAAAGCCGTAAACCCAGATCGTGAAATTCCAAATACCAAACATGAACATTTAAAGTCCATGTTTATATGCATGTCACAACAAGACATCAATTATTTTAATACAATTTTAAAGATTAACGTACCAATATCCAGCCAACGGATTCCGTAAATCGACAAAGGAGGAAAATGCTGAGATAAATGAGAATTGATAAGACTAAGTTTTATGTTTTATTTACTTAAAAAATTATTATTTATTTACTTTATTTTTTTCTTAATTTATGATTTTTTTATATTGAATAAGTTTTATGTGACGTTAATGAATGTAACAAATGAAGTGATATTTAATTTATAATTTTATAAAATGAATAAAGGATTTACGAATACTTATTAAACTAAATTAAATTTAATATTTTATTTTATATTCAAATCAATGGATTATTGATCGATTATGTCAATTGAAATTCCATGTCAATGTGACTGTTAGAACTCCAAATTTTGATTATTGTAGTAAAAGTTATAAAACAGAGTTCTATGTGGTTAGTTAGAACTCAGTTAAATTATTTTAAAAGGTTTCCATTGACAAGAAGGTTGTATCGTAAATTTATATCTTAAATTATGAAAAAAGCAAACATTTAGTTTTAAAAGTGTTAATTAAATTTAATAAATTTTGCAACAAGTCATCATTCCAATCAAACCGCCGCAGGAAAACATTAATAATATTCAAATACTTGGATCAAACAACTTTGCCCGTTAAAATTTCAAAACGACATGACCGTAGTTACAACCGTATTAATCTAAGGTCGCGATCTGTTATAACGGATTATCTAAAGTGCATCAAATGAGATTTTGGTAGAAGTATTAAAGCGATGCCACACACACATCTAACTACGTGTGATTCAGCAAAATTTTTGCCTCGCCACATACAAGAAAAAAATTCGTACGAATTCTACAACAACAATTTTGTGTGAGTAAAGAGAAAAACAAAACACCGATAATTGGAAATTGTTTGTAGTGTCAAAAATCAACGAAGTTTGGTTAGAATCACAACGTAGAAAAAAAACGTTCAACATTTTTGGGTGAGTTGGGAATCCGTTTCAAAGATTAGTACGGGGAAAGTTATACCATTCAGAAAAAAAACGTTTCTAGAAACAGCAAAATAGAAAAATGACAATTTTTCAATTAAAATTGTTCAATAATTGAACATTTATTATTTTGGCTAATAAATAAAGTTATTTTACATTATATTTCATTGAAGAAAGAAATTGTAATGTGGCATCGCCTTTATGCTGTGGTTCCTCGATATTCGAGGAAAAAAAAATGTTCCAAATACGTGATCTGTGTGTTTTTGTCTGTGCTATAGGTAATACTTTAGAAAAGGTTACTAGATAAAATTACAAAAAATTAAAATAAAATAAATGATTTATTTCTCCATACTAAGAGTATCAACGGATTTTATTCTGAGTGGAGGTTTACATAATAATTTACGCATAACTAAATTTACGCTTTCCACATTTAGTTGTAAAATATATGTATATATTTTTGTATTGTAATGAACTCGTGCAATCTAAAATAAAATCGAGACCACTACAAATATAAAATAAATATATTCGAAGACTCTCACAATTTCCAAAATAAATAATTCTGGTTGGTATTTTTTGGTATCGAGTATCATTAAATCCAGAACACATTTAAGTCACGCCAACCAAACAATTATGCAGTTATAAGAAGGGCAGGCAAGGTACACATATTATGTTATAATATTTTTGATTTATTTTGGAATTCCTAAGATATTTGTGTTTTTCTAAATCGCTATATGAAAACAACACGCGATCTAAACACGCAACTAAAAACAAAAGTAATCAACAAGCATCGTTTCAACGCGACATAAATTAATTCATTTTTATTAAATGCAAACAATGGTGAATTCAACACATGTTTCTCCAACAATTAGTGAATTTTGATTGACGACAGAACATATAAAATAATTATTTCGCTTGCTATAAATAAAACATCAATGTTTTAGAATGGCACGAGGCCTAACACCAAACACAAATTAAAATTTGTGCAAGACAAATGGAATACAAACGCAACAGTGGTATTGGCTGGAAAAAAGTTTATGTATCGGACCATTACACGTTAGAATAATACTGCTAGCATCAAAAAACGTCATGGAGGTGTACATCAAAACAGCAACATCGCCAGAAATGGTTCGAAACTTGAAGGCCAAAATTTAACGTAATCCACAACAAAGCGCAGTTCAATTGGCGAAAAATTTCACTGTGCCTGCTCGTAGCATGGGCCGCCTATTAAAAAATGAACTACGATTGAAGCCCTATAAAATACAAAAAGTGCACAAATTTAACACCTGCACAAAAGGCAGTTCGCCCAGCAAGAGCAAACGTGTTAAAACACTTGCACCTAGGCGGCGAGCTGGAGAATTTAGTCTTTAATGATGAAACAATTTTTATGGTTCAGCAATATGTAAACAAACAAAACAATCGTGTTTGGTTAGAGTGCAAATCAAAAGACAATTTTGACCAGCGAATTGCTCTGCCAAAGCAAGCGCTTGCATCATTGATGATTTGGGCCGCAGTAACTGCCACAGGATGCCCACCACTCATTTTCATTTTCAACAGCTCGTAAAGGTAAATCAACAAATATACCGTGATAAGATTTTAAACGATGGTTTGTTATCTTGGGCACGTAAACCATTCGGTAGAAACTATTCGTTTCAATAAGACTCGGCACCATCCCACACAGACCGTGAAATCCATCGTTTTTTACAAGAAAAAGTTTCAGCTTCATTTCTTCATAACAATGGCCAAGCCTTCCTTAAGGCCCTCCCTCCACGCCTTGATAATGGGTCAAAATACCATCAGACCATATTCGTGCAGCGTGTGAAGCCTTCAAGGACAGTCTCGATGCTATTATCCGCGCTAAAGGTGGCTACATGGAACAATAACAAATTTTTTGTTAAATTTGAAAGTTTTTTACGTAATACTGAAGTTTTGAAATAAAAATTGACATATTTACAGCATTTTTAATTGGTAACACTTCGACTGCCGACCCCTGTAATATCTTGCGCTGAATGGAAAGGATTAAAAAAATATCCAGTATAAGCAAGCCTACAACGCCACAACTTTCGAATTTAACTAATTTCGTATTTAATTAAGTTGTTAAGCGATCTTAAGTGTTACAAATTTTCGGCCCAAATATCATTACTTACTAAAAATTTCAATATAATAAAAGTCGGTTTATTCCAATCAAATTAAACCTTTTTGCAAATATGATAAAGAATGGAATAAAGTTCTTATATTTATCCGGTGCTGAACTACCGTCGTCGTAATCATCCAAAAGTTAACATTTTACTAAATAACGTCATTTTTATTTAGTAATGTTATAGTAAAAACTGCATTCGCGTAGGCAATGTAAGTACTCGTATTTTCTAAATCATACTAAAAATTTTGTAGATTAACTGTATGGTAAATTGAATTATATTGATCCATTAATAAAAACGTAAATATTTTATTTCATGTAGAGTAATATGTTGGCTGGCAAAATACACTGCGGCAAAAAAATCGGAATAGAATTTTTTTTAGAAAAAATACTCAGTTCAACAAGCGTTCAATTGTTTGGTGAAATAAAACTTTTCAAAAAAATAATTTTGCTTCTAATTGAAGGAATATTGTATTCTTTTCGATACTGGAATCCGTTTTATTTTATTTTGCTTTTTAATGACTTTTTGAGTAAAATAAAATAAAAATTGTCTAAAAGCAATTAGAAATATGCTGCTGCTTAAGACTATACGCGAACTTGCTAGATATTTCATTCCCAAATCCAAATTAGCCGTTTTATTGAGAATTTAGAAACCTTGTAAACGATTCTGTGGACATTTCTGTAGGACGACGCTGGTTGATTTATTGATGTTTTAGCGAGAAACTTATCAAAAAGTGTATAAACGTTAACAAGTACATTTTTTTATCTTGCAAACTAAGCACTCTAATCTCTCTCACAAATTTGCAGGTACTCCGAAATGGTTTACAAAAAGAATGGCCACAAATCACCATGTAACAAATACACAATGTTTTAAATATGCCACGGCGTATTTATGAAGTAATGTGGACTAGAGAAGGTAACAGGCGATATTGAAAGTTACATTTCGTTCGTAGATTTTTGATTTATCTCGTTTGAATAAAGTTTGAAAGGATTTTTGTTGTAATATACCTTTTGAACTAAATCACATTTTGTTCGAAAAGATGGCAAAGTTTCCTTCACTATCCACTAATAAATAAATTTTTATGAAAGAGACAACCAACTGAACAACCTGCCAAGTTTGAGAAATTCCTCAAACTCGTATTCTGTTGCAGACGATCCTCAAATTGTTAATAGTTGAACTATTTAACCGCTTACTAAACTACAATAAACTATTTGCCCGTTAACAAACGAATGAATTTTTATGAGAGCGTTGACCAACTGCCTGGTAAGCCAATAAGATGTTAATCTTAAAGAAACCTGTATAAAGTCAAAACAAAAAACCAAATATTTAGGCCAGTCCGCTCTAAAAAAACTATTTAAATCCTAAAAAGTTGAACTTTTCCTACTTGAGAAATTGCGATTGCTTATCAATTTCTAAATTTTAAGTTCGCTTGTTGCAAACGGTCACTATTACATACTAATATTTCTTTTTCGGTTTTGGACAATAGAGAATTTTTTACGGCAAACAGTTATATGTGCCGTGCTGCGTGGATATGAATGTAGAAAGTAACGTTGGCTAGATCAATTTCAAAGAAAACTGGAAACCTGTTGCGTCAAGGCAGAGATCGAATATGTATTTCCCATTTAAAAGATGGAAATCACGGGATAATGAAGATAATTGCTGTGACAACAAAAACAATCCAGACTTACGATCCTCTGAATACATGCTTGAGTCTGCATTATTTAATTAAAAAAGCTTCATTCTTTTACAATAAGCTTCCTAAATAACATATAAAGCAGGAGCTAACTATAGTTTACAACCTCAAAAAGATGGTTATAAATGTAGTCCACTGTAACTCACGCATTAGATTTAATTTCGATCCAAAATTCTATTGAAGAATTTAATACTCAAAATAAAAGATCTGCATACCGAACACTATTGCGTATGTTAGGTTAAATTTAAAACATCATCATTTAGAAATCGATACCTTGTAATCAGAATTGTTTGCTATGTTTTGAAACAGTTGGTAATAATTTGTTTTCTTTCGATTGTAGCCAATATACCAGAAAAGTACACGAATCAAAATCCGGAAAAATTTGCTGAAAATAATAGGTGTGAATATTGCAAATAAAATAAATAGATTTAGAAAAGAAGAAAACCTACATAAAGTAAAAAAACGGAGATTTCCACGGTTGAAACCTCGCCGACTGGAATGAAAGGTACATGCGGAGTTGAACCGTTAGTGGTTATTATTTAGAGTTGTTAAAATTAAAGGGTGATTTTTTTGTGGTTAGGATTTTCATGCATTAGTATTTGACAGATCACGCGGGATTTCAGACAAGGTGTCAAAGAGAAAGATGCTCAGTATGCTTTGACATTTCATAATGAATAGACTTACTAACGAGCAACGCTTGCAAATAATTGAATTATATTACAAAAATCAGTGTTCGGTTCGAAAAGTGTTTCGCGATTTACGTCCGATTTATGGTCTACATAATCGACCAAGTGAGCAAACAATTAATGCGATTGTGACCAAGTTTCGCACTCAGTTTACTTTATTGGACATTAAACCAACCACACGAATGCGTACAGTGCGTACAGAAGAGAATATTGCGTCTGTTTCTGAGAGTGTTGCTGAAGACCGTGAAATGTCGATTCGTCGCCGTTCGCAGCAATTGGGTTTGTGTTATTCGACGACATGGAAGATTTTACGCAAAGATCTTGGTGTAAAACCGTATAAAATACAGCTCCTGCAAGAACTGAAGCCGAACGATCTGCCACAACGTCGAATTTTCAGTGAATGGGCCCTAGAAAAGTTGGCAGAAAATCCGCTTTTTTATCGACAAATTTTGTTCAGCGATGAGGCTCATTTCTGGTTGAATGGCTACGTAAATAAGCAAAATTGCCGCATTTGGAGTGAAGAGCAACCAGAAGCCGTTCAAGAACTGCCCATGCATCCCGAAAAATGCACTGTTTGGTGTGGTTTGTACGCTGGTGGAATCATTGGACCGTATTTTTTCAAAGATGCTGTTGGACGCAACGTTACGGTGAATGGCGATCGCTATCGTTCGATGCTAACAAACTTTTTGTTGCCAAAAATGGAAGAACTGAACTTAGTTGACATGTGGTTTCAACAAGATGGCGCTACATGCCACACAGCTCGCGATTCTATGGCCATTTTGAGGGAAAACTTCGGAGAACAATTCATCTCAAGAAATGGCCCGGTAAGTTGGGCACCAAGATCATGCGATTTGACGCCTTTAGACTATTTTTTGTGGGGCTACGTCAAGTCTAAAGTCTACAGAAATAAGCCAGCAACTATTCCAGTTTTGGAAGACAACATTTCCGAAGAAATTCGGGCTATTCCGGCCGAAATGCTCGAAAAAGTTGCCCAAAATTGGACTTTCCGAATGGACCACCTAAGACGCAGCCGCGGTCAACATTTAAATGAAATTATCTTCAAAAAGTAAATGTCATGGACCAATCTAACGTTTCAAATAAAGAACCGATGAGATTTTGCAAATTTTATGCGTTTTTTTTTAAAAAAAAGTTCTCAAGCTCTTAAAAAATCACCCGTTATATTACGTAAAAGATTTGATGTTTTTTATTATTTCGAATTTGAATTAATTGGAGTGGTGTGCAATAACATAATTACCCCACGCTGTGCTCCCAGAGCAATGAGTTTTTTAACTGAAAGTATGATACATTGAATTATTATGATTAAGTTAAGCAAACATCATTTATTCTTGAATTAAAATCGTTTGGTGTCTCCCGGATTGAATGGAAATTAAAACATTATAACAAATCATCCTTATGGCTTTTCGACACCTGCAAAAACTCTACATAAGTTACAGAACTCTGAAAAAGTCATTTCTGTTAGCGCGTGTATCTGTCAAAGCCAATTTTGCGAACTTAATGATTGCACAAGGCTGAATCTTCAAATAACCTTGAAGAATTGTAACCAACAGGTATACCAGTATACCTGTTAACCAGTGTTATTTATCATATGAGATATCATTTAAAATCACTCGGTTACGGATTTAAAATATATCCCTCGGATGGGCAAATAGTTTATAGTAGTTTAGTAAGCGATTAAGTAGTTGAAGTTTAAACAATTTGAGCATTAATCGAAACCACCCCTCTGTAACAGGCTACGGGTATTATAAATTTCTGAAACTTGTCAGGTAGTTCAGTTGGTCAACCCCCTCACCAAAATCTTTTCGGTTTTAGACGGACAAATAGTTGTGATTAGTTAAACAGAATGTTAATCGAAAGAATGTAAACTTACCAAAATGATATTCGAAGTTTCGGCCCGATTCGGAAAATGTATAAATTCTACAGAGATACAGTATTCTAAAAAATGATATTCACAAATTGTAGACTTTCCGCCGCTGTAAATCAATACGTTATAAATTCGCCGCTAGAACCAAATTGTATTTCATTTCAAAATATTCTCTCACATTCGATGGCGGGCCTTGAATATTGACATAAACTTGCGTTATAAATGAAATGTTTGTATATCACAAAAATTTTGAATTTTTTGTAAATTATGTCAAACAATATATTAGTACAGTTGGCGACATTCGTTTGTATACCTTAAGAACAATATTTTCTCTGTGCATATCGCAGACATACTATTTGTTTCGACTGTAAATGTATGTATTTCATTATCAACTTTTAGGCGTAGACAAAGTAAAAAATCTTTAACAAATAAATTTAATCTAAAAGTTCAAAAACTGCAATTGGTATTAGCTTCATTTGTTGTTGGTATAGAGATACCATTGGTAACAACAAATATATACAAAAACCTTCTCAGAAAAGAAATTTTTTCGAGATATTCGCTATCGAAATCTTCATATGTAACTTTAGGTCATCAAATTTGTTGCTGCCAAGTTACAGAACAACTCTTTCGTTTATAGAGCCGAGTTACATTTAGACCATCAAAATCTTAATAATTTTTTTTTATTATTTATTATTATTTTCTTGTTTGTTTTATTATTTAATTTATAATTGTTGCATTTTATGTGTGAAATAAAATTTAAGTATTTTTGCTTTTATTTTTGTTCAATTGATCATTACCATTCAATTTATTACACAATCATTGAACCAAAAAATTAAATGAGATTTATTAATTCTTCCAAAGCGTAAATTTTTCAATGTCATTGCAAAAATTGAAAAAGCTGCCGTGGAAGCTGGTACTTCCGGTAGACAAATTTCCACTAAATTTCTCAAGGTTCTCCCAATTAATGGAAAAAGAATAAGTATAAAGTTTGGTTGATCGCATCAATATCTCCAATTCCTATTGTTTGAACTAGTTGTATGCAACAGCTTGAAAACATTGATCCCTCGAAATATTTCAAATAATCAACATGGATTTATGTCAAAAAGTTCATCATCAACAAATCTTATTAAATTTAGAAGACCCAAGTGATCGAATTAAATGTATTGAACTGGGAAACAAGAGATCGAAGTAAATTCGAGCTATTTCGGTGGTACCACAAGGATAAATTATTGGTCTTTGGATTTTCATCATTTTCATTAATGAGATAACCGAAGTAATACAGCATTCTCAGATTTATCTCAGATGTGCGCAGATGATCTTTAAATTTATAAAACAGCGGAAAATATCGACGTACTTTGGTGTGACTCCAACCTTATCACGCTTAACATTAATAAGTGCACTATCATATCAATGGTAAACTTTTACAGAAAGAATTCGAAATTAATGACTTAGGTGTTACTTTCGTTGAAAATATGTGTTTTTCCAAGCGCATAGAGCAGAGCGTTGCTAGAGCAAATTGAAAGCTTGGTTTCATTGAGCGGTAGATGGGAGATGTACATGTCAATCAAATAATTAAAATCCTTTATAATGACTACGTCAGATCACAACTGGAATATGGTAAACGAATGGTGTCCTTTTTCTCACAGGCTGCAAAACCTACGTCTCGACGCTCCAAAACAGACGTGAGTCGCTATAATGCTTGTTTATTGGTAACATGCTACTTGATCAAATTGATGCACCATCTATACTAAAATTGGTTAAAATTAAGGCACCAATTAGGAACTTAAGACAATGCGAGTTACTTCAACTAGATCTACATGATACCAAGTGCGGTGCAAATGAACCAATCAATATTATGTCAAAGGCCTTTAACGACATTGACCAGTTATTTGATTTTGCATGTGAAAGAACAGCTTTGGACGTAGGTTAAAGCAGTATTATGCCCCAACTTGAAATAGTAATTTTTTATTTGTATCTTTTAGTGTATAACTTTATATTTTCAAGTCAAATTTGTAGACTTTTTTTAATAAATAAATTCTAAATAGTCAATCCGCCTGGACTGTAAAAACGCTGACTTTTGGTGGAATAGAAAGTTTTTTTTAACATAACCCATCATTTCTGGTAAAATAAAAAAAGTTCTGAACAAATTTTGTTTGAAACCTAATTTACAATCTTTTTGTTTTTGATCGTTTTTCGTAAATGCTATATACTTTTCAAAATATTTGCAAAAATCGAAAATGTTTCTATGAAAGCTGCCACTTTCGATAAACCGATGTCGGCCACAAATCACTGGGATCTCCCAATTTATGGAAAAAGCTTACATATGAAGTTTCATTCCGATCAATCAATTCGTATGAGCTGTACAAAGGCCAAATTGTTGGTGAAAAAAAGTTTTTTTTGTAAAAAATCGTCATTTGCGCTTAAATTTTGGAAATCTAATCTGGGCAGACAAAATTAATTTACAATATTCTAGTACATAGTAGTTTTTCTCATAAATGATTTACTTATGAAAATATTTGCAAAACGGGAAAAGAGGTTGCCATTTGGTTGGGCCGAAATGGGCCAAAATAATTGGGATATCCAACTTTATGAGAAAAGCTAAGTATGAAGCTTCATCCCGATCAGTCAATCCGTTTGAGCTAAATAAAAAAATAACATTTAGTGGGCACGGCACCGCATATCCAAACACACACACACATTTTCTAAAAACCACTTTTTTTGACTTCGGCGATATATCGAATAGTAAATCTGCACAACTCTCGCGGTCAAACTGTTTCATGATTACTATGTTTACTTTTACAACCTAAAGAAAGTAAAAATATCTCTATGTTAGACTTTACGATGTGTTGGAATATATATTCTTGATTGTTTGAAATATAATTTTTTATTACAGCTGTATTCCTTTTTATATCTTTAATTCAAGTTTAAGCCTTTTGATCTGTTTGAATTGAAATGATCTGTTTGAATGTTTTAGAATTTTTACAAAACAAATGTCTGTATAGTGAGACGGTGATTCTTCTTCTGCCAAAGAGAAAAGGTAAGGGTTTCTATAGGCTGTAACTTTAAATCAAATTTTCTTCAGTACGTAGTTTTTAGAGCTAGTATCGCAAGAAGATAATAATAATCCAACGACTCACAATTAAATTCATTGAATAGTCCGACAAATTCTACTTTATCATAAAAATTAATAAAATTATTACGATGGTCATCGTCAGAACTACGTTTTAAGTGAACAAACAAAATGCCCAGTCATCATATTTTCCGACAATAATTTATCTGTACGTATATACTCGTATGTACAGTGAATAATAGGTACGTAATTAAAATTTATGATATGAAATGTATTATGAAATTCACCAGACATGTTTATTGATAATTCAGAATCATAGAAATTAAGCGTGAGATTAATTATGTTTTATGTATAGCGTCAATTAAAAATAAATATTTTCTGTATCTGCACAACTTTCGTACACCGTTTTAACTATAATTAGAAATGATTGTAACAAATAATTCTATTGAAAAATAATTTGTTTAATTATGGTTAGCACTAATTAGGTTTTAGATTGATTTGGTGTAATTTTCTCAGACTCCAACTAGGTTTAAAATTTTATAATCATTAATTCGGACTTAGCGAGCATTTCGAACAAACAGAACTGTTATTTGAATAATATATGACCTTTGTAGGTTTGTTCTAAAGCATAACACTAATCAGGATTCTATGAAATTATGTACACAGATTATATTAAGTAAAAATGCTACCCCAGTTTCGATACAACATTTTATGTTAAAATATGTTTATGTTTGCTGTGCTATTAATTATTCATCAGATCAATTTAATCCAAATGAAAAATAATTTTTAATTTATACCTCAACACACTCTGATTAAGTGGACATTGAACACAAATGACATTATGCAGAACCATTTTCCAGGAATTGCATTTGCAATTGAATTAATAATTTATAAAGCCAAAATAAATAAATTTAAATATTTAATTTATTTTGAGGAGGTTAATTAACAATATTTAATTTAGTACACTGAATTACCTTCGTAAATGTAGTTATTATCCTAATTTATTGTATATAATATGAAACCATCGGTGGTTTGTGGTTATTTAGAAAACAAAAATTATTTATAGAACATTTAATAAAACAACACTGCACTCTAAAATAATTTTAGAAATCCACTTTCAAAATCACTTATATAATTTCTGACACAATAGATCTAAACCTATTATTCCGCGGCACTAAGTGTGTACAATAAAATATTTGAACAAAATTACACAAACATAATTCACTTATTAAACAGATTTTTACTAAATATTAGATAATTATTTAAAATTAATTTTATTCGTCGTGCCACCTGTTAATCACAATTAAATCACAACTATTTTAATAATAATATTTATTTTATATAACTTAGGTGGTTTTAATAAAGAGGCGTTTTAACTAACTAAACGACTAAAAGAATTTTACACTAAATTTAACTGAACACTTAACATTATTTTATGTAATTTTAATTATTGTTTTAGAACAAAATAAATACATATATTTTTATATTTTAAGTTATAGAAATATTAATTAATTTAATATACCGACTAACTTTTACTACGCGATGTGTCTAAGTTCATTCTACTAAAAATATGTTTCTGAGTGAAACCACTGGTTGAGACTGATATTATTTCTTATATTGTTGCTTGATATTTTTTTAGTTTTTTGTGTATTCGCATTCTTCAGTATTAAAAAATGATAACATGATAAAAAAATATATTCATAACAATTCATTCTGGTTCATTTTGTGTTCCTACTAAAGACACCCCTGATTTATGAAATTCTTGCGCACAAATTATTAGTTTTCCCTTTTTTGGGGAAATATTCTCCTCAGATAACCGCTAAAAATGAAGTTCCGTATTTAGGAGAAAATTTCCACGTTAGAATTCATTCAAATTCACTATTATTTTAAATGATATATTAAGTGAGCTAGTTGTTGATTTCTCGTATACAGTATTCTCACAATGTAAATCAATTAGACTATTGTATTTTACTAAATACGTTACAAATTTCTAAGTTTGTACACGAAAGATTGTTTATTTGAGAAAAATAATTATTCGAAAATATTTCTCTGGACCTACCAATTATAGGACCGCTCGTCGTAAATTCGCGACCTTAGAATAACACTATTGTATCTACTCGATACATAGTTTTGAGAAAATGAAGCTGGAAAATATGCTATGCTCTAACTTTTGTTTTATGGTAAATTTTTATAAAATTGTGGTGGTCTGGTATTTAGATATATGTTTTTATAATAAACTAAATATTACTTTAAAATGGTAGGTTTATTATTGAAATAATTGGTGCTCCAAAAGTAGATACATTTTTGTAACTGAACGTTGACACGTTTAGCCTTGGAATATCAACCATGTATCTGGCAGACACAACATAGTTATTTTGTATGAACCAACATATACCACTTTCGTAGTTACATCTTTTTAATTATGAAAAAATAAACTAAATAATTTTAATTAAACACAAAGAATTCAAATTTATTGAAATAAAACTAAACGGTTCTACTGTAATATTCATGTTTTGGATTAAAAATATATAATTTCAGTCTATAAAAGTTATCAGTTATTTTAGTTTTTATTATTACATTTCATATCACATTTTTTTTTAAATTAACTTAAAATAAAATATACATTAATTCATTTTGGTATTTAAAAAGAAAAATAAAGCTTTAAAAAGAAGAAAAATCGGGTTGTTTGTAACACTTTTCCTAATTTTCTATATCGAGGCTCTTGTAGAAGTGGTCTGCGACTTTTCCGTTTCAATTAAAACAGTCCGATTTGTACGAACGATTTCGGCACTTGAGGCCGGATTTGTCTCATCAGATTGGATTACAGAAGGCCCTTATAATTTCAAAATAACTTTGTAATACTTAATATCACTAAGGGGCATGTACTGAAACATCGCTTGTAGATGTTTCTTTTTAGTGTCTGATAATTCCGATTTTTTTATTAGCGGCTTTAATTCACACACATCTGATGAAGTCATTTTCCTGGATCTCTCTAAACGCCTTATGCTTTGGGTAGTTAACTGACCTTCATTGTACCCCAAAAAATATTCGACTTCATTACTTTGTAGGGAATTTTGGAAAAATCAAAACCCATTTTCCCATACTGCCCAAAGTCCATAAAATCGTTAACAGTCATTTGCATGATAACTAAAGGATTCCTCCGGTTCACTGTTTTAAGCGTTCGAATAAGCCCCATTGGAGAAAAAAATTCGTTAACTGCCAATACCTTTTCAATTGAACTATGGATGTGGTCTACATCCTGAATTACACCGTGACCTGGAACTGAATATTTCATGAAAATTGAATTTATTTGTGGGTTTTGTTTAATGACATGCAAAATTGCAGTCGACATAAACGAGTTTTATTTTGGGGCACGCACGAATCACTCCATGTAATTAGGTTGTAGATGTCACTATTATCTTCGAAAACTCTATTCAAAATTTTCACTAATGCAGACGCTAAATCATTGCCGAACCTGCCGAACATTGCTTCTACCTGATGTATATTCCGTCCATAAGCAGCAATATGTTTTTTTACTACTGCTCAAATACGCAGTTAAATTATAGATGTTTAATTTGGAATAGTAAAACATCGGGCCAATTTCTGATCTTGGGCAATTTATCACGTTCTGTAGATCAAAACAGAGGATGGGAACTTCCCCTTCTTTGTCAATAGCTTTCTGCTCAATAGATTTCAACTCGACATGTTGTTCTTTCTCCAAGATCATTTCGGATGTGATAAGTTGTTCCTGCTCAGCAACTTTATATTTTTCGCAAGAACCACATCTATCACTCTTAGGTTGTTGAAAGGCGATATTAAATTTTGTGCAAAAAATATGGCGATAAAAACTTTCCTTCACTGGCACTGGATCTTTTGTGTATTCTTTGTATAAGTCATACATCTTGGAAATGTTCAAATTTGGCTCTAGGTAAAGCCGGGTTGTTTTAGCTCTGCAATAATGAGATGAGGTTCTAGGAAATGCATTTATGTGTGCCATGACGTCTGCAATTTTTTCCTGTGGTGTTCTCTTACTGCTTTTCCGCTCACGCATATCTCCTTCGGACAACCCAGATTGTTCGCATTTATTTTGATGCGCTGTATAGACTGGTGATTGCGAAATGCTGTAAGTTCCCAGATAAAATTTTTTACACACCGTATATGTATAGCCAGAAACCTTCATAAAGTAGGAAAAGGTGAACGACCGACGGGATTGCATTGTCGTTGTTTTTCTTGCTGGCGAATTACGGTTGGTAGTTTTTAGGATAAAATCTCGCTTTCGTTGAGCATCTAAGGCAGTCAACTCCTTAAACCGTTCTTCTCTTTCTGTTTTCGTCACATTTTTGGCACACAAATATTTGCACTTATTGAGACAGTCTTTTTTTGTTAGAACCATTTTGCATGGAACCGTTTTCCCTCGAACATTCACACATTCCTCACCAGCCTGACATTTTTTTTTACGAACAGAACTTATCCAATTTACAGGATTACGTCTGCGTTTCCTAGATTTCTTTTTAGTTGATAGTGGTGGTTCATCATTTAACGGTTCGCTTGATACATCGATTAGGGAAGGAATGCATGGTTCAATCACACAGTTCTGCGCTGAACCGACTTCAATTGCTCCAACAACCTCAGATACAACCGTGGAATGATCTAAAAAAATTTCCTCGCCGAGTAAAATTTGATCACAAAAAACAATATTTTCGTTTACAGGTACATACAAATTCAACTCTAGATCTGCCATGATTCCTATTTTGTACATAACAAACATTAAATCTATATAACAAATAAGAAAATTAATTAAAAAATAAATAACTTACAGTGAAATTTACACGTCTTTCTATTTTGAGCGCCAATTTTTGAACTGTCATTAAGCGTTTTTGAGAATTACAAAATACTAACTACTCATTTTAAAAACGTAAGTGAGAATAACAAAGTTGTATGTACGAAAAGAGAAATTACAAAGTGGTATCTACATGAAAAATATTTGTTATTGGGATTACAAAGTTGTAAGTGGTAGATACAATGGTAGTGTTGCTTTCACTAATCTAATCGGATTAGCTAAGAAATGTGAAAGCAACAACTTTTGGATTTTTTTTTTGATCTATTTTTAATTCTTCTGTGTTGGCAATAACAAAATTTCTGTCAAATTATCTACAGAACATTAACATAAAAGATATTTATAAATTAATATATATATATAATATATATATATATATATATATATATATATATATATATATATGTATATATATATATATATATATATATATATATATATACATATATATATATATAATATATATATATATATATATATATATATATATAGAATTTAAATGGCAACACCTGAGGGAAAATCGTAAGTTTTTCGTGTTTTTAGTATACTGATTTATTTTTAATTGCGCTTAATTTCTTTAGATGTATCAGACGTGGATGGAGGCGCGTTAAAACCCGTACACTGCTGGTATTCGCTATAAAATCGCTATGGAATTTAATCATCTTACCAAAAAAAAAATGTCCACAAAAATTTGGTGGAAGACATGATTAGTTCCGGCGTAGCGGTAAGAATATACAAATGAATATAATTTATTATGGGTATCTGTAACTAATTTATTTGTTAACATTTTTTATTTGTTATAGGATGTACCATACACGGAAAACGAGATTAAAACGTAATTAAAAAACATGAAATGCGCATATAAGGCAGTAATTGACAACAATGCCTCAACCGGTGCTGCACCTTCGATTGAACTATTCAGAGACCTACTTCGGGATTTGTATGATTCGGAAAGATCAGTTGAAATCAGCGGCCATGAAACAATAACGGCAGGGTGCGTTATCCCAAGCCCGATACTTGCGCATCAACGAATTATAAAACAGACAGTAACACAAAACCGCACTGTAACAATGGACTCCACCGTGGAATCACAGCCCGATTTGTCATTCGATGACATAATAGAAGTCAGCTTCCCCGAAGGAGAAGCAAATAAACAGAAACCAAAGGGGAAAAAAAAGTCCGCTAAGGAGGTACATCGAGAAGAAAAATTAAATTTTTCTTTATAAAGAAAAAGTAAAAAATAGGGCTTTGTATGAACAACAGAAACAAAAGAGGCATGATGAAAAAATGAAAATGCAAAGAGAGCAGGAGGCGGCTATGGCCAAAAGGCATGAAGAACGTCGTAAAATGAACGACGAATTGATCGACGGGATGATCGTAACACGAACAATAAATTTTTGTTTGCACTAGTATTTCATATACGTTAAATACATTATAATTCGCAAAGTATAGTTACTTGAATTATTAAAGATTGTTCGGTTTGGTTCATTTTATAAATATGTATTGATTTTAATTTTTTTTTATTAATTTTTTACACAGAACAAATTAAATGGATTTTTCTGTCAAATAACAAATGCCAATTGTCTTTTTTTTACAAGATGACAACCCTTCGAAAAAAAAAAATTTAAAAATAGCCGCCTTGCGGTAAACACCATAACCATAAAAAGATTTATTTCCCCTAATCCTAAAAATTTTTTTCTTAACATTCTAAAACAATCGGCTTAATACAATGCAATTGTTGTTGTAAAATTTTGAAAGCAACGCAGCTAATATTGTTTACTCAATGAAAAAAGAAACGGTGGTAAAATTATGTTACTTACAACAATTTTTATTTGTCTACATCAAAAACGAAAATAGATAGCAAAATTTGGAGTGCATATTTAGAAAGAGCGCATGTGAATTAGTATATAGACATATAAAACTGAAAAGTTCAAAAAATGTTAGTTACAACAGTGTTCTATTCTAAGGTCGCGAATTACCAAAACTGAGAACTATTTTATTATTGAGCATTTTTGAATGAAAATTCATTGCAGGTAGAATTTGAATACCATTATCATCCACAGGTTGCGGAATACATGAAAAACATACATTACAACATACAACATTGAAAATGTTTGGTCCATATCAAAACAGCAATCGTAGCAAAAAGATCGAGATAGCTTTTTGCTCCGAGTACTGTTTTGTTATGTACTTGTACATACATACGTCGTTGATTCAGGAAATTAAAAATATTTGCCACAAAAACCGTTTAATCAAGGACCACACCACAAACTTTATCAAATAAAGGAATGGGAACGAAATATTAAGCTGGTTGCATTTAAATATTTTTTAATGTACATACGAGTAGGTTAATAAATCCATTTAAGAGGAATAAATGAATTAAGGTAAACAAAAATATTTTTTGTACAAATTTTTGCTGAATACAATTGTTTCTACCTGAAAATAATTTAATTAGTAAATTTTTTTTAATTATTACATTATTTTCTAGTCGATAATACAACCATTACATGCAACTACATTTGTTGGAATTTTTAACTCAATATATTACAGATTACTTTGTGGGCCTGACATCTGCTAATTAATGGCGCTACTACAATAATTTAACGTGTAAATTATTACATAAATATTAATTTGTATCGATATTTTTAATAAATATCAATGAAATTTTCTATAACGTTACATACTATATTATTCGCGTCGATTATGGAACCGCGGGGGCGGGTCGGGTGCGGGCTGGAGGGTGCATATAGATAAAATGAAAAACAATTGCTATAAATCAAAGTAAATCGTTTTTATGATTCCCCGTACATACGGAATAAAATAGTTGCAGTTTTTATTGCAGTTACGTGATTATTTAAAAGCGTAATTCACTTGTTGTTTGGATAAGGCAAGACATTGTTACTTAATAGCTGATCCATCTAAGACTCAAAGAATAAAATATATTGTTAATAGCTCAGGCAATCGCCTTAGGTGGTACGTAACTCAGATCGGAACAACACTTAAGAAAATTGTAAAGGGTGCATTGGCAAGTGCAGAGCACTTTACAGAATGTCTTAATTGCATTTAGAACGGAAGTTATGATGATTTCTGGTGATTTTCAGTGATAAAAATACTCCATAAGCATAAAAACACAATTGCCTCGTAATAAAAACAGTTTATATTAAAACTTTATCCTTCCCCTAGTAATTTAGTGTTGTGTTGTCTTTGTTTTACTAACTATCGGCTATACCTAGGTGTTTGTAATCGGGCCGATTCTGTCCCACTTAATTAACCTATCCAATCATTCGGGTTTTTATATGTAAAGTGCACGGTGGCCCGGCGTCATCCGGGAGCTCCTGTGTAAGAACTTGGTCGTACATTCAGAATCAATCAACCAATCAATTTCGTAGCAACTTTTAATATGCATGTGAAGTAGGAAAGCTAATTTTAGGACTAGTTTACCACAAATTTCACACGCGTGTATATGTGTTTGAGGTTGAAACTAACTTGATCCTAAACCAATAAAAATAAAAAAAGTGTAGATGTATTGGTGAATATGGCAAACAATGACATTTAGGCGACATTGCCATTTTAGATAACATTTGCGGATTTTATTTGGGATTTTCTTAGGGAGTTGAATGGCTCGAGAACTAGTGTGTTTGCCGGGCGTGTTATTGTATTTTTCTGGTGGGTCTAGATTAGGACTATCTATGTTTCGGGTCGTTCGAGAGGCTAGTAGTTTTTGCGCGATCAAATTAATTTTTTTACTAGTCTTTACTAACGTGAAAAGTTACCAAGGTACCTTTGCCAGGAATGTTATTATGTTTTTCTGATGGATCTGGATGTGGACTATCTATATTCCAGGCCATTTGAAGAGCTAATAATTGGATCGCGGAAGGATTGTTGGCATTTCGAATGGCTTGGAGAATGGATGGTCCTAGTCTGGACCTATCAGAAAGCATAGCAGTATTCTTGATAGGCATGTTGGGTCTCGGGGTGTTCGGTTTCTTGAGAGAATTCTAAATTCTTGTATGACATCCTAATAAATGTTGGACTTGTTAAATAATTATTTGTTATAAATTGAAATTAGAATTAGTTCACAAATTCAATATTTCGCCTAAATGACATTCTATTTATTTTTTAACCAATGCATACAAATTTTCGTTTGTTTTAGGTTAAGGATTGTTATAGGATTAAGTTAGGTCTAACTTCAAAGGCATCTTTTAATCCCAATTTTTTTGTTCAAAATGGTTTTGTGTTAAGATTCGGGAAAAAGATAAAATTTCCGTTTAGAGCTGCCACATCTGGTACACAGATGACCACCACATCACTAAAATCATTGAATGTATGGAAACATTTTATTTTTATTTTTTCGGTCGAGACCGAACCTTGGACCTTATTTTTACTAATGAACCAGTTTTGTTAAAAACAGAAGAATCACCAACACCTCTCGTAATTAATGATATTCACCACAAAGCAATAGAAATTATATTAGAAACCAATGTGAATAACTGGTTCCAAAATTACCAAAACCGGAAACCATATTACAACTTCAGAAAAGCCAATTCGAATAACTTACAACAATATAATTTGATGTTGATCAAATAAATTGGAATGCCGAGTTTAACAACAATGACATATGTAAATAGATGTAAATGTGGACAAATTTTACACACATCTATTTAAAGGAATTGATTTATTCATTCCCGGGTCTATGAGCAAATCGAACAAATATCCTCCATGTCATGACGATCAACTTATCAGTCTTAAAAACAAAAAAGACAAGGCTTATAAAGAAAACCTCAAATTATGTTCCCAGGATGGTAAAGAAGAAATTTACTGCATACCACCGAAATGTTGAGTCTTATTCTGAAGGAGATACAGAAGCTATATTCACTTTTCGAAATTTTTTAAGGCCAAACGCGAAACTGATGGTTACCCAACCTGGTTGGAATTTAATGATCAAAAGTCTTGTGATCCACAGATCATAACCAACATTTTTGCTGAGTTTTTCCAATCTGTTTATAAAGCAGAGGACATTTGTATTGCATTGATAATGGTTAAGTTATAGTAATATTTTTTTCTTATTTGCAGTGTCCACGAAATTATTACCAAAGTGATATATACAGAAAGATACTGTCTAAAGACAATGGATATATCCGAGAACACCTAAGAGTATCAGCTGATTCTCTAGATGATGATTTGTGAATTACTTGTAGAGCAACAACCCATGAAAGGTTTTAAATTCACACTACGATTTCGAGTTTCTGTGTTTTTGTATTGGCTTGCCTGTGGAGCGAGCTATCGGGTTACCGGTGTAAGCTTCAACATATCAAGATATTCAGTTAGAACAATTATTCACAAACTGTTGGATATGTTTGTCAAGCTTGTACCCAAAGTCATAAAATTGCCCAGCTTGGATTCATGTTGTGCAATTGGCGAAAAATTTAATCAGCAATCAGGTACAAGATTTTCAAAAGCACTAGGGGCTATTGATGGCTGTCATATTAAAATTCTTGTACCAACTAGATTACATAGCCAATACACAAATAGAAAATTAGATTACAGCATTAATTTAATGGCGGTATGTGATAGTTCAGGCAAATTTCTTAACATCTGTTGTGGCTACCCGGGTTCGGTACATGATCCAAGGGTATTACGGAATAGCCAATTATATCTGAAAAGATCATTCCCACCAAACGACTATTTTCTTTTGGGTGACAGCGGTTACAAGTGTTCTCTTGACCCGATAGCTAGCTATTACTACACCGTTTATTAGAAGAGGTAATTTAACAGTATTAGAGAACAAATTTAACCAAGTACATAGCAAGGCCCGAAGTAATGAAAGCACGATGGCGGATAATTTTTCTAAAATCATTGAAGCTGAACATTTCAAATTGTGTGAAAGTAATAACAGCATGTTGTGGGTCTATTTTTTAATTCAACCTGGGCGAGCAGTGTGCTGGCAAAAATTTCCTATGTGTGTTTTTATTCAACCTGAGTAATTTTTCTCTGCACACTGCGTTTTTATTTGTGAATTGTACTTACACCGTGTCTACGCGGTTCTTCAAATTTAACTCCGAAATGAATGTAAGTGTATAGTAGAGTCAATTATCATAACCTGTAAACATGAACAAAAGTAATTTATTTTATTATTAAACAAAACTTTATAAATGATGTACTTATCAATTTAAATATACAAAATAATTCATTGTTGAATTAAAATATAATATTGTTAAATCCCAAAAATTGTTTTTATAAAAACAGAGTTCACTTATTTTGAAAGAAACAAGCTGTTTTAAACAGCCAATTCATTTTAATAAAAATAATTTATTCAGTTTTACTTCGAGTCTGTACGCACTGAATAATTTTACACCGCTCAACATTTGGTTGGTGGACGCTAGGTAGCTCTGCTCGCCCAGGTTGAATTAAAAAATAGACCCTGTGTAATGCATAATATTTGTATCAACGATACATTCGAGTTGTAGCCGTTCGAAGAAGTGTTAGACGACGATTATACGAGTGAACCAAGTGATGACAGAGCTCTCGAGTTTCGCAGGAACCTGTTGCAGGGTTTATTGCCGTAGATATATTACTAGATGAATATTAAATAATAAATCAACATGAACCTGATTAACAATTCAATCTTTTATTCCATACGATATTCATATTACATATGTATTTATTTATAAAGACGTAAAATTACTTCAGTCTTATAAAAACAGGTAAATGTATCACAATTCATATTATATAAATGGTAGGTTAAATATATTATTATTAATTAATATCACCGTCATCGCTACTATAAAGAGCTCCACCAAAGTAGACATATAATTTATATATAATTTGGTGGCTCTCTCTGGTAACTTTAACTGTTTGACATCGTCTGTTCGGTCGTCACGTTTTCGTTTACGGCCCTGTATCTTCCGTTCCCATGCCTGTTGGCGGCACAATTATTATCTAAAAATAAGAAAATTTGTAAATTCAACTCCTGTGGCATATTTAGTTATCAAACATTACCTTATATCGATCCATTAAATTGCTCCATTTTTTTAGTTTCCTCCAATTATCTGCCTGTAAATCGGCTTCTTATCCAACTTTTCTGTAAAATAAATTAACATTATTACTTAAACACAACCCACGTAAATGACATGAATAGGTATATCATACTCCCAACTGGTTTTTAAATCGAACATTTTGCCATTAAATAAATGATCCAGTTTAATTCAGGCTGTGATAAATCTCTCAGTCTCATCTTGTGTCCCTATATATACATACAGTGCTGGGACAGAAAATTGGACAAACATATTTTATTGCAAATTGGAGTCTTTTTCTGCTAAAATTACAAAACTTTTGAAAGCAATTGGCTTATTGTTTCATTTTAAATACATGTATGACGTAATTTTTTGAAAAAAAAAATGTACCTGCAATTTAGGGGCAAAACCCCCAAAAATGCCAAAATATTCAAAATACGTTGATTGGAGTTAAAGTAATGGAATAAATTAAACACCTATTTTATAGAAGTTCTATCTTTAATATTAATATTTTGTTAGGCCGCCTTGTTTTTATTATACCGCTACAACCCCGCAACTGATGTGCAAAAAAATTGGTCAAGCAATTATTTTATTTTACGCCTACCTTTCTTGGCCGTCATTGGGGTGCAAATGTTTTTGTGCCTGTATTTTTTTTTTTTTTGAGTGTAGGTTAGGTTAGGTTTCAGTGGTTGCTTACTGCACACTTAGGCCAATTTTTAGGCCCATTGTGATACCACTCATTCACTCCACATCATTAACCCACCTACTTCACCTACTCACACAACTACAGTATACCACCTGCACATTGCAAGCTCCATGTCAACCTGTACATTGACATGGAAAGTGGGTCGGCACGTGACACGGAATTCTGCACTCCATCAGAGGGTCTTAGTTGTATTTATTAGCATCACCGATCGTAATCGATGATGAAAATTCGATTTGCATCTAGCCTCTGATGGGATTCGAACCCAGCACCTCCCGGTCCAAGTGCCGAAGCTTTAACCACTGCACCACTTGTCCGGTTTTTTGAGTGTAAATAGTACATATTTTGTAAGATTAAGATATTCTGTAAGTGATCCTAGTCAAATAAAGAATAAAAAGCAATTTTAGTTTAAAAAATGGGAAAAGTTAGTGAACAGTGTAAAATCAATATGTTGATTTTGGCGCGAGAAAATTTAACCGCAAGTGAAATAGCAGAAAGATTAAACATATCTAAAAGTACTGTCGCGTGGAATATTAAAAAAATGCGAGAGATGGGCAGTACACAAAGAAAGAAAGGCTTTTGAAGGCCCAGAAAGACAACGCCAGTGGAAGATCGTTTCATAATATAATAATGTCGTCGGAACCGTTTTAAAACTTCATCGGACATAAGAAGGGGTGTTGAGCGAGCAACGGGAAAACAAATTTCAGCCAGCTTAGTGAGAAAAGGACTTGTTAAAGCTTGTTTGAGAGCAATTAAACCAGTCCAAAAGCCTGAGTTCACATTACTAGTGAAAAAAAACGTTTGCTATGGGCCCAGGAGCATGTTTCTTGGACTTCAGAGATGTGGAATGATGTAATTTTGTCCGATGAATCAAAATTCAAGCTGCATGTTGGAGATGGAAGAATTCTCATTAGAAAAAAAACGGGCGAGAGGCTTAGCAACGAATGTCTTTTAAGACTTCCACCGAAAAATGAAGCAGTTCTGGTCTGGGGATGCTTTTCTGGAAATGAAACCGGTCGATTGTGCTTCCTTAGTTCCAGCATTACAGCAGCTGCTTATCTGCAGGTCCTACACAACGAATTTGAGCCTTCTGTGTTAAAGCTTTATGGCAAGACTTGCAAATTTATTTTTCAACAGGACAACGCTCCGTGCCATACCGCCAAAGTTATGAGTTATTAATTTTGAATTGTAGATAGAAAAATTGCCTTTCAGATAAACATAAATAATCTGTTAAAAACTTGTTTTTTTTCTTAACTCTCCGTTTAAAGGTAAAAAAGTACTTCAAAAAAAGAAGTATCGATGTGTTGATCTGCCCCCCCCCTCCCCCGTATAGTCCAGACTTAAATCCCATTAAAAATAATTGGTATATAATGAAGCTAGAAGTAGCAAGAAGCGGCCAGAATCTATTCAAGCTTTAAAAAGCTTGTTGATGACGATTTGGGAATCCATACCTACTACGACTTTGAAAAATTTAGCAAATTCAATGAATCGAAGATGTATCGCTGTAATAAAAGCAAATAGCGGTCCAACAAAATATTAACATTAAAGATAGAACTTCTCTAAATCAATAAAAAACAAAAAAAAAATTAAAAAATAGGTGCTTAATTTATTCCGTTACTTTAACTCCAATCAACGTATTTTGAATCATTTGGCATTTTTCGGGGTTTTGCCCCTAAATTGTAGGTACATTTTTTTTTCAAAAAATTACGTCATACATGTATTTAAAATGAAACAATAAGCCAATTGCTTTCAAAAGTTTTGTAGTTTTAGCAGAAAAAGACTCCAATTTGCAATAAAATATGTTTGTCCAATTTTTTTCCCCAGCACTGTATGTATAATGTAGTTATATGAAAAATATTTTTTGATGGGTAAAATATTAGTACATAATTCTAAGTTTAATTCTTTCTAAACGTCAAAATAAATTATACACATTACTTCAAGTTATACAATAAAATGAAAAGTCGGAAAAGTAACCTCACGAGTTGACTTTTTAATTATTGCCTATCAGACAGTAGCGGAAGCTTCAACATTTGAAAAGTTTAGTTTGAAAAGTCTTCTGAGGCACACAATCCGAAAAAACTTTACTTGGCGGTTTTTGTTGGAAATGAGCTCCCTATCACCCTGCTTTGTTTGATTGTCCAATTCTAGGACATCCTGTATAACAAATCTGAAGATCTATTTCAACGTGTTATATTGAACCTACAATTATCTACGAAAGGATCAAAAACAATCAATATGAAACATTTCATAACACTCAATGGTTGCCGTTTAGAAACGAAATAATAGCATTGAGTGAATGTTGTCGGCAACACCCGATTTTCTTTTACCACCACACTTGATTTCTAAAGCGAAAAATTTAACTTACCGAACTTTTGGCAAAACTGTCTTGTTTAATCAAAAAACATTATCCGTGCTTAAATTTCAGAAAACCAACAAGTACAATCCTCGTTAGTTGAAAATTTAATCTTTAAATTTATTTAAATTTTTTAATTTTTTATCGTTTTTTGTAAATGCTAAACTTTTCAACATAATTGCAAGAATTGAAAAACTCCCCTTGAAGCTGCCACTTCTGGTATACAGATTTACATCAAACTTCGTAAGGTTCTCCCAATGAAATGAAGAAATTTTATTCCGAGTAGTCAATCCGCCTGGAATGTTGAGATGCCGAATTTTGATGAATTATATTTTGTTTACCAAAATTTGTCATTTCCGGTAAAATTTAAAAGATTATCTGAACTAATTTTATTTGAACGAAATTTAATTTACAATCTGTTTGTGTTTAATCATTTTTTCGCAAATGCCATATACATATTGTCAAAATATTTGCATAAAACAAAAAAGTTCCTATAGAAGCTGCCACGTACCGGTGTACCGAGTCAGCTAATAGTCATTGGGATCTCCCAATTTATGAGATAATCTTAAGTATGAAGTTTCACCCCGATGACTCAGCCCGCGTCTGGGCTGTAGAGGATGAGATCACACAAAGAGATTTTGTAACAACTACTTTATTGACTTCGGCGATATAGCGATTGGTAAACCTGCAAAAACCTCAAGGTTAAAATTTTTCATGATTACCATACTTTATTTTACTACGTAAAAAAAGCTAAAATTAGTTCTTTCTTTTTAATATCAGTAAATATCGTCAGCTTATTTTAAATTATACGAATCTCACTGTAGAATTAATCTAAGAATGGGGTTATTCTATGAAAGGTCCCAATGAATTTTAATTGATTTATGACAAACATAAAAACAAATTTTTGTGACTGGTATTTGATACAAACATAAATATACGTATAAATATTGTAACAATGGTTTAAATCTTAAATGAAATACAAAAGAGACCTTGCAGACAATTTGTATTAAAAAGAGAACGATAAAACTAAGAATTTATATTATTAATAAATTTAATTTGGTCGAATGTTTTTGAGTTATTCGAGTACAATGGCCAATAAACTAACAAACACCTGCAAGAGGCACTCACATGAATTTTAATCAAAACAAACAAATCCCGCTTTAGATTTTAATTATTACTAGTTTACAAATTTACATTTATTGTTGTTGTTTTCGTTGTGACGATAGTTTTTACTTTTAATTACATTGAACATAAAGTTTTATTGTGCTATTTTTGTACTAATTATTGTTTAGAGATGAATACTTAAATGTTATTACTATTAAAATCGGCGACTCATTTTCGATGAATCACTGAATAAAAATAAATCACTTTAATAATATAATTTTGTTCAAGGTTAATATAACCAGACGTGTAGCTCACATCGGTGATGTTAATCATTAACCCAACTACGCCTGTTGTAGCGCAGGACTCGCGGTCAGCCAACAATTATTGTCAAATATTGGCTAATTAATTAACTTTCTTATTGGAATTTTGTTAAAAGTGAAAGCGTTGCACATTATGCTGCATAATGTATCGGGAGTAAAAATTAATTCGGTTCGCTTTTATTTTTAAAAATGCATTTATTTTAAAATAAAATGAATGAACAGATTAATTAAAATATTGTCCATCGCTGCTTACGACTTTTTCCCATCTCTCAGGCAATTTACGAATCCCATCTCGGAAAAAAGTTTCGTCTTTTGAGGCGATCCAAGTTTGAAGCCAATTTTCAATCGAAAGATTCCTCTCCATGTCTTTTGGTTTCAATTCATAAGGGACCCAATCGCCTTGCTTTTGAATCATGCCTATAGATTTAAATCGTACGGAGATCTTCATCGAGCAATGCCTCTAGTTCATCGTCTACGATTTTTTTTGGCTGTCCCAAGCGAGGCTTATCTTCAACACTGGAATTATCATTTTTGAAGCGTCGAAACCATTATCTACATGATTTATCGGATGGAGCATTGTCACCGTAAACTTCCACAAGCATTCGATGTGCTTCAGCTACACTTCCCGCATCGCTGTTTAGTTATCATAAAATCCGACATATTCAACACAGTTAAAAAACACGTTTTGTATGAAGCTCAAAGCAATACAAACTGAATGTTCACGGCAGAAGTCTAATCTATCTGAAACAACGGAAATCAGCTGTCATTATAAAAAATTTATTATAGTCAGAGTCACTTTTTGAAAACGGACCAAATTGAATTCCAATAGCAGAAAATTTTCAACAAACCATTCTTGCTACTCATTGCTAGAGGCAGCACCGCCACAAACTTTTTTTTCTGTTACATGTTTTTAAAACAATCACAAAATTTCTAAATTTATGTCATTTATTTCATGCATTTTCTACAACTTAAAATTTCAGGAAATATTTATTTAATTTTAAGACACGCAATTATTTAACTCAACATACGAATACAACACAGAATAGACTTTGCCCATAAATGTCTTTTATAAGTTTCACTAACCCTTTATGTGTACAAAAGCCTAAATGTATCTTCATTTATGTCTAATATAAACTTTAATTACGCTCATCATGTGTATTCAACTCGAAATTGTAACAGAATTGATTCGCATCACATTAGTTGCTACGTTTATAGGCCCATTTAAGTATAATCAAGTACCTGAATTTATAAAGGAATCTGAAAACTACTTACAATTTAAAAAAAATATTAAAAATTATTTTAAATCGAATATTTTATTATTTTGGAACTAAATTTCGTTATCTTTAACTTTTATAATATTTATATATCTATTCATTCTCATATCGACTAAAATAAGAAGATCTGACTTCAAAATAAAACCCTGGATAACCGCATCACTACTGAGTTTAATTAACTATAAAAACCATTTAGCTAAAAAACTAGCAAAGAACCAGACTAATGTGATGTTGAGTAATAAACTTAAAAAGATTAATGGTAAATTAAAACGTTTAATTCCTCAAGCAAAGGAAAGGTATTTTAAGGCTCAGTTTACTGCTGCAGAGGACTTAAAATCGAAATGGAAGGTGGTTAATAGTGTTCTGAACAACACACTGAGCACTAATAAAATTATTTCAATTGCGGCTGGAGATAATAAAATTGAAAATGATCCAACTAAAATAGCTAATATTTTTAATGAATTTTTCATCAATGTACCTACTGAAATTTTGAATACTAATCATGAAACCGTTTATATAGAGGAGTCTGTTAGAGATAACTTAACTTTCTCGAACTGCAATCATCAGAACTTTTTCTTTTTCCCAGTTTGTGAAGAGGAAATTTTTGCGATCGTTCGTGATTTAAAAAATAGTACTTCATACGGCTTTGACGAAGTTTCACATAAAATAATAAAAAATATAATTAGCAGTCTGGTTCACGTGTTGACTTTTATTTTTAATACTTGTTTGTCAAAAGGGGTTTTTCCGGATCTACTTAAAGTTGGTGTTGTAAAACCGCTTTTCAAAAAAGGTTCTCATTTGGATAAAAATAACTACCGCCCTATTACTCTTTTGAGCACTTTTTCTAAAATCTTCGAAAAAATAATTAAACACAGATTGTTAGATTATCTTGATAAAATTAAGTTTCTCGACGTACGACAGTATGGTTTTATTAAGAATTCTTCAACGGAAAAAGCCTTATTAGCTTTTTTGTCGCCTCTGCATCGTAATTTAAATGATAATTTAAAATCCTCAGCTTTATTCCTTGATATTTCTAAAGCTTTTGACACCGTTAATCATAGTGTTTTATTATCGAAGCTATGCAATATTGGTATAAGAGGTGTTGGTTTGAATTTGTTTAAATCGTATCTGTTCAATCGTAAGCAAACTGTTTGTGTTAATGCGAAGTTTAGTGATGAGAAACTAGTTAATGTTGGAGTTCCACAAGGATTAGTTCTGGGGCCATTGCTCTTTCTAATCTATTGTAATTCAATATTCAGCCTGGATTTACGTGGCAATATCGTCGCGTTTGCAGATGATATGGCATTACTGTACTCTGCTTCCAATATAGATTCCCTAGAACTTAATATTAAGCAAGACGTTATCTTGTTGAAAAAGTGGTTCTTTGTGCATAATATGATATTGAGTTGCAAGTCTAAACTAATGAATTTTTCCATTGGTGGCACAACGTCTGAACTTAATTCATGTTTAATTTATCATTCGTTATCTTGCAATCATACCAATTGTGACCCCCTTTGCATTCCAATTGAAACTGTGTACTCTTTTAAATATCTCGGTTTACATTTGGACTCTCAATTAAATTTTAAGGGGCATGTGGATAATTTAAAAAGTAAGTTACGGATGACACTCAGAACTTTTTACTATCTTCGGAATATTTGTAGTCCGGAATTCCTAAAATGCATATATTATGCACTAGTTGACTCGCATTTGAGATATGGAGTTACTTGTTGGGGCGGAATTTACCTATCCAATATTAGACCGTTGATGTCCGTTCAGAAAGCAGTGTTGAGAATAATTAACTTTAAACCAAGATCGACTCCATCTTTCCCGTTATTTGTGAAATTCAAAATTTTGCCGCTTCGGTACCTATATGTATTTAAAGTATTAAAAGCTTTCTATTTAATTAGCGGTAATCGTATAGTTAGTAATTTGAATAGCGTATCATATAATTTGCGCAACATTAATAGAATAAATATTCCTCGTCCTAATAAGGAACATTTTAAAAAATTCTTCAACTATACCGCTCCTAAACTAATGTTAATAATGTTAATGATTTTTGCAAATTATTAAAGGATTGGCTATTTAATATTAGTAACATGGAAGTATATCTGTAATGAACATTTTACCATTTTGTTTGTGAATTTTATTGTTTAGTACCCGAATAGAAATAGTAATAATTTATAATTAATATTTAAAATTTGTAATAGTAATAATTTTACCCGAATAGAAATAGTAATAATTTATAATTAATATTTTAAAATTGTAATAGTGTAATTTAAATATTACTTAAATATTTTTTGTAATTGAATCGTAGCTCCGAAACATTATCTTTAATAAGGAGACTACTAAACTAGTTTTATTTCTGATTCTTTTCGTTTTATGTAATTATATGCTTGATATTTTTTATAGAAATAAAAACTAGGTAAAAAAAAAAAAAAATAAAAATAAATTAATGTCAACTCTTCGGTTTTTAGTTTTTTCGTAACCTATTTTGCTTGTTTCTGTATTGTTCCCATTGCATGCAATCGAAGTAATATTGATTGGTGAGTAACTCTTAACTGTCCTAACTGCTTTTGACCTTGACACGGATTTTCAACCTGAAAACTTTAAGTTCTCCGTCTTCAAATTGTTTTACTGCATCTGAACGTGGATCGTCCTCATGACTAAAATTGTTGTCACGAAATCTTGCAAACCACTTTTTTAGTGTTGAATGACTCACAGAATGTTTACTCAAAGTCAAATTAATCAATTCCATAGCTTGAGCAGCATTTTTTTCATTTGAAACAGAATAGAATGCAATGACGTACATGTTGCGTACATGAAACGACAACCACTAAATGACTGAAACTTATGTCATAAAAACAGAAATGTCTAAGCTACATACATATATCAAAATCCGAGCGGCTTGGATCCGTTCAAGTATATTTTAATGCAACCAACTGCAGAACCGAGTTTCTACGCACACCTAACATTTTGGTTACACGAAAAATGCAATGGAAATTCGATTTTTTTTTCATTTTGTTTCTTGCACTAACAAATTTGTGGTTTCCTAACAGAAAGCACCAACAGAAACTTCGGTTGTTTTTTTATATCATGTATTAGCCCAATTTCATTTATAAAGATTTCAGCTCTAGTATTAAAGTATGGTGGTAACGGTAAGTCTGATACCACAGAGCGGAAAACAGAACACTTACCACAATTCACTTAAAACTTTCATACGTATTTTGATTCTGAATAAAATTTAAATGAAAATAAAAAGTTCTCTAAAAATAAATATTTTATAAATCAACAACGTTTTGCTTTTATCAAAAGTAGAAATTTTCTCCTTAGGGCTATTTACAAACAGGGTTTTTGGTATTATTGTTTTTCTTTGTCTCTTTGTTTTTGTTACTTGTTTCTGCGAGGCATTGCAAACGAAATGAATATGATATTTCGAATTATCGAATCCACATGGCATGTTGTTTGACATGGTTCTCTCAGAAATAAACAGGTTAATGTTTATTATACAAGGTTGTTCAATGGAGACGCAGGAAAATAAACGCAAACTAAATCTAGAAATATTTATTTTTGAATCAAGTTGGGTTTATTTTGAAGTTTATCGATGCCATTTATGGATGAAAAATTATATCACTCAATTCGTCGAAACTTTTGATGACATTTTTGAATAAGGACGTTTCTATGACATTTATCTCGGCAATGATGTTGTTTTTCAGGTCTTGGATGGTGGCTGCACTATCATCGTACACTTTGATTTTCAAAAATCGCCATAAAAAGTAATCTAATTGCGTTAAATCGCATGATCTTGCAGGCCCGTTCACATTTCCGCGACGCGAAATTAACCAATTTTCGAGGAACCTTCGCAATTCGTCGGTATTCTCACACGTAGTATGGCAAGTTCTATGTAAATTCAAGTCTTTGTGCATAGTAAAATCTTGTTGATTGTTTCGGTTTATCCATTACACTTTGCCTGTCCCAACAGTTTTTGACCTGCCAGGCTTTGGCCTGCATGCACCACAGAACCCGTATCCTTGATTTTACAGACCAGACGACCGATTTTACACACCAGACGACCACCATTTTTGTACTGCTCTTGAATAACTTTAACACGGTTTTCAAACGAATACGGCTTCATAGCGATAAATGGCAAACATTCAACTAACAAAGTGACATGTAATGACAGAAAACAAACATGGCGTCTTTACAAAATTATTTTTTATTTTCCTGTGTTTTATTTGGACAACCCTTTACAAAACAGTCTTCTCACCATCATGCCGCACATTATTAGCTTGACGTAAACCAAATTTAATGTCGATTAAAAAATTAATAGTGAAGGACCTGATTTTAGAGGTACCTGAACTTCGCTTAAGGTGGCTTATGATTTAAAAAATACTATTAAACTAGATTTTATATTATGTTTGGGGTAAATGTCACCTATTTGAAGTTGGCCCAAAATTATAGCCCAAAAAATTACGAATTTAAAAGCTGGCAGGTTGGATCTTAATATTTTCTATCGTGATAGAAAATATTAAGATACAAACTTGCAATAATGTTACAATTTAAAATAAATGATAAATCTTTAAAAAAGTTGTGTTGGAGGAATGTATTGGGCCAAAAATTCTAACCCCAAAAATATTATTAAGGTACTATAAAATATACGAATATTTACAGTATCAAGTATCTGCCAAATATTTTGAATTTTCGATATGTTAAATCAAAACTTATTATACTACCACAGCAAAAAAGCCATATTTTAATCTCAGCCCAAAAATAAATCTGTCGTAAAACTATATCAAACCCGCATGATAGATAAAAAACTTCTCTCAAATCAAAAATGAAAGATTATCGAAATAAATAATACATTTTAGTACCATATCAGTTTATTTTTAGACTTAACATTTGACTAAAATTAAAATTTATGTTAAAGTATACGTCAGAGCATTATACGACATAAACATTTATTGGGAAATCGGAGGACTAAAGGCTCCCCATAGTCATTATTCCGATGATAGTACCATTCAACGAAATATGTAGTTGATTATAATTCTGTATCGGATTAGTTTGAGAATGGCCCCTGAATATGAATAGCTTTTAAATTAAAGGATACATCAGAGCATTATACGACATAAACAGTTATTGGGGAACTGCTATCACTTCATTGCTATCACACACAGCATCTTGTATTAAAAATTACAATATCATAAGAAATAACCATTTTTAGCCCTTAATCCTCCGATTGCTCTGATGTATCCTTTAATTTAAAAGCTATTCTGGGGCCATACTCGAATTAATCCGATACAGAATTATAATCAATTACATATGTCGTTTTATTTTACTTGTTTCGGTTGGCAGTAATATTCTTCTTTAATGAGAGTATCACGACAGATTTATTTTTGGGCTGACATTAAAACATGGCGGGTTTGTTTTCGTTGGCAGAATAATTATTGGGTTGGTATATATTAAATAGAGACTTTTGAAAATTTTTTGGGCTGACACTTGCCTATAGTCAAATTCTATATATTTTAGTATTGCCATAGATTTTTTTTTGGGTTAGAATTTGGACCAACTTCATATAATGTCAGTAAAAAATTTTATATTACAAATTTAAATAAAATAATTATCCCAAACGCAATATCGTATTCTTTTAGTCCAAAACTTATTAAGGTAAATCGAAACTTCATCTACTCTATACAATAAATATAATAAATTCAAAACTATTAAATTTACAAAATATTAGGTTATTTATATATTAGGACAAGAAATAATCCAATTTTTAAAATTTTGTTATTTAATCGAATTTATTCCTTCTGCATACTAAAAGCAATAACCTCGTATCTACATTAGATAAAAGGATGTATTATACCATTTTAGAATCTGCATTAAACACGCATATTTTTAAAATAGTTGGCCACTTAGGTTCTCATATATTTTTTTTCACCAAAGACGCTCGAACTTTTACAAAAAAAAATATTTACCACATTTCATGCTGAAATTAAGTTTAGATTATTTTTTTCAAAAAAAGTGCAACAGCTACTCATACTATTTACTGCATATCTATTAGTATAGTCCATTAAGAATATTATAACACCAAAAAACCGATGGATTTAATTTATTTTTAGCCGTGGTGATCCGAAACGTAAAGTAACGTGAAAAAATGATTTTTTTTTTTAAATTATATATCTTAGGTACTACTTGGGATATATTTTTTGTATTTTATTTTGAGCGCCCAATAGCTCTACTATAAGGTGTTTCAGGTTTATTCATTCATTCTGGGACACCTTGTATAGACAATGCACAATGTAACACATAACACATTCGTAACTTTTTGTCACCACCAGGAATCGAAACCGGGACTCCCGAATGACAAAGCAAGCGCTCTACTTACTTTGCTATCGAGAGCGGCAATTGCTTCTGGTAAGTTTCCAACCCCACCTCAAGATTGAGTGCTGACGCTTTAACCACAGGAGTACTTGTCCGATTCCGTTATAGTTTTAAATCAAAAAACCGTTGCCTTAATTATTTGTACTATTTGATATGGAGCTTGCAATTTACTGATGGTGTACTGTAACTTTAGGAATACGGATTGGGTTATGAGTGCGTCATTGAAAAACAAGTTTTATTCGACATTAAAAAAATATAGTTGAATTAATTAATTATAATTAGATAATTGAAATGACTACTTTCTAAACGGTTATTGCTAAAATACAAGTGCTAGGGGCCAAAAACCTCACGAAGTAACCAGAACTGGTGTTAAAATTGGCAGTCCTGGAAAATCCCAAAATAAATAAAATTTATTGACGATACACAATGAAGAGAAAACTAAAACTGTTCTATTTGCTTAAAATTTGGTACAAAATATTTATATTTATAAAGTAAAGAATATGTTTGTTTGCCTTAATGTTTGTCCGGGCAAATCTCAGAAACTAGCGTTGGTCTGTAATGGTTTTAGGTCATTAAGAATTTCATGGTTGCTTTCAACTAACCAAAATTAAGAACTCTTTCCCTGATGGCGGTATTGAATCCTGCCTGTCTGTCTGAACCTACAAAAATCATTTTAGTTTAACATCTTAATAAATTGACGTTACAAGTGTTTCGATCAAATATATAGTAAATTATTTAAAATATTTCTAAAATTAATACAAAATGCAGCTGAATCAGATATTTGAAATATTGCTCTTTAATTTTATAAGCTGTCAACTGCAAGCAAATTATTCAGTTGATTAATAACGCCTATAAACATATTTATAGAGGCGCGGTGGTGCTGTGGGCGAGGTGCATAGCGCCGAGTTGACTACTCGCGCAGCGCTCATAAAGTATTTATTTATTTATTTAGTCATACAAACATTAAATACAAATAATTTTAGCCGTGTTTTAATATTGGAGCACTATCCGGCGCCGAAGGGAAATTTCTATTGAAACTGTAGCTATTTATTCACTGATGTCGCTATGCCATAAAAATAAAAAAATAAATTCACCATAAAACAAACATTTAACGACCTGAAATATACCAATTAACATTTATTTTGGCATGACGTTAATTGTAAGATTAATTTTCTAATGGTTTAAGGGTTGTACAAAACAAAGGAAATTTAAAATTTCCCTTTGAAATGGATAGTGCTCCCGATAGCGGCTCCCGATAAATAGGTAGAGCAAGATATTTTTTATCGATTTTTTACTAAAAAGTTGAATGAAAAATCGTAGTTTAGAATTAAATAAATTAATTATATGCAAAAAATCCGGCTCCGGATACAGCTATTAGGCGCTAATAAAAAAACACGGCTTTTGTAAGATTCACTTCTTAATTTGACCACAAGCTCAATTATTATAAGTTGCGCATCTCATATAAATCCGAAGAAAGTTAAATTGCCCTATCCTCGCACCGTGCTTGATTCTGTTCGGCTATCCATAATTTTCCGGTGTAACATGGTTCTAGATTAGCCACGATTGTTTCTTTTTGTGTTTTTTTTAAATGACGAATTGGACCAGTAGTTTCCACGATTATTTCTTTTTTTGGTATTTTTAGGTTTCAGGTTTCAAGTATGAATAATTAAAAAAATAAAAATTTAATTATAAATTAATTATATTTTGCACGATGAAAATTAAAACAAACAGCTGCAACGGGAAAGTCAAAGGCAACTAGATGTGGATTTTAAAATGCACTTTCGTTTGAATCGTTCAACTGTTGAGTACTAGTTATATCGGTTTTGATTGGATTTTAGTTAATTATTTATTATTTATAGACATACAGTCAGAAACATTCAGATGTATACGACTACATATTTAGAGGAAAATTTAAAGTTAAAGTTAAAAGCCAAACAGAAGATGTCATATTTAAAATATATTTTTTTATTAATAATGTTACCACATATATTTATTTCATATTTATGTATTTTGTGTAATAAAAAAAAGAAAGCAAAATAACAATAAGTACATAAAAACAAAAAATCAACTTTAATTCAATAACAAAAAAAGGAACATTCAGTTGTATACTCTGTAAGAAAAAATGTAATCCCGACCTAACTATCTTGCAGTAAGCATACTCAATATTTGGTGGGGTATCCCTTGTTCCTAATAACAGCTGCCAATCGATTGGGCATAGATTCTACTAATTTTTTAGTGGTTTGAACTTCGATTTTTGACCATTCCTCTAAAAGAGCACTTTTAAGTTGCGTTTTACTTTTGACGGTGTGGTTGCTTCTTACTTTTCGGTCCAGATGTTCCCAAAGGTGTTCTATAGGATTCAGGTCTGGACTTTGAAATGGAGTATCCAGAACTTTAGGGCAATTGTATAACAACCAATTTCTTACACTTAAGGCTTTGTGTATCGGGTCGTTGCCTTGATAAAAATAAAATGTATTTTCCACCCCCATCTTGCGAACAGACTCCTTTAAATTATCTTTAAGTATATTTAAGTACATTTTTTGATCCATATTGCCTTCGATGAACGCCAAATTTCCCACAGAACTATGGCCCATAGCACCCCACACCATAACACTTTGTCCACCATGTTTCACTGTAGCACTTAAATTTTTAACTAAAAATGCTTGATTGCGTCCCCTCCACACCTTTTCGTGCTTCTTATCATTTCGAAACATGGAAAATTTACTTTCATCAATAAACACGACATTTTTCCAAAAATCAACCCTCATATTTCGGTATTTTTTGGCAAATTCTAATCGCTTTTTTCTGTTAGCTTCACTCACCAGTGGTTTTTGTCTAGCAAACACGTGATTGAAGACCATTTTTTTGTAGTAAACGTCTGACAGTTACAGGATGCACATTTGTGCCACTAAATTCGAATAACATCTTAGTCAGTTCTACCGCCGATAGCTTCGGATTTTTACGAATTTCTTTCAGAATAAATTTATTATCAGCAGAAGTGATTTTTCGCGGTCCTTTTGTACTAGGTACGGTTTCTAGCTTATCTTCGATATAATACCGTTCGCAAATTTTTTGAACAGTACTTTTCGATAAGTTCACTATTTTTGCTATTTCTTGTAAACTTTTGCCTTTTTCTCGATGAAATATAACCAGGGATCGAATGTATATCGATGTATTTTTACCTCTTGGTTTCACCATTGTTTATTGTGATAACTAACGTACTGAACAATTAGATTTACAATTTGCCACTTTTCAATTTATATTACAGACTTACTTGATCGATGTGGATTGTGTAAAACGTAGCAGCCGATTGATTTTGCAAACATTCGTACATCGTATACAACTGAGTGTTTCCATTGTTTTGTTTAATATTTTGTAAATTTTATCGTAAGTCCCGTCAGAAGATTTTTTGTTTTTTTTCGGATAAATACGTGAAGGACAGCATAGAGATATAAGACATCACATAAACATATGTTTTTGTTTTTACGAAAGTAATAAAAGTAGATTTTATTGTTTCGTTGGTGTTAATTTGTCGTATACATCTGAATGTTTCTAACTGTATCTAAAACAACAAGAGGAGCGATTAGGTGTCCCTAAAGTAGCTGACACGAATGGTACCGTTGGATTCCTTGATCAAAACGAAAGTGGTGTTACTTCGATCATTTCGCACGTTAAAGCCCCCTATCAAGTTATAGATGTTTAAAAGGAGAATTCCAACACAGCACCTTGTATTAAAGAAGTTTCAATATCTTAAGAAATAATAATTTTTATTTTCAAGTACTAATTTAATTAAAAAGCTGATAATATTCTTATAAAAATTAGGTATAAAGATTATGACAATTTAGTTAAAAAGTATATCAAATTTAAACAAAACTTTTAGAATTAAATTTTTTGTTTATCTGAACAATTACTCTACGTCGGAAAATATTTTTTGATGGAGACATAGATGAGATCCATAGCTTTCAGAAAAGCTAACTATTTTGTCAAATTTGCTGTATTATGTTAATGGAATATCATTCCTAATGAACTTACCAATACCACCACCAGTTCTATCATCCCTACAAGAGGAAATACTTACGTAATCTCTAATATTATAAGAACATTTATTTGAACTTTGAACAAATGTTTCCGAAACTATAGATCTTTCATACACCAAATATTTATTTGAAGTATATTTAAATTAATAGAATTTGAACGCGATATATCAATATTCGCCGAATAATCATTAACACTTTCCAAATAAAGGTTATGGCACTTATATTTTAATGATTTAAAGCTCATAACCACAATAATAATTTAAACTTATAACCATCAGAAGAAAAATAACAAGGGATATGAGAAAAGAAAATAATGATAAAAAGACATAGAACCATTACCAGAAGATTAATATTAATAAAACCAATACACAAACAATTATTAATAGGGAAAAAATCCATCTTAATGGCATATTGAAATAATATAATGATAATTACTGCACAGAGAAAATTTGCATTGTATATCAATATTCCGTGGATAATACTTATAAATAAAATATTGTAGTGTGTTACGTACTTTAAAAAATGCTGAATTCTTATTAAGCGTTTACAGCTAAAAAATAATGAAAATAAATAAAAAATAAACAAAAACTGTATAATACAATTAAAATTGAGTACAATCGGGGATAAAAATAAGTAATAACAAACAAATAAGCGTTTAGAATTTAGAAAAAACACAATCAAATTTAAATAGTGCTGAATTGAGTATAAAATGTCAATATTTATATAAACAAATACATAATTAAAATTTAACAGTGACGTGTCAAATCTGTTAGTAAACAAACTTGTAAAAATTGAAATAAAAGTGTTATAATTAAAGTTTAGAAGAATAAAATTAAATAAAAAGATTAATAATAAAACAATATGTACATTAATACTGGTGGTGTTAGATGACATCCTGTGGTGATGTGATTGTTGGAGTATCAACTACTGCAACGGATAACTGGTGGGCTTTGTGTAAACGGCTAATATCGCTGACGGAATAAGTATGGTACACTTTCGAGTCCGATGATTTGCGTAAGTAAATCTTATTTCCCTTACACCATAAAAACTGGTACTTATAGTTAAATTTAATCTCTTTAGCTGCGTTGTACAATCGAGATTGAAACCGTGTAAGATGATGAAGTATCCAGATTTTGTGATTAGGAGACACCATTGAAAACTCCGCACCAAGTTGATGTAAGTGAACATACTTCTTCTTGTGAAATGTGTTTAATATTGTAGTTTTTACATCGACAGTATTTAGTTTAACAATATATGAGTGTATGAGTTGTGATGCCGATTCATTGTTATGAACCATTGGTTTAACAGAAATTAAATCGTCACTGGAGATACGAACGTCGACTGCACCAATAACTTTAAGAATCAAATTGGGGATATCTTCACTCTTTGCTGGAATTCCACACACCACAATGTTGGAACTATTTGATTCTTGAGAGCTGATATCCAGTTGAGCTTCAATTGTATTAAGTTTATTTTCATGAAATTCCATTTTATTTTCCAGAATAGAGGTTCTACGGGTACAACTGACGGAATCCTTGATCAACTTCTCAACTGTACATTTCATCCCGTCCAGTACTTTGCAGCAGAAACTTACTGATGCTTCAAGTGTGTCAAGCTGGTTTTTCATCGCTTGGAGAATAATAACAACATCGCTTAAAGCTGGAGTATCATTGTTAAATAAATTTGGATTGTGGCTACCATCGCCAATATCATCTAAGATGGAACTGTTGGATTTACTGCGACAATCAGGGCACAGCCATGAAGTGGAACCACTGCTGAGCTCTCTAAGCACCTCATCAGATATGGCGGCACATTTTACATGGAATAAACTCGTGCAAACAACACATTTAACACCAGGAAACCGTGCTTTGGATATTCCCTTGAAACACTTTTCACAATTGGAACTCATTTAGAATTCGCGCGTTAGAGTTAAGCGTTTTCTTTTAGAATAAATATAATTAATTAAACTAATCACTCAACTTTATGTTTTCTTTATATATATTTAATTTTTATTTATTTTGTTTTCAATTATTATGACACTGAACAATGTTGATAGTCAGAACGACGGGCGAAGTATGAGGTTAATAACGATATATACGAAACACGTATGTTTGGCATACTGTTTTATGACGGTAATTGGCTGGCTCCAAATTGCTCGCTGGAGTCGACGCTATGCTAATTTGATAAATAGGACGTTCTGTAACTAATACAAGTTGTACAATTAGAACAATTCAATAAACTAAGAGAATAATTACTCACGGCCTTGGCTCAAACACATCATCTAAAAATGATAAGGCTGCATTATATTTGTAAGGCTTATTTTGTCGGCAAGAAACACTCGTTGTTTTTTTAGCTTTCAAATAGCTGCCCTTTAGAGAATCCCATCTCTTTTTAAGATGGGAATATAATCTGAAGTCTTATCTACGAAAAGTACTTTATTAGTAGTAAATATAATGATTATATAAATCACCACAAAATATAAGTAATTCTTACCTAAGTACATCGCAATTTACCCCAATGCCCTCTTCTCAAGTTGCGGTCTTTAAAACTAGCATCACGAGTGTCCCAGACAGAACGATACAACCTTACTAGGCCACTCCACCTGACATATGTTATGTCAATAACAGTAACATATCGGGTAACATAAAAATCAAACATGGCTTCGGGTGAGGTACATCTGCCATACATTTGACATTCAAAATCATTTGTAATTTGGAGTTTGTGTATAAATCTACTTTTTTTCAAAATGCTTGCGCGAAAAAAAATTAAAATTGCTCTTGGAATAAAAGTTTTGAAAGAGTTAAAGAAAATTCAAGATCAAAAATTAAATGATGAATTAAAAATAAAAAGGAAAAAACCTATTTTTTGGGTTAACCCATTTTTAATTAAGAGAGGCGAACACGATCTAGAAATGCACCTACTTAAAGATTTGGACTGGGGATCTGATTGGGAAATTGATTTGTTGATGATGACGAAGAATGTGAGTTAGAAGAAACCGGAGACACTAAGGAAGTTACTTCTGGAAAATCGATGGAGCGTTCACATGATGACGTTGGTGAAATGGAGGATGGTGGGCATACAGTAGTTTTCAATAGGGTTTGTGGACCTTCGGTGCTGGCATTTTTATTATAATATAAGTTTGATGGATATTGAAATGATAAAGATGATATTGGTGGTTGGTAATTTACGTCTTTGCATCGGGTTTGTAAATCATTCGATCTAGGATAACTATAATACTTTTGTGACGGTTGTCCAAAAGAAGATGTTCTAAAACTTTTTGGGGTTGATTCGTTAATTACACGCACCCTTAATTCTGTCAACTGTTGCTGAATAGCCGCCATAAATTGCAATGCGTGAACCTCTGGTAACTTACGTAGCTGCGTAGCGATGGATTGTCCGAATATGTCGAACTCATCCTTTTCTGGTTCGTTAGTATTTACTGCGGATATAAATCTGTTGAGGGCATCATCAAAATCTATCGAAGAGGAATCAGCGGGCAAATCTCGTTGTTTTTTTTGGAGGCGGTACGATTAATTCGGTATTATCGAAAGCGCTTTCGTCGTAGGATTCTGAATTATCCGTAACTTGCGAATCCTCCAAGTTAGTTTCAGAGATCTATAAACAAAAACATTTAACAATATTGAATACTAAATATTAAAAGGAACTTACATTTAAATTATGTTGGCCTTTCCTATAAACAATACATTTATCCAAAAAGGACATTTCATTATAATAAAATAAGGATGGTTCTCGAATTTCATCCAGACCGGCTCCAGATTTTTTTGATGCTTCGATTTTTTTTTCTCTGCTGTGTAGCACGAACGAAGACTTTTTATTTTTTTTTAATAAGGTCTTCGTCTGATTCCATTTCAGCCGCTATTTGCCTATATGCGTTGTTTTTTACATCAACTCTTCGGAATAATTTAGAATTAATATTCCATAGGCATTCTTTATTTTTAAATAAATTAATTAATTTTAAGATTTCTTTCTTTTGGTTCATTTTAAAAATAATAACATTAATCACACAACACGAAATTGTTTTAAAATTTGGTTTCAATTAAGTCACATTAAAAACGCACAAACAAACCATACAGCGTATTTACCCCAAATAGCCATTTTTAAAATTACAAAAATGTCAAAAATACTAACATTTTGATTAACATAAAGTTCTAACATTAAAGTATAACCTGATGGCAACACATCTTGCAAGTCGTTGACATTTTGTGTCTCCACCTGCAACTGTTCGAAAATTAATGTTATAACTAGATGTTAATGGCAGGTGGAGAGCGTGTGTTACTTACCCAATAAGCTTTTTGAACTTAATAAGAGATTGCGTTAAAGTTACACACAGTGATCCACCACATCAGCATCGGGGTCTAAAGTTTAAAGAAATTGTTAATACCAAATGTCAATTAAAACGTATGTTTAATACCATAGTCGCCTGGTCCTGGAATATTTTCCAATTCTGACATTTCGTTATTCGCCGGAAATAAAAACGCCGTTTCTAAAATTTTATTAAACAATCACATATCAAAAGTTGTTTGCTAAACACAAACTCATTTGTATGTATACACATACCATATTCGGTACCATTAAAATAATTTTGCACTCGCACGTTTTCCCAGACGGTAATTTTGTTGCTGTAATAAATAAATTATTATATAAAAAAACATTTCATTTATTTTGAAGAGCTTGAACATCAAAACAAAACATACATTTATCCATGGCTACAGTTTATATTTTTTTGTTTTGACATTTATGACATATTTTTTTTTTTATATTAAAATTGTTAGTATAAAAATACCGACCAAATGGCTTAGTGGTTAAAGCTTTGGCGTTTGGATCGGGAGGTACCGGGTTCGAATCTCGATAGGGGCAGGATGCAAAGGGAATTTTCATCAACAAATTACGATTTGTGATGCCAGTATAGGCTGGCAAGGAGCTATGCAATGTGCAGATGGTAATAAAAATCCGACCTATATCCGTACGTCCTCGAATTGGCCAATACAGGCGTAAAGCTAAGGACGTAAATAAGCGAACCGCGAAAGAGTTGGGAGAGCCTCGGTCCCAGAACAGTACAGGGAAAAGAAAAAAGAAAAAAATAGTATAAAAATATTCGAATCGAATATATTTTATGGACATTTTCAGTTTTGCGGCGGTTCTTGCTCAAACATTAAAATAAAGTCTTTTGCAAAATTTTGCATGTTTATATTTTTTTTTTGCTTGGCTCTCACGTGCATAAATGATCCTTTTCATTTTGCAGAAGAAAATTAGTAGTTTCATGTAAACGGGCTATTAGAAGTAATTACAGTTTCAATTTTGCACATATTTTTTAGATCTAGTAATCGACATAAAATTTAGAAGTGTTGGCATTTCAATGTTAATTCAAATTATCATTTTTGAAGTTTTCGTGCATTTTAATCATGGCAAACTGTGCAATACGAGTATTTAAATCAATTATTCAAAACTGTTGAATAGAATGCACAGTAGTAGCATTTATGTTTTGTTGTTATATTTAAACATTCTTTTATTTGCACATTCTGTTTTAATTAGCAAACAATTTGTTTCTCCCTCAAAATATTTTGTGTACGTTCGTAGACACCCACAACTCATTTGTCATGACTAAATAAACATATTTTATTATATCAATTCTAATTTTTGCAGATAAAAAAAAATCAAGGAGAAATGTAAAACGGAATGGCCAGAAGCATATTATCTTAGTAAACTTGTTCTTTCGTAATTTTGAAATTAGTTCAACAAATTGACCTTTTAATGAATTAACGTGTTTGTTATTGGCCTAAAACAATGTTATTTTTATGTTTAGTAAAATAAGATTACAGGTTTTGTGTAGAATTATAAATCAAAAGAAAAGAATCATTAGCAATTTTCATCCAAAATCATAATAAAAGTGGCAAATTATGTGATTAAAATAATTCATTAGGGGGTATGGTTATGCTAATTGGTAATTAAATTATAAATGATTTGTTAGGCGTTGTATTTTCGTGTTTACTTTTAAAATAAAAAAAACATTATAAATAATATATTTAGCATCTTAAATGCTATACATAAACCTGTCAGGAATAAACTTTAATATTGAACCTGATTTGAAATTTAATAATTTCGGTTTCCTTAGCATTGAATTAATTTGGTTTGGTTTTTGGCAAAGTAATTGTGAGTAAATGTTTATTGGAATGCAATCTTGTTAATTAGAAGTAAAACACAGCTAGAAGTGGTTTGTTAACGCCAATGGAAATCGGTTAATAACGGGTTTTCCAATAGGAATGATACAATTTAAAATGGTTATAATGGCAACACTGCGTATTATTTTTTGACATTTCTTATGTCATTTGTGTCCGTAGGTTATGCCGAACGGTGAACGGTACAGAACAATGGTAAATGATTTTTTTTCCTGCTGTTGAAAATAATCTGGTTGTGGTTTCAACAAGATGATGCCACTTGCCACACAGCCACCTTAACAATCGATTTATTGAAAACAAAATTTGGTGATGAAATTATCTCAAGATTTGGTCCAGTGAATTATCCTCCCAGGTCGTGTGATTTAACAACTTGTGATTTCTTTCTTTGGGGATATGTTAAGGCACAAGTTGATGCTGATAAACCAACAACAATTGAGCAACTAAAATTCAACATTGAACGTGCTATTGATGAATTACAGCCAAATTTATGTGAAAAGTGATAATAAATTGGGCTGACAGAATGTAGTACATGCGGTAAAGTCGTGGTGATCATTTAAATGATGTTGTTTTCCATACCTTTCACATATAATAAAATTTTGGTCTCACTGAATAATGTATGTTTTTTGTAAATTTTTAAATTGTATCATTCCTATTGGAAAACCCTATATATTCCAATTGATTTATTTACGTGGAGGTTATTGCGTAGATATTTTAACAAAATAATTAAAACACTTTTTCTTCCTTAGCAAAACTAATTGTTGATCTAAAATAAAGGGTGTTTTTTTAAGAGGTTGCCGATTTTTTTTTTGAATAAAACACATATAAAATTATGAAATGACCAAAATTTTTTTTTATTTGGTAGATAATTTTTTGGCATTTAACATTTAAACACAATTTCTGGCATATGGCTACCACGACTATTTTTCACAAATGTCATTCTGGAGGTCCAATTTTCCAGCACTTTTTCAAGCATTTGAGGGCGTATGTCAGCAATGACACGTTGAATATTGGTTTCCAAAGCGTCAATCGATTGAGGTTTATCCACATAAACCAATGACTTCACGTATCCCCACAAAAAGTAATCGAGTGGCGTCAAATCGCACGAACGCGGAGGCCAATTCACCGGACCATTTCTCGAAATAATGTTGTCGTTGAAAGTTTCTTTCAATAAGTCGATTGTTTCACGTGCTGTATGGCAAGTGGCACCATCTTGTTGAAACCACATTTCATTCATATCCATATCTTCAAGATTTGACAACAAAAACTCATTTAACATGGTTCTGTATCGATTTCCATTCACGGTAACGCGTCGTCCTTCCTCATTTTTAAAGAAATATGGACCGATGATCCCACCAGCCCATAGACCGCACCAAACAGTACATTTATCAGGATGCATTGGTAATTCTAGAACGGCGTGTGGATTATCTTTGCTCCAAATGCGACAATTTTGTTTGTTGACGTATCCATTTAACCAAAAATGCGCCTCATCACTGAAGAGAATTTTACGGTAAAAAAATGGATCTTCGTTCAATTGATTTAACGACCAATCACTGAATTCACGGCGCAAACGATGGTCGTGTGGCTTTAATTCTTGCACCAATTGAATTTTGTATGGCACCAAACCCAAATCTTTACGTAAAATTTTCCATAAAGTCGATGGACAAAGTCCAATTTGCTGAGCACGACGACGAATCGATAAATTGTCGTTTTCTTCGACACTGGCCTCAACGACAGCAATATTTTCTTCTGTACGAACTCTTCTCATTCTTGTCGGTGGCTTGGCATCCAAAAGAGTGAATGTAGACCGAAATTTGGTAATTACGTTCTTTATGGTGGTCTCTGACGGACGATTATGTGCACCATAAAATTCACGAAGTGCTCTATAAACATTTTTAATTGAACACTGATTTTGAAAATAAATTTCCACGATTTGAAAACGTTGTTCTGGAGTTAACCTATTCATAATGATTTGCCAAACAATACTGAGTAGAAATGCCACTTTGAGCTGTCAAAACAACTGTCATAAAATAAAACGACATCTATCGGAAAAACAAACCTCCTAAAAAAACACCCGTTATAATCAAAACTATTTGCAAAATATTATGTAAATGTTCACCAAAAAGCAAGATATAAAATATCATGATCAGCTAATTTAAATTGGTTTATCAGTTATATTATTAGAGATCAAATTAGCTGTTAGCAACTTCTTTGGTAAAGATACGCACTGAAATACCAAATAATTGTTAATGACATCTTTACGAGTTTTAAATTCGCAAACTGAGGAAGGACAACAAATGCTCGAAACTAGTAGTCATATTTATTTTATAAATAAAACAAATTGTCACAATAAACGTGGTTAAAACTCAATAAGTTGTTTGATTACAAACCAAATTATTGTTCAATTAGAAATATTAATTTGTTTTATATTCACAAACAGTCGTGTAAAATAATTCCAAATTATTTTAATGCGCGTGATCTTTTTCCTAAATCTATCCTGAAAACAAACACAAAAAATTAGGGAAAATTTAGGAAATATTTCACAAACCTACTCGTATATAGTAAAGTGAATTTTTTTTAAAACTGATATTATGTCTAAGTATTAGTGAATATGGTATACGAAAAAAGATGAACTGCACGATCAAATAATTATTCAATTCAAGATTATCAACGCGATTTCTTTTCTCTTTATAATCTAACTTATGAATTTAATTTATATCTAAGATGTTTTTATGTTTAGAGTTTTGTGTTTTGAAAACCACTCGAACAATTTTCTGACAAAAAATTGGTCAATCGAGGGATCACGTGGGTCATCGAGCAGCAGGAATCGATTGCGATTGTACATATATTTGTTTTCGCTAGAAATATTTTAATTGAAAATTGGAGAGGTTTTTTCGAGTGTCAGGAAGTGAATACAATGAGTCCTAATTTTTGGGAAAATTTCTTGACGGATTTCTCAGTGGTGCGTGGTTCCCTTTTATAAACATATTTTTCGACTTACACGCTTTTGATGAAAAAAGTGTGGAGGGTTTACCATGTTGCAATGGTTTGCGTAATACTTAATCGTAAATTAAATACTTGTTGCGTTAGTTATTATTACTTGCAGCGCTCAAATTTGGTTATAGTCAAAATTATATTCCAATATTGTTTTGGGTGCAAAGGCGAGGTCATGTCAATACATCATGAGTAAAACCAAACATTGAACGATACGTTATTCACTAAAGAACGATCAATGCTTCGATTCCATAAATCTTATTCCAGCACGGGTCATCCATGTGCCTAATATTTTTAGGAAGAGCTAGGCCTAGTTAATCCTTAGCCAAAGTACGAGAAAATCCCATTGGGGATACATATGACAAGGAAAACCATACATAGAACGTCTATTTATTCAAATGAGCGCGATCAATACTTCGGTTCCATAAATCTTATTAAAGCATGGGTCATCCATGTGGCTAATATTTTTAGGAAGAGCTAGGGCTAAGGATTAACTAGACCTAGCTCTTCCTAAAAATATTAGCCACATGGATATGGAACATATTAGGTCTCAAGATATCCAATTTCTTAAGAAAATCCTAACTTCTGAGGTTAGTAAAGCATAGCAAAAAATTAGTCTGATCGCGCAAAAATTATTAGCTTTTCAAATGGCGTGGATTATAGATAGTCCTAATCTAGACCTATCACAAAAACATAATAACATTCCTGATAATCAAATTAGGTCTTGAGATATTCAATTTCTTAAGAAAATATTAAATTCTTATATCCCATCCTAATAAATGTTGAACCTAATTATTTATTACAAGTTCCAATTGGAATTAGTTCACAAATTCAATGTTTCGCCTAAATGACATTCTTGTTTTACTTTTTAACCAATACATACAAATTTTCTTTGTTTTTGTTGGTTAGGATTAAGTTAGGTCTAAGTTCACACGCGTATACAAGCGAGTGAAGTTTGTGCTAAACTAATCCTAAAGTTAGTTCTATACTGGTTAGGTTTTGATATATTAAAGGACCCAAAATTAAGCAATGATTATCTGTACCCGTGTGCCTCGCTTGAGTTTGGTTCGCTTCTGAATAGAACTATTAGACCACGTTTGAAATTAATCATTTGATTATTTTTGTTACTGACTACAAAACTTATTTGAGACGAAATGCTTGCTGCTACTGATCCGAATATTACTTTTTCCCTGTTTATTGAAAAGTTCAATACAATCTTAAATGAGTCAAAGGCGTTTGCAAAAGGTTGTATTACCTCCTCATGTAAATGCATTAAGCTCTGGGTCTGGCTCAGTTGACTGTTATAAAGCATCTGTTCCTATCACTGAGTTACCTACTACACGAACCACATCAAAATAAGAGATAGCCTATGGAACCGGCTTTAATCGTAAAAGAGCAATCAAAAGCTTAGGAGATAGGAGAACAATTCATAGTATTTAAAACAATGATTTCCGACATTCATAAATCACAAGAATTGCAATGAATTTGACAGAAAAGTACGAGAATATTATCTAAAACAAGAAGAACACATCAATAGTCTCGAATTTAATATTGCTGGTATGCCCCAAATGGATTCCGTTTTAATTGTTGCCAGGCGTTCATATAAACTAAGTGATCTTGAAATCTCCAAGTGCTTAATCAGATTTAAAAATAAAGTAACCAAAAATAAAATTGAACAATTGAGATTAGTTTTCGTATTATAACAAAAATGGAAAAGGTGACAATATATCTGTCTAATCAAATGGGTCATACGCCTTTTCCAAAAAGAAGGCAAAGGATTTCATAATTTTTTTTTAAATAAATTTCGAATTTGACTTGTTTCAGTAGTTTGAATATTTGTTATATCAAAAATCTCAAAGTTTGGTCTAAAATGCCTTTTTAAATCCCTCTGGTAAAACGTGGCTGTATATTTCAGAAGGCAGGGGTTTGGTACTAGTTTTTGAATAAACTTTGAACTTTGCTTTTATGAGTAGTTTTAATATTTAATTAAAACAAAAAATCTATAAATTTTTCTAAAACGCCTCTCTATGGTAATCTTAGCCATATATCTGTGTAATCAATGGTCCATACGCCTTTAATAAGGAGGCAGGGAATTACGTACAATTTGTTTTAATAAACTTCGATTTTTACATGTTTGATTAGTTTTAATATTTAGTTAGAAGAAAAATCTTAGAGTACACACTCAGAAATTTTGCGGCGTTTTTCAATGTAACCATCTCGGCTTATATGAAGGAATCGTGTATCACATTTTGGTACGAAGCTTGTATCGAATCTATTTGCGATGCAGTCGATGTCTAAAACTAGTGCAAACATTACATCAACAGAAAATTTCAATATAATCCAAGGTTAACTATAATTTAGCGAATTTAAAATAATTCGCTAAGATATTATGTCGATACTTTATATATAAGGTCAAAGTATTTTCCGTAGATTTGTAGTATGGTCAGCAGTACAGTTTGGCGAGAAATCTGAATGTTTTATTAGAGATTTTAAAATATGGTAAAGTATAAAATATAACTCAACAGGTTGTATTGATAATATAATACGCAGATTATAATTGGGAGAAAAAATTACAAATTTGCTTAAAACAAAGAGAAATTGTTCAATTTTATTTCAAAGCAATTCGCTTTACGATGTAACTTGTATTGTAACAGTTTCAATGTACACCAGCTTCACAATTAGTCTTATGATTTACGATTCATCAATTTGATTTAAATATAATTGATTACATATTTTGATGCAGACTATAATGCTTTTGTTATGATGCAAAACTTACTTCTAAAAACGATGAACTTTTGTGCTGGAATCATATACATAGAGAAAGTATTAAAACTACTCATAAAAGAAAAATGCAAAGGTTATTCAAAAATTATAGGAGGATGCAGGGGACTACCTTCTATTTAGAAAACATGTATATAGTTCATTTGATTAGACAAACATATGAGTACCATTTCCATAAGAAGGCATTTTAGAACCAACTCCGATATTTTGTTTATGACTAAATATTAATATTGATAATAAAACTAAAAATCCAAGTTTTTAACAAAAATTGCCCCTGCCCGCAATACACAGGCGAAGTGATACAAGTAAGATCACTTACTTGTGACGTGAGTAACACCGTGCAATTTTGCATGTTCAAAATTCTTACATCAGAATAAATAGAAATCAATATGTAATCAACCACATCAAATATAAATTAATATTTTGTATTTAAATTAGTTCGATTATAACTCAAGCCATTTCTTTTGGAAATCATTACGTGTTGGCATTATCAAGGTGTGGGATGACTGAATCTAGAAATGTTTCAAAATATTGCTAATAAGTAAACGTTTACAGTTATGTATTTGATGCATTCCAGTGCTATAGATTGGCAAACGTACACATAAAAATTGACAGCTCGGTGCAAAATTTTTTTTCCATTTGATAAATAGTTAATTTAAGTGGTTTTGGGTTTTCATTAAGTTAAAACAGTTTTATAGTGGTGTAAGGATAATTTTATAATATTAAAAAGGTGGTGGACGCATATATATAGTGTTTTAAGTGGATCATTGTTTGGTGGCAACAACAACAAGTATTTGTTTATATTTAAGCGGCGTGATTTTAGACAGTAAGTAAAGTCAGGTGTGGGAAAAAGGTGGGCTTCGGCCCTTAAAAGGCGATGTGAATGTGATGTTGAAATAGATTCGCACCGTTGAGGATGTTGGGATATAATACCCAACCCTCCAAAAGGAAAAAGATCGAAGAAATGCGAACAAAGAGATTAGGATTCAGTGGCGGTGCAAATATAATGGATTGCAATGGAGTGAATGAAAAATATCTAATAATCAAGCATGAGCAAGAGGGACAAAACCTGACAAATTTTTCACCTTTTAGAGTACAAAAAGCGCTAGATATGATAACCAAAGGTTTCATTAAAACGCAACGCTCGAGAGCTGAAGAACTGCTGGTTCTGACAAAGAATCAGGCAGCGATCGATGCATTACTGAAGGCCACATCTCTGGGGTAATTGGCCAAAATAAAAGTGACGGAACACCCCATATTAAACAGTTCCAAAGGTATGATTTTCTGCCACGACCTAAAAAGTTTAACTGAGGAGGAAATCCAAGAAGGGCTTAAGGACCAAGGCGTCATAGAGGTATATAAAATAAAGAAATGGGTGGAAAACAAATTAAAGGACACAGCAGCAATTATCCTGACTTTTAATTCACCAGTATTACCGGAATATGTGAGGGCAGGCTTTATACAACAACTAAGCATTCGGTTGTACATTCCAAATCCGTTGAAGTGCACCGAATGCCACAAATTTGGTCACACCAAAAAGAGATGCACAAGTGATTCTAAGTGCTACAAATGCAGTGAAGAAACACCACACAACCAGCCGTGCACTACACTAAAATGCATAAATTGTGGAGAGGCACACACCAGCAACAGTAAGGAATGTCGAGTATATAAACGAGAAGTAGAAATAGTGAAAATTAAAACTGTAGATAGATTAATCTATCTATTAACATTTCCCGAGGCGAAAGCCAAATATTTTCGATTATACGCAAACACCACACCAGCTAACCAGACAACATATGCAGATACACTAAAAACCGTCTTTAACCCACCAAACACACCACAAAAGCCATATCAGATCATATCAAAAAACTATTTCAACTTCAAGGCAACAACAGACAAAATTAAACCAACTACAAGAACAACAGCAACAATAAGATCAAGTACAACAACAACAAAATCAACAACAGCCGCAACAACCAAAACAACTACTAGAAACGAACAAACTACAACAACAAATACAGCAAGTACAACAACAACAAGAAAGATTACAACAACAAACGCAATCAAATCGACAAACAACTTGTAATACAGCAATGGACATAGATCCAATAAAAAAATGAAGCATGGCTAGCAATGAGACATTCTAATTTAACTCCAAAAGAATTAACACTATTTGGAAATAACCATGTAAGTATTATTGATGATGAATGAGGGAAGGAGGAGAGAGAACGCATTTGCGTTTATAAATGCCCTCTCCCTTCTTCATTTCTTTGAATGGTAGAGCGAATGCTGAGATCCAATGAATGCGTGAAAATTGGCCCGATAAATATTCGCACTATATATGCCAATGGCGATATGTTGCGGAATTATCTGACCAATAACGATGTGAATGTGATGATATTGTGTGAAACTTGGGAGCGTGAGGGTAAGACGTTTCGGGTGAAAGGATACAATTATCTGTCCAGGCCGAGGGATTATGGCTTCGTTGGGGTGGCGATATTGGCACGTACAAATATCAGCCTGGTCCTTTGTGACATACCGCGTATCGAGCACATTGAAGTCATCGCAGCCGAAACTCGGAATCTGGACAGAAACTTGTTATTTGTTAGTATCTATGCAACTCCAGTGTTGTCTACGTCTGGCAGAGATATAAGCCGACGAAATTTTCAAATTGTGTTTGAATGGGTGGAAGGCAAAAGTGACGTGATTCTAGCGGGTGATATGAATGCGCATTCGAAAATATGTGGGAGTGAACGAACTGATGCTAGAGGTAACTGGTTGATCCACCTCATTCTGGATTCCGATCTCGTAGTCCTGAATGATGGTGGGTCGACTAGAATTGCGAGAGTGGGGTCGACAGCCAGAGCGATAGATTTAACTTTAATATCTAGCGGACTGGGGGGCCTAGTCACTTGGAATGTCACAAATGAGAATTTGGGTAGGGATCATTATTTGATCAGGATATGCTTAGGTGGTATAAATGTTGACATAGATCGTAAGGTCATTATGAATAGTAAGAAATGGGTCGAACGTATGAATGAAACTCTCATAATGAAAGAAGTAAATGAGGTTAACCAACTTGAGGATGAAATAGAGAGAGTGAATGAAACGTGCACTATAAATGTCAGAGGGAATGAATACAAGGTGAATTAGGTAGGTGGAACAATGAAATCCAGTATTGGTATGAAAGGAAACGGATAGCATTGAGAGAGTTCAATAGGTGTATTAGTCATGAATGCAGAATAAATTATGGAAGGATGAATGCAAGATTGAAAAAGCTATCCGTAGAGCGAAAAGGAAAAGTTAGCGGGACTATGTGTCCAAAATGACACCCAGAACTACAAATACGGATGTATGGGATAAATGTAATAGAGTGAGATGATATAGAGCGCAAGGCAGAAATGCAGTGTTTGATGACAGAGAGAATGGAGGTGTCTTTTTACAAATGATTACGGACGGACGTAGCAATTTGAGCGATAGGCATGAAGTTTTGTTACCTGATAATTAAAATGAATTTATGGACGATATGTGTAAGGAGTTTGAATGGGAAGAGTTCCGAGGGGTTTTAGAAATATCAAAATATTCTACCCCCGGAACTAACAGAGTGAGTTATAAAATGATTGGTAGAGTTCAATTCGAAGCCAAGGCGGCCTTGCTTCGAATTCTCAATCAAGTATAGATGAGTATTCAGATACCGGAAAAATGGAAGGAAAGCAGAGTGGTACCTATTCCTAAAAAGAATCGGGATAGGAATCTGGCAACAAATTACAGGGGAATATGTATGTTGAATGTATTTGTTGAAATTGTGAATGGTATGATGAAAGGTCGTATAGATAAAATTGTGAATGAAAGAAATTTGTTGCCGGAAACCACCTTTGGGTTTCGTCGCAACCGCTCTGCTAATGAATGTGTAGAAAAGTTTGTGTGGGAAGTACAAAAGGAGAATGAGTATTTTTGGATATAGAAAGGGCATATGATTACGTGGTTCCAGGGAAACTTTATCAGATCCTTATGGAGTTGGGGTTTGCTTGGAAAATTTGCAAATGGGTGTATAAGTTCATGAATGAGAGAAAGTTAGTTTTATGTGGTAGAGGGTATAGGTTGGAAAGAGCGGTGACTATGGGCCTCCCCCAAGGCAGTAAAATCTCACCGACTCTCTTCAACCTGTATACGAGCTCGATACATAGGTGCAATTTGCAATTTGTAGATGACTTTGTCCTGATGGGCAAGGGGAGGACCATCGAGGAGGCCTTGAGTCGGGCTCAAAAATGTGTGAATCATGTAACCAAATGTTTGAGTGAATTGAATTTGAGGCTAAATTCGAGTAAATGTTGTAGTATGGCTTTTAGAACGAATCGTATGGTTGATGTGCGAATATATAATGAGAGAATTAATTGTGTGAAATTGACTAGGTATTTGGGAATCCGGATTGACAGAAGAATGAGTTTCAAAGTGCATATGGAATAATTGACCGATAATTGTAAGAGTAGATTGAACGTGATTAAAAGGGTGAGCAAATCGAAATGGGGAGCTCATCCGAGTGTGACTGTTATGTTACGAAAGGCGCGAGAAACTGTGCAGATGTTGACTAAGGACAATAAATTGGTGAATGAAATGAAAGAGAGATTGCAAAGAGGGACGGTTTACAGACAGACAACAAGATCACTGGTAATCTTGGAAAATATTAATATATTCTCCAAGATTCGTTCAAAAAATTCGAAAGTCCCTCCGAGCAATCTAATAGTGCGGTTGAAGTTTGGTGACACAACAAAAGCAATGATGAATGAGTTATCGGTTAAGAGTGAATTTTGCAAAATGCGAATGGATTATGTTGCACATGGGGAAGTGTATACAGATGCAAGTGTAAATGATCATCGAGTAGGTGTCGGAATTTATATTCCTTCAATGAGGAAAGAGAAAATGGTAAGAGTGCATGACCGTATCTGTATAATGAATGCAGAATTGATAGGAATTATGGAAGGGATCAAGTTGGCAATGGTACAAGGGAGAAGGAGAATTGTATTATTCTCTGACTCCCGGAGTGGGTTGGAATTAATTAGTAAGGGTGAGGGAAAGCATGACAATGTGTATGTGGAAATGCCGTATAATTATCTTCAATCTTGTGGGAGGGAGGTCATCCTTCAATGGTTCTTCACGCCTACAGATTGAAGGTAATGAAAGAGCCGATATGCTTGCGAAACGAGGTTGTTTCGTACAGAGACGTACTTCGCGTGTTTCAGGTGCGTTGAGGTACTAGAATGTTACGAACTATGGAACGAGTGAGATTGAATCATGGAAATTGGAAAGAATGTTTGAAGAAACGCAATTTGGTTGTGTGTGAATTATGTGAAAGCTGTTTAGTTGTGGAGGACATCGAACATTTGATTCTGAAATGCTCTGCATTTAACCAGAGCAGACAAATGTTCGATGTTCTATTGCGTGCAAGTAGTTTGACTTAATTATTACGAATGGGAATGAACGTATATAAGAATGTGTATGAATTTATTAGAACAAATCAGATAGAAGTGTGAAATGGGTTCGATGTTTGCTAGGTGTATGAAAAGAAATTAAAACTAAATTATTATGGTAAAACATGTAAAAAATTAAAAATTGTAAATTTTGAAACGGGCCATATGGCACCAAATTTTTGGTGCTAGTGCCAAATAAAAAAAAATAAACAAGAAATGTATTTCATGTCTACGTAGGTTATTTTGAATTAGTTTATTGTTGTCAAATCTATAAAATTTTCAAATGATTTGGTTCAATTTCTTCAGGATCAACTATTTCTAATTTAATGAGCCTCCGTATTTTATTCAAAAAACAGCCTGGTAAGTTTTGCATAGATTTATAAATTTACAAACTATTTAATATTTAAATTTACAAGTTACTGGAAATTTGGTGTAGTGCACTGCCAAGCGCCTAAAATATCTATAATTTGAAAAATGTTTCAACAAAATGCCGAGCCAAATGGTAGTTAGACAACTCATAATCAGGAATAATGATGTCGATATATACTTTCAATTTAGAGTCGTTTCTTATAATTCATTATTTTGATAAGGATGTGCTAAAAATAGAATTCCTCACGTACAATTCAATTATGTATTTGTGATATTTACAACATAAACTGTTTGTTTTATTTCCCTACTTATAAAATAGCAGGAACCTATTGAGATGGCACGGAAGATTATAAATTCATTTAAACTGAATTTGATTTATCGTAAATACGAGAATTTATATTTTATTTTTGTACTAATGCTAACATCAATAATAAGACTGTCTGGTACCAAAGAGACGAGACCCGACAGATTATCGAAAAAATTACGAGAATGGAGCTTCAAATCAAGTAATGTTTAGGTTATACACGATACAAAAAGAAAGTTGATTTATATTTATAATCATAAATATCGTTAAGATATGAATTCATTATGTACCCGATGAAAAGATATTAAAAGGAGGACAGATGAACATTTTGCTTATACAAAATTATTTGAATGAGAATGTATTCGGCACATCTACTCGACGTTTATGAAATAATTGTACTATAAATCAAAAGTCAAATATATTTTTTCATCAACTTTCTGATCAGACGGGGTAGGGGCATAGGGTAACAAGTTCGAAAAATTCGATATATCAATAAATCACTAGTTTCACAAAAGTTGTCCCAACTCGAGTTGTCCTCAACCACATACAAAAAGTAACAGAAAATACCAAAAATCATGATAAAAAAGTTTAAATAAGTTTATTCACCACAAATTGTATAGAATAAAATCACAAACATAGTAACTTTTAAAGACAAGATTGTTAGTACGTACATATTGGATTAAATGAATTTTTTTACGAATTATATTATTTTCAAATATGTTACATATACACAAAAAACAACAATGTACATCTCTTCTCAAACAAAATAGAATTATTGACCCGAAATCATTGGAAACAAAATTCAATGTTGAAAAATGTATCCAATTACTGAGGGTTTAGAAGAAGTTAAATTGGCATACATTCAAGTTCCTCCATCGATAACTAAGGTTTTGTAAATCTTAGCAACTAAATCTAAATTTCCAAAACAAAAATTTAATCAAAACAAAAAATGCACAACCATAGATTTATTAATTTTTTACTCTAAAGAAAAAATAACTATTAAACTGGTAAGAGTCACTAGTACACCTACTAATGTATATCGGTGAATATAACAGTAGAATTGAGGGGTATCATCGCGAATTCATTTGTCGAAATTTAAGAAATAGGATGCTACTGAAGTTATGCTACTGATGTATGTGAAGTTGACCCGAAAACCACCTTTTCAATTTTGGTGTGTTTCTTTGCTAATTTCAATACCATCCCGAAAAAATATCATAATTGTATGGAAAACTCATATCTAATCCCGAAATAATTTTTTCATCAATGTATCTACGAAATTTGTATTAATTAATTTGAGAAAGCTAAAATTATCCCGAAAAGTTACTAAATTGGTAATGCCATATTATACAGATAATAATTGTAATATTTATGAACGAGTTTTGTTACATTGTAAATCATGGCGGAAAATCGTATTAGTTGCATATAGCGATTACATATCAGCACGTTTACAAAAACCATATAAACATCCATCGGGAATTTGGACCTAAAACTTAGCCTACTTTGTGTCCAAAATAAACGCAGTCCATTTCCAAATATTCAATATAAGAGCCTGATCTTTATCCATGTGTTACTATGGTTGTATTGAACTTTTCCTTTTTATATGAAAAATCGGTTAAATTAAAAATTTAATTGCTGGAATCCAGGAGATATCCCCTTATTTGCTCAAAAGTTAGGGCCATCCATCTCCGATGTAATGCCAATAGCTCAAGTCTGACCGGTGAATATAAAGGTGTGATCTAAAGCACACTCTCAGCATACGTTTCAAGTCTAAGCTGTGATTTTGCTTTAGATCAGACCTTTATATTCACCGTTCAGACTTGAGCTATGGTGTTATTTTTAGGATAGATGAACCTAACTTTTGAGCAAATAATCTCGAGGGGGATATCTCCTGGATTCCAGCAATTAAATTTTTAATTTAACCGATTTTTATCGGTTCAAAATGGAAAAGTTCAATTCAACCATAGTAACACATGGATAAAGATAAGGCTCTAATATGGAATATTTGGAAATGGACTGCGTTTATTTTGGACACAAAGTATGCTAACTTTTAAGCCCAAATTTCCGCTGGATGCTTATATGGTTCTTGTGAACGTGCTGATGCGTAATCGCTATATGCAATTAATACGATTTTCCGCCATGATTTACAATGTAACAAAACTCGTTCATAAATATTACAATTATTATCTGGATAATATCGCATTACCAATTTAGTAACTTTTCGATAATTTAGCTTTCTCATATTAATTAATACAAATTCCGTAGATACATAGATGAACACATTATTTCGGGATTAGATATGCGTTTTCCATACAATTATGATATTTTTTTCGGGATGATATTGAAATTAGCAAAGAAACACACCAAAATTGAAAAGGAGTTTTTCGGGCTGGTTTTTTCGGGTCAGCTTCACATACATTGCTACTGAAGTTAGCCGAAAATGTTATCCGAAAAACCCTGCATTGTCGTCATATTTTGTATTCGATGATAGTACAAAATTTTGTTGATATTAGCCGAAAATTACATGTTATTGAAATTAACAGTAAATTTTCGCCGAAAAAAAATTTGGAAAATCAATATCACATAATTCGAATGTTTAAAGGTCATATGAACTGGGTGAATTATAATTTGTCGTGTTAGGGGCCAATGAATTTGAGTTGTGGCACTAACAGTGAACACCTGTGCCAAAAATCAGGCCATATTTTACGTAGCACCATAGTGGAATAAATTAAAAGCTGAACGCATTTCAGTGGTAATTTGTACTGGGTGAAGTTAGACCAATTCGTAAATAGCTGGATCCCATATTTATGATTTTTAGCACAGGTGTTCACTGTTAGTGCCTCAACTCAAATTCAATGGCCCTTACACGACAAATTATAAATATGGGATCCAGCTTTTTACGAATTGGTCTAACATCACCCAGTTCATATGACATTTAAACATTCGAATTATGTGAATAATCAATAACATGTAATAGGTTTGGCCAATAGGGTTCTTCATTTAATTTTGAGACTAATTTATGAGAAAAAAATTATTTTACTTATTGAGTATTCAAACCGATTCATAATTACTGAGGATTTACTTAGCGCCACAGTCCCAAGTTCAAGGATTAGTGATAATAATTACTAAGATTATGGTAAGATCTTTAACGTGAAGCAATAAGAACGTTGTTTACTAGACCAATGCAGGTCTAATTAAATGATTGCGGGTAGATGCAGAGCAGGAAACCGAATAATCCAGGTTTATTCTTCAATTTAAATGCTTTTCTTGAAAATATTCCAAGAACAACATCAATTGTTAAACTTCCGTTGTTTGCCAAACATAAAATGGTTGATCGTTAAATAATACTTTTAAAATAAGGATGTTGGTTGCTCATGTTTAACTTTGAAATTAAGTACTCAAGATTGTGATACAACTTTTTGACGTGAACATGGTCGAGATTATAAATATTAACTTAACTTGCTTTTGCCTAATATCTGTTGTAGAAAAAATCTTTTTTTGAATTTGCCACATGACTCCAGAAAAATGTTATTTCGATCTGAGTCCAAGCTGACTTGTTGCTGAAATTTTAGTGGAGTCGGTTAAGTTTCAGCACTATCACAAAAGAGAAATTCTTTGTTCTAATAACCAGCGGAAATTTTTTATTAATTTAGTATCTCTTTTTCACAAAACAAGAAATCCCCGCGGAATAAAATATTTAAAGTGATCCTGACAAATTGATTGATCGCCGAAGTAAAGGAACTCGGTATATGAAATTTTGACATTTAACAATATTCCGTCTTTCCGCCATTTCTTAACGAATTAATTTCTTATCGATGAAATTTGCATAGTAGTATTGTTTAGGGATTTTAAAATGAGTTTTGGACAAAATTCTAGGATCTGTTCATGCTGGACTTAGCTTGGCCATTTCATAACCAATCCTTATGACATTTAGTTTCTAGATTGATTTTTGATTGAAATATAAATTTTGGATGAAAATGTGGTATCTGTACATTCTACACGATTAAAATGGCTTTTGAACTGGAGAGAACTCGACTATTTTTTAATTATTAATTGCAATTTTCACTGTAATTTTTTGATTTTCTGCGACCATATAAGTAATTACGAGTAAGAAGATTATATAATTCATTGACTTTATTTTAAAAAAATCATCAAGTGTATAAATTAATTTGCGATCCCATTTTTAGTTTTTCATTCATTTGTTACGAGTACAATAAGATTTTAAATAATTCGTAGGGTCAGTAACTAATACCATTTCTCTATTTTATTGTCAACTCGAAATATTAAATTATTACATCCTCGTAATCTCAAAATCTCTCAATCTTCTCTCTACTTTTGTAATCATTTAAACGTCCTTTGTAGCTACACTAGTCATAACTAAATCTTCCGTTCGTGCCATCACCTCACGTAAACCTTGATCTTTTTTGATTGACTGAGATGTGCGGAATTGTCTCAGTAATCTGTTTTTAGACAGTATACTGCGGAAGATGCATAAATTAATTTTTGCGTACGAATTGGGCTGAATTTGAATTTTAACAAATTTTAGTTTTGGGGAAGCTGAATTTGATTGGGTCATCTCTTAGTGGGTTAAGACCAAATTCGGTTCGGCTATGGTGAATGGAGGATAATTCCTTGGCCGATTATTTTAAAATTTATTTTGTAGAAAAATCCAGAACTTCATCCGGGATTTATGTTGGAATCTCGATTCAGCTCAACATACCACCAGATTCGAGCATAATTAGTTAAGAAATTGCCTAGCACGGCCGAACTCCAGAATTTCTCTAAACTACATTTTTAAATCGCCACTCCACTCTGAATACCTGATTTGAGAATGTTTTTTTCTGATATGGCCAAGTTCCATTCAAAATGATTGAAGTTTTACACTTCATCAAAAAGACACGTTAAAATCCCAAAATAAGCTGACCTTGTTATTAGAATCCTACCTCAGCTTTGCAAACTAAGTTGGAAAGTTATCGGTTGGGAAACGGCCTGGTTCCATTCATTATAGCCGAATCAAACAAATTTTGTCAAATTCGGCTTTGCACATCGAATTTGACCATCGTTTGTTGAGATAATTTCATACTTTTAACACCGTTTAATTTACATATTTAATATAATTGTTGACTATGTATATTTTAATTCATTTCAATTCTATGTTTACCTTTCTACAAAAAAACAAAAACTAAAAATTTTTCTTTTTCCACAGCTTGTTAAATTTTTACCAAGAGTTGGTTTATACCCAACTAACCATTCAGGTGCTAGTCAATTTTAATTAACTTATATGATGAATTTCGATACAAGGTGTGAAAACGCCACAATACCCCCCTCCCAGAGATATTGAGAAGGTCTATCGATAATGTAAGAATCTGGTAGGAGTCCTGGATACATGACCCGACCTTGTAGTTGTTAGGACCTCGCGAAAAATCAAAACGAACGTTTTTGCAAACTTTCGGCTCCTTGGTAGGTAGTTTAGGTCCGTCAGCCGAAATAATGAGTTCTGGTTCGTGAGTCGGTAAAAGTAATCCAGTTTGTATCGTTGGTGCGTCCGTAATTTGTAATTGATTGTCCGAGTAACACGGTTTAAGTCGGTCGATGGAAATTTCGGCGTATCGTCCGTTCAGATCCAAAGTGAAAAATTTGTATGTACGGTCGATAACCAAATAGTATATATATGGTGGTTGCAGTGATCTGCGTACTGCGTCAGTCCGTAAGAAAACGTGCGAGCAAGTGAGCAGATCTTTACTGATGAAAGCTTTGTCCGTATAGTATGTCGAGAAGCCGGTACAGGATGAATTTCATCATTTTTTGATCATTCGTAGTATCTAAAAATGTTCCAGGAACTAGAGTTGTACATCCGTAAATCGGTTCAGCTGGAGTAGCTTTTAGTTCGTCACTGTAAGTCGTTCGTAGTCCAAGTAAGATTGCAGGAAGAACACTAGCCCAAACAGATCGGTCGTACCACATAATGGCAGATTTGACGACTCGATACCATCTCTCGATCGTGCCATTACATTTTGGATTGTAACTAGTTATTCGTCTGCGTTGAAAACCAAGTAAGTTAGCCAGCTCGTGAAAAAGTTGTAATTCGAATTGCATGCCTTGTTCCGTAACAATGAACTCTGGAACAGCAATGCGAGTAAACAGCGAAAGCGACGGTTGCAGCAGTTATATCCGGAATTGGAATTGCCTCGGGGCAGCGAGTGTCATCAATCAATGAAACGCAATACCACTGATTATCAGAAACTTGTAAAGGACCAATTTATAGTTACTAAGTGGAGATTTTGTATGTCGAGAGATTTTAGTCTTTTGGCAAGCTACACAACTTTGAGCCATTTTCTGAACGTCTTTTTTAATCGATGACCAGGTGACATTCTGAGTCAAAAGTTTGATGGAAGTTTTGACACCAGAATGAGAAAGATTGTGAAAAGCATCGAAAACTTGTTTTCGGAAATTTATGGGAATGAATGGACTAGGTGTAGTGGTAGAAATGTCGCACTAAATTATTTTTATTAATTGAAAGAAACTCCTTAAAATTTCTTGAAGTTCTTCGTCATTGGTCTGAGCAACTGCGATGATAGCATAATCAATACTTTGAGAAATATAAATTTGATTAATACGTGAAAGAGTATCTGCGACAACGTTATCCAGTCCAGAGATGTGCTGAATATCGGTCGTGAATTGACCAATGAAATATAAGTGTCGAAATTGACGAGGAGATGGTTTTTCCGGATTCTGACTTAAAGCTTAGACCAGTGGTTTACGATCAGTGTAGAGCGTGAATAAACGACCCTCATGAAGATGGCAAAAGTGTTTTATACCCAAATAAGCCGCGAGAAGTTCACGATCGTAAGAACTGTATCTTTTTTTCGTATCATTGAGACATACTGAAACAAACCGAGTGGTCGCCAAGTGTCTGATATAAACTGCTGAACCACTGATCCGATCGCCGTATCGGAAGCGTCAACCATGATGACTGATGATGATGGAAGAATTATGATATTTTTTTCGGGATGATATTGAAATTAGCAAAGAAACACACCAAAATTGAAAAGGAGTTTTTCGGGCTGGTTTTTTCGGGTCAGCTTCACATACATTGCTACTGAAGTTAGCCGAAAATGTTATCCGAAAAACCCTGCATTGTCGTCATATTTTGTATTCGATGATAGTACAAAATTTTGTTGATATTAGCCGAAAATTACATGTTATTGAAATTAACAGTAAATTTTCGCCGAAAAAAAATTTGGAAAATCAATATCACATAATTCGAATGTTTAAAGGTCATATGAACTGGGTGAATTATAATTTGTCGTGTTAGGGGCCAATGAATTTGAGTTGTGGCACTAACAGTGAACACCTGTGCCAAAAATCAGGCCATATTTTACGTAGCACCATAGTGGAATAAATTAAAAGCTGGACGCATTTCAGTGGTAATTTGTACTGGGTGAAGTTAGACCAATTCGTAAATAGCTGGATCCCATATTTATGATTTTTAGCACAGGTGTTCACTGTTAGTGCCTCAACTCAAATTCAATGGCCCTTACACGACAAATTATAAATATGGGATCCAGCTTTTTACGAATTGGTCTAACATCACCCAGTTCATATGACATTTAAACATTCGAATTATGTGAATAATCAATAACATGTAATAGGTTTGGCCAATAGGGTTCTTCATTTAATTTTGAGACTAATTTATAAGAAAAAAATTATTTTACTTACTTATTGAGTATTCAAACCGATTCATAATTACTGAGGATTTACTTAGCGCCACAGTCCCAAGTTCAAGGATTAGTGATAATAATTACTAAGATTATGGTAAGATCTTTAACGTGAAGCAATAAGAACGTTGTTTACTAGACCAATGCAGGTCTAATTAAATGATTGCGGGTAGATGCAGACCAGGAAACCGAATAATCCAGGTTTATTCTTCAATTTAAATGCTTTTCTTGAAAATATTCCAAGAACAACATCAATTGTTAAACTTCCGTTGTTTGCCAAACATAAAATGGTTGATCGTTAAATAATACTTTTAAAATAAGGATGTTGGTTGCTCATGTTTAACTTTGAAATTAAGTACTCAAGATTGTGATACAACTTTTTGACGTGAACATGGTCGAGATTATAAATATTAACTTAACTTGCTTTTGCCTAATATCTGTTGTAGAAAAAATCTTTTTTTGAATTTGCCACATGACTCCAGAAAAATGTTATTTCGATCTGAGTCCAAGCTGACTTGTTGCTGAAATTTTAGTGGAGTCGGTTAAGTTTCAGCACTATCACAAAAGAGAAATTCTTTGTTCTAATAACCAGCGGAAATTTTTTATTAATTTAGTATCTCTTTTTCACAAAACAAGAAATCCCCGCGGAATAAAATATTTAAAGTGATCCTGACAAATTGATTGATCGCCGAAGTAAAGGAACTCGGTATATGAAATTTTGACATTTAACAATATTCCGTCTTTCCGCCATTTCTTAACGAATTAATTTCTTATCGATGAAATTTGCATAGTAGTATTGTTTAGGGATTTTAAAATGAGTTTTGGACAAAATTCTAGGATCTGTTCATGCTGGACTTAGCTTGGCCATTTCATAACCAATCCTTATGACATTTAGTTTCTAGATTGATTTTTGATTGAAATATAAATTTTGGATGAAAATGTGGTATCTGTACATTCTACACGATTAAAATGGCTTTTGAACTGGAGAGAACTCGACTATTTTTTAATTATTAATTGCAATTTTCACTGTAATTTTTTGATTTTCTGCGACCATATAAGTAATTACGAGTAAGAAGATTATATAATTCATTGACTTTATTTTAAAAAAATCATCAAGTGTATAAATTAATTTGCGATCCCATTTTTAGTTTTGCATTCATTTGTTACGAGTACAATAAGATTTTAAATAATTCGTAGGGTCAGTAACTAATACCATTTCTCTATTTTATTGTCAACTCGAAATATTAAATTATTACATCCTCGTAATCTCAAAATCTCTCAATCTTCTCTCTACTTTTGTAATCATTTAAACGTCCTTTGTAGCTACACTAGTCATAACTAAATCTTCCGTTCGTGCCATCACCTCACGTAAACCTTGATCTTTTTTGATTGACTGAGATGTGCGGAATTGTCTCAGTAATCTGTTTTTAGACAGTATACTGCGGAAGATGCATAAATTAATTTTTGCGTACGAATTGGGCTGAATTTGAATTTTAACAAATTTTAGTTTTGGGGAAGCTGAATTTGATTGGGTCATCTCTTAGTGGGTTAAGACCAAATTCGGTTCGGCTATGGTGAATGGAGGATAATTCCTTGGCCGATTATTTTAAAATTTATTTTGTAGAAAAATCCAGAACTTCATCCGGGATTTATGTTGGAATCTCGATTCAGCTCAACATACCACCAGATTCGAGCATAATTAGTTAAGAAATTGCCTAGCACGGCCGAACTCCAGAATTTCTCTAAACTACATTTTTAAATCGCCACTCCACTCTGAATACCTGATTTGAGAATGTTTTTTTCTGATATGGCCAAGTTCCATTCAAAATGATTGAAGTTTTACACTTCATCAAAAAGACACGTTAAAATCCCAAAATAAGCTGACCTTGTTATTAGAATCCTACCTCAGCTTTGCAAACTAAGTTGGAAAGTTATCGGTTGGGAAACGGCCTGGTTCCATTCATTATAGCCGAATCAAACAAATTTTGTCAAATTCGGCTTTGCACATCGAATTTGACCATCGTTTGTTGAGATAATTTCATACTTTTAACACCGTTTAATTTACATATTTAATATAATTGTTGACTATGTATATTTTAATTCATTTCAATTCTATGTTTACCTTTCTACAAAAAAACAAAAACTAAAAATTTTTCTTTTTCCACAGCTTGTTAAATTTTTACCAAGAGTTGGTTTATACCCAACTAACCATTCAGGTGCTAGTCAATTTTAATTAACTTATATGATGAATTTCGATACAAGGTGTGAAAACGCCACAATACCCCCCTCCCAGAGATATTGAGAAGGTCTATCGATAATGTAAGAATCTGGTAGGAGTCCTGGATACATGACCCGACCTTGTAGTTGTTAGGACCTCGCGAAAAATCAAAACGAACGTTTTTGCAAACTTTCGGCTCCTTGGTAGGTAGTTTAGGTCCGTCAGCCGAAATAATGAGTTCTGGTTCGTGAGTCGGTAAAAGTAATCCAGTTTGTATCGTTGGTGCGTCCGTAATTTGTAATTGATTGTCCGAGTAACACGGTTTAAGTCGGTCGATGGAAATTTCGGCGTATCGTCCGTTCAGATCCAAAGTGAAAAATTTGTATGTACGGTCGATAACCAAATAGTATATATATGGTGGTTGCAGTGATCTGCGTACTGCGTCAGTCCGTAAGAAAACGTGCGAGCAAGTGAGCAGATCTTTACTGATGAAAGCTTTGTCCGTATAGTATGTCGAGAAGCCGGTACAGGATGAATTTCATCATTTTTTGATCATTCGTAGTATCTAAAAATGTTCCAGGAACTAGAGTTGTACATCCGTAAATCGGTTCAGCTGGAGTAGCTTTTAGTTCGTCACTGTAAGTCGTTCGTAGTCCAAGTAAGATTGCAGGAAGAACACTAGCCCAAACAGATCGGTCGTACCACATAATGGCAGATTTGACGACTCGATACCATCTCTCGATCGTGCCATTACATTTTGGATTGTAACTAGTTATTCGTCTGCGTTGAAAACCAAGTAAGTTAGCCAGCTCGTGAAAAAGTTGTAATTCGAATTGCATGCCTTGTTCCGTAACAATGAACTCTGGAACAGCAATGCGAGTAAACAGCGAAAGCGACGGTTGCAGCAGTTATATCCGGAATTGGAATTGCCTCGGGGCAGCGAGTGTCATCAATCAATGAAACGCAATACCACTGATTATCAGAAACTTGTAAAGGACCAATTTATAGTTACTAAGTGGAGATTTTGTATGTCGAGAGATTTTAGTCTTTTGGCAAGCTACACAACTTTGAGCCATTTTCTGAACGTCTTTTTTAATCGATGACCAGGTGACATTCTGAGTCAAGAGTTTGTTGGAAGTTTTGACACCAGAATGAGAAAGATTGTGAAAAGCATCGAAAACTTGTTTTCGGAAATTTATGGGAATGAATGGACTAGGTGTAGTGGTAGAAATGTCGCACTAAATTATTTTTATTAATTGAAAGAAACTCCTTAAAATTTCTTGAAGTTCTTCGTCATTGGTCTGAGCAACTGCGATGATAGCATAATCAATACTTTGAGAAATATAAATTTGATTAATACGTGAAAGAGTATCTGCGACAACGTTATCCAGTCCAGAGATGTGCTGAATATCGGTCGTGAATTGACCAATGAAATATAAGTGTCGAAATTGACGAGGAGATGGTTTTTCCGGATTCTGACTTAAAGCTTAGACCAGTGGTTTACGATCAGTGTAGAGCGTGAATAAACGACCCTCATGAAGATGGCAAAAGTGTTTTATACCCAAATAAGCCGCGAGAAGTTCACGATCGTAAGAACTGTATCTTTTTTTCGTATCATTGAGACATACTGAAACAAACCGAGTGGTCGCCAAGTGTCTGATATAAACTGCTGAACCACTGATCCGATCGCCGTATCGGAAGCGTCAACCATGATGACTGATGATGATGGAAGAATATGAAAATAGCGCCTGTAAGTTTAATTTTACAGTTATCGGACGCTTCGATAGCCATTTGGCTATTGTATTGGAACTCGATTGTTCTTAGTGTAACCTTTTAGGTAGTCGTTCAACAATTCCTGGTCAGCAGCGGCACCTGGAATGAAGCGTCGATAAAAGTTTATCATGCCTAAAAAGCGTTTCAGTTGTTTAACAGTCTGTGGTCGTTCGAAATTTTAGATGGCTTGAAGCCATTCATGCGCCGGTAATATACCTTGTCCAGTTACCCAATGGCCTTTAAAGATAATTTCGGTTTTCGCGAAAACGCATTTATCTACATGACTCTCTGTTCCCAGGGAATTACAATGGGAATACTAATGGGAACATTTTTCGTACTTTAGGTTTTTGTACGAAAATGTTTATTTATAAAAAATTGTGTTATGCTGAAATTTCATAAATAAGCTCTTCCTTAGTGTTCCAGCCTGTTCAGAATAAGTCGAGCTCCATTTAATGACCAATAGTACCAAATTTGTCATAACTACAATACCAAAAATATACCGAAATTCCACCAAAAATTCTTTCTTTCAATATTCACACCGAATTTGATGATAATCGGCTATGAAATAGAGACCGAGTTACAACAATTGAGCCGCTTTACACAGCGCGGCAACACGATGCGTTTTTATCGTCTCTTACCTCTTCGCCTATAAACAAAATTTTAAAGTGGGGGTGTTTTGGAACACCTTTGGAGCAATAATTTTATGTGGCTCGTTTTGTATACATACTCAATTACACAAATGAAAAAATAAAAAAAAATAGGCCCATTTTTTTTTAATTTTCCGCGAATAGTATGAAATAGAATTTTGGTAAAAAAATAAACGCCTGAGCAATTATGAATAATTTTACATTTTGTTGCAATACCTACTAAATTTTATTTTTATCCGCACTAGAGTTTTGCGTGGGAAGGCAAGTGCCTCTTAAGTTTTGTTGCAAAACGCAGTGTGTTGAAAGGCTAGTTAGCCACATTCAAGAAGTTCTCGAATTAGCCATTGAAATATCAATTGTTCTAAATTATTCCAATAAATAAACAGGAATTTCTTTAAAAATGATCAAAGTTGACGGCGCACAAAAACGACACAAAAATGTATGCAATCAACACACACGGGCCAACACTTGTCGGGTTTTTCTCAAACATCAAAGGAATTTGCGCGCAAAGACGTTACTGGATAAAAGATTTGTACAAACACCGAAAGCATGAAGATGGAAATCGCTTGTTGGCTTTTTTATGAATGTAATTGGGCCGAAAGTTAAAAAAACAAAACTCTAGTAACACCCCGATTACGCTAGTCGAGTCGTTTCAAGTGACTACAAAATATAATGTTTATATGAACAATTAGCCAGTTGCCATACCAATACATGACTTGAGGCAAAAGAAACAAATAAAAACTGTCATTTGGAGTCGGGCGAAATTTTGAGGTGACTAGAAAAGGCATAAAATACGCCAATTGTCATTTGAAGTGACCATCATAATAGGCATATTTGATATTTTGAAAGGCAGCCGTCTTTGGTTTCATATTAAAAGAGTCACTTGAAACGACAAAGGGCACGACTAGCGTAATCGGGGTGTTAGAGAATCCATATCCATGAAAGAAAAATTGGCAATGACGTTAAGATTCCTAGCAACAGATGATTCTTATGTTAGTCTTCAGTATGTATTTAAAATATCGAAGGTAAGCATTTCTCTCATTATCCCAGAAGATTGCAAAGCCCTAACTGAAGCTTTGAAAGATTGCATTAGGGTGAGTAAGACAACCATTTTTTTAATAAACTGTTTATTTCAAAGTACTAATTTAAATTAAAATTTATTAAATTATATTACAGAATTTTTATATTAATTATATTTATTGAAAAAAGATAACTATAATTGTGAGAACGTCAAAATGGATTTTTACTGTCTACCATAAATTCAGCCGATTCGTTTTAAAACCAATTTTAGAACAAACTGTTTATTTCATACTTTTATTTATAATTGTGATAACGTCACAAATTCGTTTCATTCAGTCAAATTATTTTCTGGAACCTCGGAAGATGTAGAGGGGTGAACTAATTAATAATAACTTAATTTTCTTCATAGGAACCATTATAAATATCAGATAACGGTGAAATATTTGGCAATTGACTTGGAGAACCAGAAGTTAATGACGAGGATTGTTAAGTTTCTTCATTTCAGCTTCAAATTGTCAAATTTTTGTATCAAAATTGACTGTGTCAGTAAATTAAATTGATTTACCTTCATTGCGAGATATTTGGCATACTTCGTTGTTGCATTTTCTTGCTCGATAGGTTGCTGTAACATTTTAATTGCCATTTCGATTCTTGGATTTTCTTCAGTATTAAATTCTTTCTTTTCTTATTTTTGTAGGTTTTACACAAGTTGCGTCACTCGCGTTGTTAGTAGCTGTACATTGCATATGTAAACTATCAACACTCTTATTTGTAACGCTGATTCCATATTTTCTTCAGATTGTGTCTCAATTTCCTAAAAACAAAAGCAAAAATTAATCCAGAATATATACAATAAAACTAAAGTGATGCAAATTAAATGTTTTGTCTTAAAAAATTCCGGCAAAGATGAAAGTTAGCATTAATTTGGATGGTTCATTTGCCAAAATGATTAACTCCATAAAACAAGAAGTTGAGAAAAATAATAAAATACTATAAATTGTTTTTGAAAATTCTTTTTAAATTACAAATTCAAAAATACGATGTAGACTGTATTACTGCAGACGCATCTTTTATCTAACGACATGTATAAAGTAAAAGACTGAGTAAGAGTCATTACTGAGGAGTAATTGCTATTATTATTACAATTTTTTCGTAATTAATGGAGTTAATCGATTTGGCAAGTGAAAAAAATTATTAACACAAATTCAGTCTTATGCTGTGTGCCTCAGAAGACTTTTCAAACTAAACTTTTCAAATTTTGAAGCTTCCGCTACTGTCTCATAGGCAATAATTAAAAAATCAACTCCTGAGGTTACTTTTCAGACTTTTCATTTTATTGTATAACTTGAAGTGATGTGTATAATTTATTTTGACGTTAGAAAGGATTAAACAAAGAAAAAATGGAAAAACGGCCGTACTCTATTCGATGTAAGTTTTGTATTATTAATTAAATTCTATATACCTAATGTACATTATTAAATTCTTAAAATTTTATTTTTGCTTATATTTTTATAAACTTCGGATGACACTTACATTAGTTTAGTTGAATGTGAGACACAGATGAAGACTTTTGTGCTAGGGACATCTGTTGAGATATTGCTTGAACTATTAGTATATTGAATAGTTTAGTTTGAAAAATCTTCTGAGGCACACAGCATTATAATTATTTTTTTTACTACGGAACATTTTCATTATTTAAATATAAGTTTTATTAAATATTATAACAAAAATATTTAATTACTATTCTGTTACTGTTACATAATAATACGAGTATTATTACTTTGTTTAAATTAATTTATCATCAATATAAATTATGTCTTCTTCGTTAGCTGTATTTGAGCTCCCGTCCTATCGATTTGTCCTTAAAGTTTTATAATACTCATGTTTAATAGGAGGAATGAATTTCAACAAGTCCATTATATCTTTCCTCTTTTCTCTTGTCACAATTCTACCTGTTGGATGTAATAAAGGTTGGTCTACATTTTTCAGACATACTGGTCTACCTGCTACACAGTTTTTTATATTAATGACATTAAATTCGGTATCTTCGTTAAAATCACACTCGAATTGTATGAAGTGAGGTTTTGACTTTTCTAATTTTAGCCATTGGGTTTTGAGCCAATTTACTGGTATCCCGGTAACTGGTACCTTTCTGTTATCTTTCTAGAATTTTCTAAAGTGCTTGTAGAGAAAAGGTCCTGGTGCGTCATTTGAACCATATGAAACAGATTTCTTTTTACAGGTTTTTATTAAATTATACCAATCATCTAAAAAAGCGAAAAAAAGTTCTGGACTTTTTTTGCTTGAGATTCGATAATAGCAAATTGTGAATGATTAGGCAAGTAACTGTGTCCACTTACCAGAAACTGTACAAGTAATTTCAATAAACTTAAAACAGTTTTAATATTTCTGTTTTGTCCCGTACATGAGTCTGAATAGGTTATTACTTTTTAACAGTTTTTTCACAAATTTGTATATACTTTACTAGACATGAAGACATTTACTGAGACCCGCGAGATCCTTCAGTTTCCGGCCAAACGAACATGTGACTTATTTTTTTTATTTTTTTTTTTTAATTTATTTATTTATTATTGACTATTTAGTCTAAGAAACTGTGGCAGGCAATCCATAGCAATTTAAAACATACACACAATTTACAATATCATATTAACATAGAAAAAAAGAAAGAAAAACAAAACATTATTGTATTTAGAATTAAATAAGATTTAACATTAACATACTGAAAACTCATTATGAGATCTTGTCACTTCAAATCTGATCCTTTGATTAATCCGATAGTTTTTTTTATAATACATAAATATATGTATATTTAAATATTCTTCACGTAGCCAAGTTAGTGGTTGCTGTTGATTGGAATTTAAATTTGATTTTAACTTGTCTACTAGATCTCTCTATAATACATTCAACCATTTACTGATTAAGTGATCCTTCAACAGCCGTTTGTATTTCATAATATTGGACTCTATTCTAATAGCCTGGGGAAGCTCATTAAATAGAGCAGGACCCATATAAAATGGATTACTTTGGGAACGGCTTGTACTTACGGTATTTAAATAATATAATGAGCTTGCATTGTTTCTTGTACAATGTGAGTGAACTTCAGATACGGCTATAGGAGTGAGATTACATTTCATCAGAGCCATCTGATCTTTCTTAATAAACATCAACAATTGAAATTTCCCTAGAATCTCTAGGGGAAGTGTTTTGGAAGAGTACAAAGATTTAGTCGACATTAGTACTGGCAGGCATTTGATAGTTTTGATGATCCTGTTTTGAAGAACCCAAAGGCTTTTGATGGAATTTTTCGGTGTAGTAGTCCATAGCGAGCTCATATAACTCAATCTAGAGTTGATATATGCGTCATATAATAACCATGCTGTTCTTTCATCAATTAGACTTCTTATTCTCTTCAACGCAAATGCATAGGGCCAGATTTGTTTTTTAACTTTCAGTACTTGTTCCTTCCATTTCAGGTTTTGGTCAATGAGGAGCCCCAAGTAGGTAGTAGTTTCAACTTGCAGTATTTTATTATTATTTACTTCCAAGTAACGGGGAAAATGCGCAGGAAACTTTTTGTTTTGGAAAATTATGTAATTGGTCTTTAACATGTTCATGCACATTTTATTAGCAGTCAGCCAGTATTCTATTTTAGTAATATCTTGTGTCATTTGATCAAGAAGACTTAAAAAATCTGAAGATTTATACACTAGAACAGAGTCATCCGCATACATAAAAAGTTTTCCAGACAAGTCTATATTGAACATGTCATTAACGAAGAAGTTAAATAGAATTGGACCAAGAATAGAACCCTGCGGCACACCAGAAACCATTGTCAGCGGCTCGCTCTTAATACCATTTACCACCGTGTATTGGACCCGGCTAGTGAAATAAGATGTTAAAATGGATAGGGTGGCTACGGAGGGATTTAACTTTGTAATTTTTGAAAGTAGGATTTTATGTGGCACAGTGTCGAAAACTTTTTTAAGGTCTATAGAGAGCATCGATACATATTCCTTGCACTCTAAACCCAAATAGATTTCATTGAGTACAGACACTGCCGCTGACTGTGTGCTAGATGCTTCTACAAATCCAAATTGGTTAGCATGTATAATTTTATTGCACTTAAAATATTCATTTAATCTAGCTACAATTATTTTCTCAAATATTTTGGAGAACACATTCAGGATTGATATTGGCCGATAGTTAGATGGAGACATTTTATTTCCGGCTTTGAAAATAGGGTGAACTATTGAGGTCTTGGGACAGTCCGGAAAGTGGCCAATATGTATGGATTCATTGATTAACTTTACTGTTAAGGGGATGAGAAAAGTGTTACATTTTGTTATAAACTTCGCTGAGATTGAATCATATCCTGATGCAGCAGTTCGATTAAGATTATTTATTATTGTAGCAACTTCTAAATAATCAGTAACCGAGAGATTAAGTTGCGGAAGACCTTCATATTTTAAGTAACTGGAAAAAGGGGGCATTGTAGTATGGGTGGTTGTTCCGTCGGTTAGGTTTCCAATGTTTATGAAGTATTCGTTAAAAATATTAGCGATGTCGTATGAGTCATGTTTAACTTCAGACAAATTGTTAGGCAGTGCAATAATTGGATTCCTAGAGTACTCGTCATCTTTGTTAAATATCAACTTTTTTAGAACCGTCCAAGTCGCTTTGGAATTTCCTATAGATTGCTGGAGCGCACCAAGGTTGAACGCAGATTTGAGCCTTCTTTTAGTATATATTACTTGGTTCCGAAAATACTTGAATCTTTCTTTATAATAACAGTTACTAGGATATTTGTTTTTCAGACGATAGAAGACATTCCTTATCTTTAAAATAGATACAAATTCTTCGGTTACCCAGGTTTTAGTGGCATCCTTCTTTAATGATTTCGTATTAGAGGTAATGAGTTGCGATAGCTCATCACACAATTGTTTAAAAGTACTTATACAAGAGTCATTATTGCATATATAGGGAAGATAAGCGAAGACCCTATCGTAGTTAGTGACGCTAAACTGACGGGATATACGTTTAGGGATAACAATAGAATCGGATTTATCTACCAGTATAATTCGATGATCGAAATCGGGGGAGTCAATTAGGCTTATGTTAAATTTTGATAGGATTAGGTCAGTGATGACATGGTCAAGTACCGAGGGCGTTGAAGAAAATCGAGTGTAAAACTCGGGGCTCAAGTTGTTGAGTATCGTGTATCCACTACTAGAGACCACCGACTTCATCCAAGTCGTCTTATATTCACTTGAGCTAAACAAATTAATATTAATGTCACCCAATACCATTGATTTGGGGTATTTTTGTAAAACATTCTCAAGAATGTGAAAGAAAACACTATCTGGGCATTGTTTGGTGCGATATATACCAATCACTCTGCTATGACAGAGTGGTAAATTAACAACAAGGAAACTAGTACCATGCAGAGTTAATTGTTCTTCCTCTATTGCAACAGTAGAGTCAACAATAAACATTGCAATGCCACCACCCCTATCTGCGTCCCTACAACAGAAAAAACATTCATACCCGGGTAGAGTGTAAAATGGCACTTCGTTGCAATAAATCCATATCTCCGTAATTACGATAATGTGAGGTGGCGTGTTTAATGTTTTTAGAAAGTTACCAATATTTTCAAAATTTTCGCGGAGAGATTCTGCATTTATCAATACATACCTCAGACAACCATCGGTATAACTTGGCTCTGCGTTTAGATAGTGATTTAGTGACAAGTTGTTAAAAATTTCAGCTTCGGTAATATCAGTTGACGATTCCATAATATAAAGCGAAATAAATTTGAAATAACAAAATCCAGAATGAATCTAAAAATATAGAAAAAACAATATTAGTTTATTAGGAAAAGAAAATAGAAAACAAAAGAAAATATGTGTATGTTATAATGATATACAATAATTGAGATAGCTCGACGCAGATGTTACGTAATCGTTGACGCCTTGCCGATGTGAAGTAGTATTCAATGGGCTTCTAGTTGGCTGGTAGCTGTGACATGTAATATACAACCCTGGGAATGTCAGCCTCCTTCTCTTGAATGTAGACGTGTCCATTGTACCAACATTTAAATAGAATACCAGATCGTTGTAATTTCCTTGAGGCAGTCAGTAAAGCAGCAAAATGTTTTCGTAATCGATGGTTTATAATTAATTTTTTATTGGGTAGGCTAGTTGGAAACAATTGATGCAAGAAAATTGGTCCATTTTTTATTAAGTGAGCCATTACTGCTTGCTTCATGCTGCTAAATTTAAATGAGATAAATAGCTGTACAGTTGTGTGTATTTTATCTCCACTGCCTCTTGAATTAACTCTGTGGAAGTAGTTATCAACATCATCCAATTTAAATTTAAGTACAGCACCTAACTTTATTACAAACTGCTCGTAGTCAATAGTGTCCGAATTTGCAGAGCTCGGTGGAATCCCCAGCACAATTATATCATTTTTGAGTGACTGTTGCAGAACGAACTCGTTTTGATACTCTAAGGTGTCAATACGCTGTTGAGATTGGGCAACTTCAGAAGTAAGTGTTGCGATATTACGTGTGTTACCATTCACATTATCATTGATTGTATCCATTTTCACATTGATATCGTCGATTTTAGATTGAAGCTCTTGGCTGAGTAACTCGGTTCTCTGAATAATGTCACTATTTGAAGTACAAATGGCTTGTATTATATCCTTTAACGTAGGGCTTTCAATCGATTTCAAAGACGTTAATGTTAGAGTTTCAGCCACAACAATATTTTTTTGTTTTCTGGTAACGACATTAGATGTGGACCCCATTTTCACGGACGCACTTAATTATAAATTATTTTATGTAATCAACGCTTGCTATCGATATGTATGTATAGTGGATGGCATGCGGTAAAAATTACATCAAAAGATGAGCAGCACAGTATTGGTGTAAAAACGTACTTTCAATCTAGGTTAGTTATCCGCGTATGTGTGTATCTGGATTGTAATATTAATATATTAATTTCGCTGGTCCAGGGATACCGCAATTAATTAAAGGGTAATGGTATTCAATTTAACTCTCAATCGACAGCACCCGTATGTAAATATAAACCATATATAACTTGAATTCATTCAAGATAAAACCATTTTTCACAAACGAAATGTTAAGCACGTATAAATGATTATGCACAACGACTCAAATATGGCACACAAGGTATGATTCAAACAGTTACTTGTACGTGATGACAATGAAACGAAAACACTATAAATCACTGTTTAATAGCTAAGTTATTAACGCTATGTTTTCGACACTCTAATATGATACGATATTGTAATTGTAATTTAATTTATGAGCAGCACCGTTATTGATATAAAATGCACTTCCAATCAAGGTTAGTTATCCGTGTATGTGTGAATCTGGACGGATTGTAATAATAATTTCGTCGATCCAGAGATACTGTATTAATTACAGGGTAATGGTATTGAATTTTACTCCGAGTCGACACTTGTTATCCGTATATATGTATATACTGGAAATGTGGTAGATTACTCCAGTTCCAAAGCTGTTTTTCACATACAAAGTATTAAGCACGTATAAATGACTATGCACAAAAATATAAATATGACACACAAGATATTATTCATACAGTTTTTGTTCACAATGCACTATAAATCAACGATTCGACAGCCAACTTTTAACGGTATGCTACCGATATCCTCCGATCAAGATCAGCTATCCGTGTACGTGTGTATCCGCAATAATAATTACGTCAACCCAAAAATACGGTAATAAATTATATCGCGTGGTGATATAACAATAGCTTTAATTAAATAAGAGGTTTAAACGGAGAGAACTAATTAATTAGATGCACAAACAACTATCACATAATATAACACTATTGAGCACAATATAAAGCCATTAGTTTAATTATAATAATTTTTTTTTTCACATCAGCAAAGTACGACTTATTTATACTGCAGCCATCTTTTTCAAAGTTTCCACATAATTTACCCTATCAAGGTAGTCCTTTTTCAGGCAATTCATTAACATTTATTGTAAATTTTGATAATCACGGAGTTTAATAGATGTTATTTTTTAATTTTAATTAGGTAATTAAAATTAGTATGCATATATTTTATATAACTATTATATTTTTATTAAAATCGCGGCATCCAAAATTATAAACATATAGATTTCGCTTATAGTAAGCTACCGATGTAGTCAATTTTGGAAAGTGTAAGGCTTTTTCCAAGTCAAAAGAAAATACGAAAATGTCTTCAGCTGCTGCCATCCGATCTGCAGCCATATGATTACGAGCCTGTTCAGCCTTTTGCAAGTAAGCGTACTTTTCGATTTTTGCCATATTCATTTCCTCACTGTCTGAAGACTCAATTTTTATTTGTAGAGAATCACAAGTGTTGCACGTATCTTTGGACGGTTATTATCAAATAATCTATTTGGTTAAATTAAATTTAGTCGAGAACATATTGTAATAATATTTTTCTTTCATTGGCTCTATATTTTCGTCTGTACATTGCGAGTTCAATGTTTGCTGAGTTCGTACATCTTGTTAACATTTAACCGTTTTAGTGCTAAGCAATTTTTGCAAAAATGCATGAAAATTGCTTAACATATATTGATTAATTTAGAGGAAAAAATAATGGTGTCAAATAAAACACTCTAATAGAATAAGAAAAAGAATAAAAAAAAAATAAACATAAAATATCAATATTATTGTATTTTATTTCTTTTTGAAAATAAAAAATATAAAAAAATAGCCCAACAATTATGTTTTGCCGCACAAATAGCGTGTAGGCCTTTCCTACAGCGAACGCAAATAAGGCGGGATCGGTTTATCCCACTTCTTCTGCTGCTACACACTGCGCACTGGCGTAAGTTACGTCACGGTAATTTTTCCAGCGCAAATTTTTTGTTTGATGAAGATGGTTGTGTTGACACGCTATTTTTATGATTCATCCACTCCTTTTCGATATTCTCAATAATTTTCGATGTGAATTGGAGCCGGGTCATTTTTTTCGGTAGTGTTCGAAACATACAAAATATAAGAGTTGAGCACCATTCTTCCAAATATGTTGAATACTACTTTTTTCCAATATTTTAGGGTTCTTCGCTCGTCCAAATACACGTACAACATTTTGTCAATATTTAGAAATCGAGTCGCACAGCATCCAAAATTTGGTCCCCCATTTATGGTGTTTTTTGTTTGGAATGTATTGTTTTTTGGCAGAATGGCAGTGAGTATCAACTAACGACTCATCGATGGATAATTGTTGATTTGGTATATAATGCCGCAGAAATACAGTATTTGCATGTTTGACAAGCACATCAAAGCTGCCACATGGGTCATAATCCGGATGGCCTGGTTCAAATAATAACCAATTATCAACCAAGTGAAAAAACTTCAAAATCAGTTGGAACCCTTGAAAACATTGTCTTAAATCATTGTATGTGCCCGGAATTTTTTATCTAATAACTATTAAGCTTTTTTGTTATCCCCATTTCGAGTAAGATGGCAATAAAAGCTTTAATTTCTTATATTGTTGTCGCCGGCCACTTTTTTGCTTGAAAATTATCCGATACGAGGGCAAAAACTGATCAGCATATCGTTTTGTTTCCCTTACGATGGTTCCGAGCAGTGATATGGTAAAGAATAAGTTGAAATAGGTTATGGGTGTTTTATCGGGAGGAGGCGTCCGTCTAGGTCCAGGAATCTCGAAAAAATCATTTGTTGCTTTAGAAAACACTTTTGTCGGAGGAATTTTGACAAAAGTTAATGTTTCTTCTGTTTCTGAAGATAAAGAGGAGATAGAAGACTCACTTTCAATCCTCAATCTTTTTCTTCGATGCGTTATAATACTGCTATTATCACTACTTGTATCTGTTATTTCACCCTCCGTAGAATTACTAGGAATCGAATCAACGTTCGAAATAATAGCACGTGCCATGGTTATTTTTTTTAAATAGTATAAAAAAACGGAAAAAGTAATGTTTAAATGTATAAGAATGCACTCTCGTTACAAATTATGCGCGAGGTTAGAGTACGTCCATCCCCACGGAGCACCAAAAACACTCTGAAACGCGCACCGTTTTTGCGCTGCGTCGCAATTTTCGATATAAACGATCGCAGCGCTTTTGGGCCGCGTAGCATTCTAGCGGTTAAGTCCGGATTTAAGTGTTTTATCTGTGGATTATAAGCTCTTGTGTGGTGACTTGTGTAGGCCGGAAAAGAGTTTATATGTTTTAAAACATAAGTGTCATCGATTTTATTGCCTGGAACATGGTGACCACAACAATCAATCAACAACGAAACTTGTTCTTTACAACAACAATTGCATATTCGCCCGTCGTTTATCTGATAAGTATCTTTAAAATATTTTTTTCAAACCGAAGTATCATATGTTCCGCTTCTTCGGAAATAATAAGTGAATGAACGTGATCTTGAAAATTTACTGCTATCTTCCGGACGCCTTCTTTTTACTTCTGTTAGTTTTAATACACCTTCTTAAAATAATATGTTGCTCAAGGTGGGTTTCTAACTGATAAAATGTCTCTACGACAGCTTTCCTTTCATCCGAACTGATTTTTTCAACGCACTTCTGACGACATCGACATGGCAGATTTACAAATGTTTTTTCAGGTACTAAATATCCACTTCTATTTCTGTATCTTAAACCTTTTATTCTTTTACGCTTGTGGACATTTCGGTCCCATTCAGCAGGATTACGGCTTCTTTTTCGTCCAATCGAATTATTTGTTGTGTTTTTTCATTGCTATGATCAGATGACGGATCCGAATAAATACAAAATCGTTTGTGAAAAACACTTTTGGGATAATTTCATCAGTGTTTAGAGCCTTAAGAAAACCTCTCTTGTTAACACCAGAAAAGGCTGAATTAGTTGTTATGGCCATTGTGTGCCTACATAATTATTTAAAGAGTAGCAAAACACCCAGAAATAGTTATACTTCTCCAGATGTTTCACATACAGAGAAAGAAGGACACCTCGTACAGGGCAGTTGCAGACAAAGCACAAATGGGCATCAGAATATTGCGAATGTTCCTCGTAGAACGACAGCACATACAAAAGAAATTAGAGAAGAATTTACTACTCATAATTGTTTCTGCTGAGTTTATGGTTCTCCTCGGTTTATCTTTATCAAGTAAAAAATGGAAAGCTTTGGAAGGAGAACCAATCCGATTTGTAGATTTGTGTAGCATTAAAAGTTGTACATAAATTTGTTTACTCACTCTTGCCTGGGAATATTTGTGGAGTCTGCAATTTCTTGCCATGCATCGTTCTTTTTAATGTTGGGAAATGCAACTTATGTTTTCGGTTCTACAGCAGTTCTTGACGTTCGTATTATAGTATGAACAATATTACGGATTCTCTTTCCATCTTCATAATTACGTTCAATAAATTTCAATAAAAAAGATAAATGAATCTTTCTAACAAAAAAATAATAATTTTGATTTGTTATTGACTGACGACTAGACCTCAATCATTTCCACACATGGCTTGAGCACTAAAAATGGGAGGTGACATTCAAATTTGTAAATGTTTACGCCGAACACGTTCGGCACAAATTTTTGAATATGTGGATTGTGAACCCACCTTAGCGACAAAAATGTATTCGACAACCATTGCATTATCGAGCAATTTTGAACGGAAACCTACTACCGGTGGAAATTCAATTTCGAAAATCTTCTAACAAATTAGCCATTGCTCTACTAAAGAAATACGGAAATTGCATCTATGCATCATGTCATATCTACCAAGGTCACTTTAAAATTTTTTTATCGATTATGTTCGTAAATAATTTTCAATTCATTTAAATTTTGCGGTCGTATTTTATGATTCAGCCCAGAATTTCACCCACAATTTATTGCATTCCAACTCCATTATATAGGGATGTCTACATCTTTAAGTGGGCAACACTGTTTTTGTTTGACATCCGATTTGACAGCCAACATTTGCTTTGTCATTAGTTTGATTTGCCATTCCATAATGAATAGACCCACGCCAGAGCAATGCTTGCAAATTGCTGAAATTGGTTATCAAAATAATAGTTCTGTTCGCTAAACTCATCGTGCATTACGTAAATTTTACGGTCGTCATAATCGTCCATCAGTAAGATGTCAAACAGAGCGTACCGAACAAGCGATAGACGCTGTACAGCGTATCATTGATGGAAGATCCAAATCAATCAATTCGATGTTGTCATCCGCACACGCCACCAATTCGACCAAAATGGGCTAAAGCACAAGTTGATCTTGATGTTGGTTTTTCAAACAAAATTGTGTTCAGCGACGAAGCTCACTTTTGGTTGAATGTGTACGTTAATAAACATAATTGTCAGATTTGGAGTGAAGTAATCCACAAGCCTTTGCCGAAATACCATTACATCCACCATTGGTCCATAAGTCTTCAAAAATGATGATGGGCGGAATGTTTCATGATTTCTAACTTTTTGTACTGCAACTGGCTGGCACAAATCATTATAATATATGGTTCCAACAGGACGGTGCCATATGCCACACAGCGCGGGATATAATTAATTTGCTCAAAGAAACATTTGATGAAAGACTAATTTCACGTAATGGTCCCGTTAATTGGCCACCCAGATCGTGTGATCTAACTCCATTCGATTATTTTCTTTTATTTTTATTTCATATGTTAAGTCACTTGTCTACGCCGATAAGCCAGAGACGACTGAACACTTGAACACAACATTCGGCGAGTTATTAGTGAGATACGACCGTAATTGTTGCGAAGAGTGATCGAAAATTGGACCTCCAGATTACGTGTTGTACGCACCAGCTGCGGCGGCCACATGACCAAAATCTAATTCAAGCATTAATGACATAAAATTATCTATCCAACAAAGCTAGTTTCACTGATATCCAAAATTGTTTTCTTTGTTCTATTTTAATTTAAATTTGCGAACCTCTAAAAACACCCTTTATTTGTTGAAAAAATCAAAAACTACAAAGTAACAATAAATATAAAAGTACTCCATAAAATACAATATAAAATAAAAAAACAATATTGTAACGAGCACGACTTAGAACCGACAAAGGAGCGATCGGGATGCTTCAGCTTCGCCGGTTGATTTTCGCTCTGTTAACAGAATTCCCCTGTAATTCTATATGAGGTGACTTGCAGCACGTTTGCCGGCTAGGTGAAGACGGTGGGCGGGGTTTTGTCACCAATTACAGAGGACGAGATGTGCTGCACTTTAATTAGACTCACATTGATGATTCACTGGTAAAAAAAAAACGGTATGCAAACATGTTCCTTACATTACAAAGAAAGTTGAATTGTAAATGAGGAGATACCACTAATTGATGATATACTAATAAAATGTTATATGGTGCAAAAAGGAATGATAACGGGATAATGATTGATTAGAAGAACAAGGTACTGTTAGATATGATCCGTTTTCGCAAGGTCGAGATATTATGACCACATGCTCACCACCGTCCCTTTAGGCTATACCGCGCATCTAGTTTGGTATGCCCCTATAAGAAATAATATGTTAAGCCATGCTATCTAAGAAACTATTCACACATAACGATGCTCCTCATTAGATAAGAACATATAAATAACCATGGCGAAACAAATCAAATTCAACTACTAAACTACACAATGAGATCATACAGTGGAATAAAAAAAATTACAATTATAGTTCACGAAATAATTATTGGTATAAAACTTGTAAATTTGCTTAACATGTATAATGAATATAATAAAAGAAAAGTATTCATAAAAAAGTTAAACACAAAAAAAATTAAACACTAAATTTTTAAATAAATATTATAATAGACCATGCAAGCATTTTAGGATCCGCGGTCCTTAAATAATAAATTCTTAGAAATCATATAAATAATATATGTATATATATAGTTATAAACATAAATATAAATGTAAATCGATAAACTTTTAATAAATAAATCGTTGCATAAATATAGTAAATATAATAAATATAATTTGAGGAATAAATAAATAAATATTTTTTAAATATAGTTTAGTTTAATAAATATAGTTTAAAGAGTAGAAAAATTGTGGGTTAGCCACATGTTAAAAACTTATCCTGTTACATATGTGATCCGATGATGTAGCATGATATCGAAATGGCGGTAAAATTTCATGCGACGCCGATGCAAATTTTCCGATATATCCAGTAAATAAACAGAAATCTTTTTTCTTTTCAATTTTTCTATTTTTGTTTGTCCTAGTGTGGTATTTTGTGTTTAGCCCGCTATTACCAAGGTACAAATCTGGCGATAAAATTCGTTTAAGCGATCCGTAATTGTTATCAATTTTCCAGGGACAAATATTAAACCCGAATAATTTAAACCCCCTTTGGTAACAAAATATTGTCGCGGAAATGCTGGTAGCGCAACCAAATATCGCGCACAACCGTAACGCCTCGTATCTTTTTGTTTGATTCTCACGTCTTCTGTATTTCCGCGACCACAAATTAATTTTAGATACACAATCAATATTAAGTTTTAATCTAGGTAAATGCCAATGGCGAATGCAAGTAACAATAATTATTGTTGTTTGTTATAACTTTCCCTACCACACTGTATTCTAATTAGAATATTTAACTGGCACGACCCAAAACAGAATGAATGATGGGAAAAATTATCTTAATTTATTGGTGATCAATGATTGTTGTTGTTGTTATTCATAGAGGGGAAATAAACGAACAAAATTATCAAAAAAAATCATTTCGATAACCATTGCTGCACCATCTATGAATTGTCAATCAAATCACAAGATTATACCAATAAACATAAATCATGTCCCACTTATTAATTTTGACAAGATACCAAACAAATTAATAATTCAAATTTTCATAGCATGACCTCATCATCTACGGACCAAGCGAAAATGCAACCAAGAATATGTCCTTAACCGCCGTGGAACATTACAAATGTTACAATATAAGATAAATATGTAACATATGTACTGTACATATTGTTATATAATATATAACAATATGTACAGTTAATCATTTATAGAAAATATTTTAAAACTAAATATATTTATATATTGTTCAAACAAAAAATTTCAAAATGAATATTTTATAATATCACATATCATTATATCACACAAAATATGTAAATTTTGTATGTTTATCGCAAAATAAAAAGTAGAATGAAAAGGGACAAACTTACAGCAATAGCTACATCTAACATCTTTAACCTATTTATGGGTTAAGTTAAGCAATTTCTAATTTTATCTTAGGTTTACTACACAAATCTACATTAAAAAACCTTATGTAATAATATAAACGTGTTCTCACCATATACTTTAAGAGATAGATAATGGGGAAATCCAGATAACCAAAGAAATATTAACCTTCTTCATTTTGCTATAAATATTATATGAAATATTACAATTGTCAACTGACCCTATGTTTTTCCTCTAGACGGCCTATTAAGTTAATAAAATTGTAATGAGGTACTAATAAACTACCAAAGGGTCCGATCTCGGTCGAGTAAGCTTTAAAGTGAACAAACCTGTTCTGATCATCTATTTCTAAATTAATTTCAGTTTACAAACATCGCAATTGAGAACTTCCATACACTTGGTCAAAATGTACCCTGAGAAACAAACTAATGCACTTGCACTTGAAGTGGGTAACTCTTTAAGATTAGTACTAACCGTGGGCCACGTAACACTTGAATTGCATCGAGAACTGACGACTCGATCGTCGGGTAGGGCGTTGTTTGCTAGCAAATCTACAAAATCTTGACATTTAAAAACTGTGAACCAAAAAGCTTTTTAAATGTTCTTAAAAACGAATGGGCGTTGGATTTTTAGAATTCCCGCTCTGTTGGCGAAGCGAAAAAAATTTTAGGACAGACTTGGTTAAGACGTCTAGTTATTAGATAGGAATAATATTAATGTAAATCAGCAAAAATATCGAGAACTGCGCGAATTGAAATTTTCGAACCAATTTTTACAAATTTTCCAATACACTTAACTTTCTTTGAAATGTTTTGCTCATTTTGATTTATGATCGTTAGCTTACTAAGAAAAGAGAGAGCGTCTTCTGGAAATTTAGCTTGGCTTGATGAGCCATTAAAAGCATTTTTAAACATCATTTTGCCGTGGATTGTTAATGAATTCATTGTGTCAAACAATTCGGCAGTTTTTAGAAATTTAGCTGTCCCAACGGCGGATTGAGGAAGGAGATTATTCGAAATATAAGATTGTAAGCAGGAATAAACAGGATTGCTTAAAATTTTAGTCGCAACTTTTACCTTCATTCGCTGGAAATGAGTTGGATAAATATGGGCCTCTGTAGGCCTGGTAGGTAGATTATTCGATTTGTCGAGATGATAGGCTTCCTGGACATATTTCCAAGATGTACAATAATTTTTAAAAAAACCTCTTGCCACAGGTAATGGTTTTGGCGAATCGAAAATATAATATTACTTTTTGTTATTTTACTGTTAGCAAGTCTAACGCATTTCCATCCCATATCACTTACTATGAATCTAACACATAATCCGGTAATATCTACTTTGTCAAGGGAGTAATATTGATCCACACTAAATCGCACAGCTATTGTTGTGAACTGGTGACATCGATCGATAAAGAGGAAGTCCAATCGAATATGGACATCCTCTTTATTTTGGGGTTTTGTTTCTTCGACCTTTTGACCGAGGTACTTGCGTATTTGATTCTGTTCAGTTTGTTTCTAAACTAGGTTGATCAACTGCCCGGAAATTGCGACTAGTTGAGCCGTTATCAGGTCCAAGTCCATTTTTCGGTTTGGCTCTTCAATTGGGCTTAATTTTTCTGTGCGGTTTCCTTCTTTGTAAGAAATTTTGTGACATTTACGTACACTGATTGAAAATATGTAATTGTCTTTGCGCGTCAATCTAGTGGTGTGCGATGGTAGACTTTCCGTGATTTTTAGCTCTACATATCTACGTTGTAGTGTAAGCGGAGTACTAAAGATTAGCTTTTATTTTATCGTGTCTATCTAGTAGTGCACGAAAGGTTAGTAGTCGTAAAATTTTAATAAGATTTAAGTTTTGGAACTACTTAGACACTATACACTAATAAATAATTCAAAAATCTTACCTCGGTATGTGATTTCTCTAACTGCGGTCGTTGGGAGCAAGTCCTGGTATTGGTGTTGCAATGTGTGGCGGAATTCTCGAGTCATCTGGCGGTTTACAACCTTTAGCCAGAGATGTTACGAGTAAAAACTTGGTATGTCGGTTTTAATTACAGAGCAGAGCGAGTATACTTTACTTCCTTAAAAAGGATTCTCTGGCTATATAAATACTCTACTCTAATCAATAATCGATTCTAGTGTAAATGTAGCCTATAGTGATGTTCAAAATTGGTGTAACCAAATCTTTTTTACCTGATCATTCAACTGTTCGAAAATACAAACTGGTTCTTTCTAAAATGATTAGGTTAAAGATCATATTGGAATTTGAAATTTTGTTTGATTTGGTTCTTATTGTTTTTTCTTTTCTGAGAGAAATAGACTAAAAATTATGTGTCTCGTTCTGTGTATCGATTTTGTCCCAAATGTGTGAAACGAAATGAGTGTAACCGGAAAGATATAGTAGTACTATTTATGTTTATGTTGGTTAGTGACGCGCGTATAATTGGTTTGCTTTACTATACACATGCAAACCACGTGGCATTGTTTATTTGTTTATTCTATTAACCCTTGATGAGATTTTGGATTCCTATATTGAGGAGGGCGATTGCGCTCTTTGGCACTCAAAGAGTTAACCATTGTAAACGCCATATTATTGTGTTGTTTCAAAAAATTAAGAAAAATTCATCATTTTGGAACAATATGATTGGTCGAAAAAATTCTTTAAACGAATGAAAAGACAAATTAACGCAACACTGAATCCGCCTTTACAAGATAGTGTTACTTTTTAAATATTTATGTATTTTCGATTTTTTTTTTAATAATTAATATTTTATTTTTAAAATTTATTAAATTTAAATTAAATTTGTTTATAAAATTTTAACATATAACATGTAAACATATAAAATTAATTTATTATATAGAAATATTAAATATAAAATACATTAGCATGTTAAATAATGACACTCCACAGCTCGTGAGCAGACGTAATGCGTTGAGAAAAGGAAATAAGCACCATAACAATTAAACCGATTCACCCGGATCGCGTTATTTTGGTACTGTCCATCATAAAAATGACACAAATACGAACAAAAGAAAAATAAAAATACAAAGACATAATTGTGTATTATACAGTGTATACGTATTCGATATTTTTTGCTTCACTCATTTTAAATGAGTAACTCACGGGACAAAATAGATCTCTTGTTTTAGTGATTTTAAAATTATCCAAATTATTGAAGTCGACATTTTCGTTTCCCTCTTATTTTGTTTCTAAACCTTAGTTTTAATTTCAGTTTTGTACCGTAGAACAAATTACACATCTACAATCAAAAGCTTCAATACAATTATTTTCTATCCTTACATTATTTAATTAACCAATCTAAAACGAAATTTTTATTCAATTATAGCCTAACGTCATATACTGCTTATTTGGATGGTATTTGCACTCACCTGCATCTGTTGATTTAATTTCCAGTATATTGAGATAATTAATAGTTCTTGAGGGCGTTGATTTGACTATTGAAGCCGAGGTAAAGCCAGTATAGGAACCATGCGTAGATTTTAGCGAAAAAAAACTAGATATAATTTTTTTTCGATTAAATAAAAATAAATGGTTGCAACCAAAACTGCTATACAAATTTTGTGCATGCATCCAACATAAAACAACTCAATAAATTTAGTCAAAATTTTATCAGTACATATGGAGGGTACATATAAAAAAATTAAAACTCCATATTTTAAGTAAAATAAATTTTATTTTATGTTTTTCAATTTTATTCAATTTTTTTAAATAAAATTAAACATTTTATTTATTTTATTTTTATTTATGATAACGTACATTTTCTATTACATTTAGTTGGATGGGTACATCTCTTCAAACCTAATAAAAAATGGAAATTATTTTCAGGCAAATTTATTGAAATGAAAATTAAAATCATCTTACTTTTATGTTTTATACACGTCTAATAAGATTTTCTTATAACTTTTATACACTTTTTTAATTATTTAAGTTTGTTAACACAAACTAAATTTAAATCTTAACAAAAAATTTAACCGCCAATGCGAAATGTCAAATTGAATTATGTAAACATAAACAAGATGAACAAAAGTTGCACACGCGTTTGTTCAAAAAGTAAAATATTAAAAATTGTACGTGCGTTTTTCTAGCAACTACAAGAAATTATATCTAATTTTTTTTTTCGCTAAAATTTACGCATGGTTCCTATACAGATCAGAAATTACAATGAAAAACGGCCTAATGAAACCATAAGATTGTTTCATTTGTTGACAACTATTTATTTTACGACTAGTTTACTTACATGCACGGAGCTCTTACGCTTAACCAAGATCACCAATATTAAAAATCAACTTTTCAAAAAAAAATCATTTTGTATGTATTTTTTAAATTAAAATCAAACACCGGGTTAATTTTTGTATACGTAATTTACAAACAAAAACAACAATTCAGACAGAAAAAGACAACTCGTAAAAATAATTTGACACAAATTTAAGGTGATTACAACGTGTGTGACTTGGTTGCAATGCAATATTAAATATTTATATGAATTAAATATTGCAACCAAGTCGCGCACAGTGTAAATCACCCCAAATTTCTTAATAAAAACAATGCAGGAAAACAAAAACAAATTTGAAATTAGTACTACAACACAATATTATTTACAAGAGAAGGAAATTGTTAGATTTCAAGGGATTTTGCATGTTGTACGTACGTTCGTAAAATGTAAGTGCAAAGATTAGAATATTATTTTAATTGAACATCGAAAAATGACGACCGTCACGAAGAGAAATTATTTTCATTAAATAATACCTGCAAATCACACAAGTAAAATAAACCAGTGCACCTAGAATACTACAGGCCACACTGCTTTCTGTGTCATTAAATTTATGTCTACAGTTTATTCTTTGAACCACAGACGGCAGTCATGTTCATAAAAAGAATAAACGAAAATAAACAGAAAAAATAAAATATTTATACGAGTGCAAAAGTAAGGTTATGTCTTCCTTTAAATTACAAGAAATGTGTACACATTTTGTACGTATTTACATATTTAACACAATTTAAAATGCCTAATTTTATAATAATATTATGAATTAATAAGGGTGATTTTTTTGTGGTTAGGATTTTCATGCATTAGTATTTGACAGATCACGCGGGATTTCAGACAAGGTGTCAAAGAGAAAGATGCTCAGTATGCTTTGACATTTCATAATGAATAGACTTACTAACGAGCAACGCTTGCAAATAATTGAATTATATTACAAAAATCAGTGTTCGGTTCGAAAAGTGTTTCGCGATTTACGTCCGATTTATGGTCTACATAATCGACCAAGTGAGCAAACAATTAATGCGATTGTGACCAAGTTTCGCACTCAGTTTACTTTATTGGACATTAAACCAACCACACGAATGCGTACAGAAGAGAATATTGCGTCTGTTTCTGAGAGTGTTGCTGAAGACCGTGAAATGTCGATTCGTCGCCGTTCGCAGCAATTGGGTTTGTGTTATTCGACGACATGGAAGATTTTACGCAAAGATCTTGGTGTAAAACCGTATAAAATACAGCTCCTGCAAGAACTGAAGCCGAACGATCTGCCACAACGTCGAATTTTCAGTGAATGGGCCCTAGAAAAGTTGGCAGAAAATCCGCTTTTTTATCGACAAATTTTGTTCAGCGATGAGGCTCATTTCTGGTTGAATGGCTACGTAAATAAGCAAAATTGCCGCATTTGGAGTGAAGAGCAACCAGAAGCCGTTCAAGAACTGCCCATGCATCCCGAAAAATGCACTGTTTGGTGTGGTTTGTACGCTGGTGGAATCATTGGACCGTATTTTTTCAAAGATGCTGTTGGACGCAACGTTACGGTGAATGGCGATCGCTATCGTTCGATGCTAACAAACTTTTTGTTGCCAAAAATGGAAGAACTGAACTTAGTTGACATGTGGTTTCAACAAGATGGCGCTACATGCCACACAGCTCGCGATTCTATGGCCATTTTGAGGGAAAACTTCGGAGAACAATTCATCTCAAGAAATGGCCCGGTAAGTTGGGCACCAAGATCATGCGATTTGACGCCTTTAGACTATTTTTTGTGGGGCTACGTCAAGTCTAAAGTCTACAGAAATAAGCCAGCAACTATTCCAGTTTTGGAAGACAACATTTCCGAAGAAATTCGGGCTATTCCGGCCGAAATGCTCGAAAAAGTTGCCCAAAATTGGACTTTCCGAATGGACCACCTAAGACGCAGCCGCGGTCAACATTTAAATGAAATTATCTTCAAAAAGTAAATGTCATGGACCAATCTAACGTTTCAAATAAAGAACCGATGAGATTTTGCAAATTTTATGCGTTTTTTTTTAAAAAAAAGTTCTCAAGCTCTTAAAAAATCACCCGTTACTTACCAATAGCTTTTTATTAAATTTTAAAATATATTATTAAAATATTTTTCTTGTTGTTTGTTTCCAATTTTTTTTTTATCAATATGACAGCTTAAACAGTAAAAAATCAAAACAATCTTTATAATTTTAGTGCTGCCTACAATAGTGAAAGAAGGAACTGACGATATAAATTGACGTCATATAGTAAATTTTTTAAAGCAGTGTGGCCTGTAGGTGCACTGAATAAACTAAATAATTTTCTATGATAGTGTACGAAGAAAGAGCATGAGCAATGAGCATCGACTTACGTCATACATACTACGTAACTCAAATACAAACAAATACAAAATACGAAAAAAGAACTATATCGATTTTGTCCCGTGAGTTACTCATTTAAAATGAGTGAAGCAAAAAATATCGAATACGTATACACTGTATAATACACAATTATGTCTTTGTATTTTTATTTTTCTTTTCTTCGTATTTGTGTCATTTTTATGATGGACAGTACCAAAATAACGCGATCCGGGTGAATCGGTTTAATTGTTATGGTGCTTATTTCTTTTTCTCAACACATTACGTCTGCTCACGAGCTGTGGAGTGTCATTATTTAACATGCTAATGTATTTTATATTTAATATTTCTCTATAATAAATTAATTTTATATGTTTATATGTTATATGTTAAAATTTTATAAACAAATTTAATTTAAATTTAATAAATTTTAAAAATAAAATATTAATTATTAAAAAAAAAATCGAAAATACATAAATATTTAAAAAGTAACACTATCTTGTAAAGGCGGATTCAGTGTTGCGTTAATTTGTCTTTTCATTCGTTTAAAGAATTTTTTCGACCAATCATATTGTTCCAAAATGATGAATTTTCCTTAATTTTTTGAAACAACACAATAATATGGCGTTTACAATGGTTAACTCTTTGAGTGCCAAAGAGCGCAATCGCGCTCCTCAATATAGGAATCCAAAATCTCATAAAGGGTTAATAGAATAAACAAATAAACAATGCCACGTGGTTTGCATGTGTATAGTAAAGCAAACCAATTATACGCGCGTCACTAACCAACATAAACATAAATACTACTACTATATCTTTCCGGTTACACTCATTTCGTTTCACACATTTTGGGACAAAATCGATACACAGATGTATTTAACCAAATATAGACTCATTGCACATTTTATTTTTATTTTATCTTCAAAATACATAAGGAACATATCATTTTCATTTATTTTACGTGATGCGTTAAAGTAGGTAATTCAATAAAATAAATTTAAAAATAAATGGCTATAAATAAATGTTTGGGAAACGAACAATCCACTCCATAAAATTTATATTTCCATTAAGAAATACGATTTTTTGAAGATTTTTCGATGTTAATCTATTTCGACGTTCACTCACAATCAGGCCAGTTTTTGAAAATATTCGTTCTGAAGGAACGGAAGACGCAGGAATTCCCAAAAATCGCTTGGCAATTCGAGCTAGTCTAGGATAAATTAATTCTCGAGTTTGCCACCATACCAATGGATCATCTCTGCGCGGTAATAACACATCTTCGTTATATTGACGTAATTCTATAATGGCCTGAGCGTTTGGATTAGATGTTGGTCTAGCAGGACACTGAGCATCGAAATAGTTCCAAATTGAATTTGAGTTGTCTACTTCGTCTTTACTTTCCCTGTTGCAATCTCTGTTGTGTTTTGTTCTTTTTGGATAATGTCATTCATTAATCTTAATAATCTGTCTTTGGCTTGGTTTTTTGTTGTTTCGGAAAATGTCCTAGCCTTAAATCTTGGGTCCAGATATGTGGCCATTTGCAAAATATAATTCTTTTCAACGTTTTGAAAACGACTTGTAATACTAGCCAACAATGTGTCCACCAACTTGAGAGCAATTGTAGAAGTTATTCTACTTTTTATATTAATTAGGTATCTCTTTAGGCCATCGATTGATACCATTATTTTCGAAATAGTAACTGTATTTTCAGCTCCCAGTTCCGCGGTTAGACCATCAAACGGTTTTAGTTGATGCATATGTCTTTTAATGCAGTCATTTCGATAGTCGAAAGCATTTCTATAGGGGCGTGTAGTAGTGCAACGGCAGCTTCCACTGGTTCTTGCAGATGGCAAAATCTGAAATATTTTTATTAATAACATATGTAAAATAGTGTATAATTTAGTTATACGTTTGAAGAATAATTTTACTTTCTTTACCTTTCAAACATATGGAACGTAGAATTCCATCGGGTAATAACGTCGTTAGTTAATTTTAATGGCGTGTTTGTTCCAGTCATTTGGGTTTGTATGTTTTTAAGTTTGTCGGTTGCCAACGAACTTCTATGAAAAAAGTCGACGATTGATTTTACCTTTTTTTGGATGTCGTGTATCTCTTTCACCCCTTCTTGTACTACTAAATTAATTGTGTGGGCAAAGCATCGAAGGTGTTCATAACCAGCAGCTTTAATGGCAGCTGTCATATTGGCAGCATTGTCTGTTACTACGGCATTTGTATTTTTTTCTACGGAAAACTGTAACAAACATTTCTTCATTATTTCTTTTAAATTCTCCGCTGTGTGTCTCGGCGACGATATGTCGACACAGTCCAATAGAGCATGGCCCATTTTCCAATCTTTTGTGATTATATGTCCCGTGAAAGCCATGTAGCTTTGCATATTTATAGACGTCCATATGTCCGTAGTTATTGAAATATTTTCGGCTTGGCTTATAAATTCGTTTATCTTTATGTAACACGAATCGTATGCCTGTGGCAACAAAGATTTCGTTATCATCGAACGTGATGGTAACTGATACGTAGGATCAAGCGCTCTGCTATATACGACAAAACTTTTGTCGGTTACAACAGAAAATGGTTGATAATCTTGAATAAGAAATTTTAACAAGGCTGCGTTGATTCGTCTTTGTCTATTAACCGATGCTGGTCGTACTACAAAACTAGTAAGCTTTGGTTGCTGCAAATTTAGTGGCCGGCAATTTGACAAAGTTAACCCGGAATTTATGAATTCATTTAACGGGGATTGCTCCGACTACACAACTGTAGTTTCTCTAACATGTGCTGCTATCGAAGTATGTAGTTGGTACGTTAAAACCAGTTGACGTGGAAGGGCGTACCTCATGTTCATTAGTTGCTATGTTTGGTGTAGCACATCCACCTGCTTTCTTTAAGGTAAGCGGCAATAAGGTCGAATGTTTATGTATAAGGTGACGCCGAAGGTTCGTTTTGGTACCCCCTTTATAAGACAACACACTTTTGGATAGATTACATTTCGCTTTCTGTTCATCCACAGGAGTGAAGTGGAGCCAAATCTCACTTCGTTTTCGTTGTAAATGTAAACTTGCCATATAATTTTTGTCAGTAAAGGTAGGTTATAATTTTAACACAAAAACTAACACTTCGTTTTTAATCTTCAAATTCAACAAAAACTCAATTAATTATTTATTTTTCGAAAACTTTTATTACGAACGTTTAAAATTTTATAATTCTAAAAACTTTAGAGGTAAAATTTCCGTCGTAACGGTTAACAAATTTGTTTCTCTTGTTTCTCTCTAAATCATAACTTTCCGTATACTGATACTTACGCCAAAATAAATAATTTGTTGAAAAATTAAGCCAACGTAAAATAGTCGTAATTTAAAAATAAGTAGCTCGAACTGAAATGTGCAAAAAGTTTCCATACGTCCATCATCCAGTTCTTGTTGAGATCTCGCAGTACAAAATATAGTGATCATTTTTCCAATTTGTTACGTCAGTAACTTAATAGGTTAGTCGTAAATTTTAAATTCAGTTAAAAGAAAACACCAAAAATTCAAATCCGTCTTTTACCGTCTCCAATTTTTATTTCTTATGAAATTGCATTTAAAATTAATTATTATGCATTAACTATCATATAGTACATAATATAATATATGAGTCTATAACCAATAAGAAGTATGTAATATAACAATTAAAAAGGTGCATAATGATATAATCAAAATTGGATTAAATGGTCCAATTTGAATATATTATATATACCAACGTATACAAATGTACATGTTTATTTCAGATGGGTTTGAACGACTCGGTATTTTACCGGATACCGGCCATGGTTGCCGTTATTACATCGATAACCGATCAGGGACATCATTCACTTTCACTGTATCTTTAATTTCATTTCGCTATTTCTTCTATTCGGTCATTAGAATTTGATCTTCTGAACATTTTGAACGGCGGTTGAGCTTAAATTTCATTTAACATTTTAATATCCTTTGAATCTCTGTTAGGTGAATCGTGATTACAACAAACATTATCGTTGATTATTGTGTTTCTTCTTTCCATAGCCTCTTGCCAATGCCAATCAGTATTTTTATTTGATTAGAAATTGTAAAGAAAGTTCCAAATAAATAAAAATTATATTATATATTTGTATCTTAACTATTTAAATAATTATTTGTGCCCCTGAACTTTAGAATAAAAAGATGCATCGGTAGTACAAATTAGATACACATACACTGACCTTTCGTTAAGCAAAATTTGAATAATTTCTTCTAGAATTGATAAAAATAAATACCAATAATGTTAATACCGATTTTTATACGTACAATATGCTAATAATTGTTGTTAACGGTTTTTATTTTTGTCAATTTAAAATATAAATTATTACAACCAATCACGACAGCTTTTCTACCAAGCTTTTCTATCAGCTTTTCTATTCTATATATTGCCATTTTCTATCAAAAATTTGTTTTGATTAGATTTCAATTATTTTTTTTTAATTATAAAATTAATAATCAATAACCATACAGAAAAATAATAAAAATAAAACACCTGATATAATGTTTTAATGCGTAATGAATATTATACGAGTAGCACCTTCAATTTTGTCTGCAATGAAAAATTTTACTTTAGGAGCATTGCTCTTTCGAGTCGATTTGGTTTACAAAGATCAGGTTAAAATAACCTGGTCAGTGCGGAAAAAGATCGAATCGTTCTTGGTTATCAAATTAAACAGTTTTGAACATCACTAGTAGCCTAGGTAGAGCGACTATATTCTATCCCCTTATCAAAGGATTCTCTACCTACTCAATTCCTACAAAACAAGTATTTAATTTACTACGCAACGGAATTCACTTTAGCTCACTTTTTATTTGGTAGTCATTTGTACTATATAACACTTCACAAACACTTTTACCAACTGCTAGACTGCGCCAATTATGAATCGATAATTTAATTGATCATGGTAATTTGTTTTTGTTGACAATTTTCTAATATTTCTTGCAGTGGGATTTTTCAATAATGATGTTCAGTGGCTAAAGTTTGTTAAAATAATTACAGTTCAGGGTTGAAAAAAATAAGGCAGGAAAAAAATTTCTTGGTCTGCGCAATGAAGGTTCTGGTTATATATATATTCTGTGCTAGAACCACTTTGCGGTATAGTTCTTTTAACTATTTCACCCACTACCTATGAGTAATTTAAATTATATTAATTCATCAAAATCTAATTTTTTTAAATTTCGAGCACGACGATGTTTGCACCATGAAGGTAATCACAACACGCGCTCTACTTACTTTACTATCAAGGGCAACGTACATTTTATATGTGATTGTTTTATGAAGATAAATGTAGTTAAGCTAAAGTGGCTACACCCGTATTAGGTGATCAACGTTGTACAAGAGATCAACTACCTCCTGGAGATTCGAGGACTGATAAAAGGCGTAGGGAAAAAACGCATATAGCTTAGTTCCAGAAACATTATTGGCAAAAGATAATTTAATCGGGTAAGTAATAAAGTTAATCGATTAATTAAATAACATAAAGAAGCTTGTATCTGAAATTATTTGAAATTACTGGGTCCTGGACCTGTCAAAAATGTTTCTCTTTGGAAAGTTAGTAAAAGATACAAAAGGTCAATAATCCAAGTGCCACCTATAAGGAACATAAAAGGAGAATGGGTGCGACATAACGAAGAAAAAGAACAACTGTTTGCACAACATCTGGCATCAGTATTTCAACCGCACGACAAACAACTTAGGGTTGATCGTAAACTAGTCTAGAGAACTGCATCAAACATCAGAAGTGTCCCCCAACTAGAAATTACACATGAAATAGATGTATCACAGGACACAGGTTATCTACAAGAAAAGTAAATTAGTGCCACAAAATTACTGCCAATTACTCGAGTCGTATCTCTCCAAACGAAAATTAAGAACATCACATGAAGAATTATACTTTTATCCAGCCATAGCTGGGCTGTCCCAGGGTAGTGAATTAGCGCCTTTCCTATATCTACATTACACTTCCGATATACCGATAACGGAAACAACCTTCATCGAAACTTTAGCTGATGATGCCGCAGTATTGACAACAAGTGAACCGCAGAATCAAGCAGTTGAATATTTACAGCAAGCACTCGATAAAATCAGCCAATGCACCAGAGATAGGAAAATAAAGCTATACAAGCTGAAATCAGTCCATGTAGTATACGCGTTGTGGCACAAAAATAGCGACCTCCATACATTTCTCAAAGGGGTTCAAATTCCCCAAGCTGAATCTGCTAAATATCTCGGATTGCATATCGACTCAACATTGCACTGGAAATACCAAGTTAGACAAAAAGGAGGGCAAATTAAAATAAAACAACGTGAGATGTACTGGCTGGAAAGCATTCTAAGCTTAGCATGTACTGTAAACGACTTACTATGAAATGCTGTATAAGATAGCAGAAAATTTCCAGCAGAAAAAATGTATTTTTGGTATTCACCCTAGAGGCATCACTATAACAAAAAGGAAATTTTTCTGCTGATATTTTTTGAAACCAGCAGAAATTTTTTGAAATTTTCAAGCAAATCAATAATTCTCAGCAGAAAGTTTTGTGAAAAATCAAATAATTTATGAAAAAGAAGCGAAAATATATGTTTTAACGTTTTGCGTATGTATAAGAGGACTCTTAAATATACTAAAATTACCATAAACATCATAAAGCAAATGGAGAAACACAAAAAAAAATCGCCTACCTTGATGGCACTCCATAATTTTTTTGTTATTATATGTATGTGAAATGTTTTCAGTTTTTTAACAAAGTGTTAGAAAAACCCCCTTGTAACTACCCTGGGCTAATGTTTTTATGGTAGCTGAGATCATAATCTATATACATGAGCAACATAACAATCATAACTGGCGTCAGTAGCGTTCCATAAATTTTTGAAGTCATTTTAATGTGAAATGTTTTCAGTTTATTAACAAAAGTGTAAGAAAAACCCCCTGTACCTACCCTGGGTATTCGTTGATGGGGTGCTATTGACGCCAGTTATGAATCTTATGTTGCTCATGTATATAGATTATGATCTCAGCTACTATAAAAACATAAACCCAGGGTAGTTGCAGAGGGGTTTTCTAACACTTTTGTTAAAAAACTGAAAACATTTCACATTAAAATGACTTCAAAAAATTATGGAATGCTACTGACGCCTGCTATGATTCTTGTGCTATTCATGTATCTAGATTATGATCTGATCTACCATAAAAACATAAGCCCAGGGTAGTTACAGGAGGGTTTTTCTAACACTTTTGTTAAAAAACTGAAAACATTTCCCATTAAAATGACTTCAAAAATTATTGGAACTCTACTGACGCCAGTTATGATTCTTATGTTACTCATGTATATCGCACCGTCCAAATAATACATTGACAAGTTGAAAACAGTAACTTTTCAGTAGACGTGTTTTTTTATTATCTCTGGATAAATATACTAAACGAAAGGTTTGTATTTAGAAGAAAACGTACATTATGATATGTTAATTAAAGTAGAATTGGGAGTATTCCTCAAAGGATACAGTTTCTTATAATATTTGCTAAAATCTTAGTTTATTAGTAAATTTATAAAATTTCACTTGTTACACATGAACTTATCATAGTTTACTTTTTTACACATGGGGAAAGTACATATGTTATGTAATAAAATCATAGTTTAAGATGAAATAAAAAACAAAACATAAATTAATGTGTTTGAACTTTATAAAAAAAAAAATAAAAACATAAATAATTACTTTTCAGTTTTTTATCTAAAAATACAAAAAACTAAAATCACATTGTATATATTACAATTCAGTTGCGTAATAATAATACAAATAATAATTGTAACAATTCATTTACAAAAAATAAATAATATGTAAACTTTTTCCTTTGGCAAAGAATTTAAGCTTAAAATTAGTATAAGCATCATTCATCAGCCTCATTTTCATTGGGTATTGTTTCGGTAAACGGTAAGATTTCATAAAAAGCATGATATTTTTTCGATTAAATTTAATTCGCAAAGAGATTTTAAATCTCTCCACTTCGCTAGCGAAATCGGCAAAGGTTTGTCGTAATTTAGCTGAGGAATGAAGCTGTTAAAAGTTTCAGGTGTTTTGGCTGCTTTTCTTCCCCTGCCTTTACTTTCCTTAAGCAATTCCATCTGTTGTTGAACGTCGTTCCAGTCTATTTTATAATTAACTTTTAATGAATTTAAATTTGAAAATTCAATTTCGATATACAGAAATTCCATTGGTCAAAATTTGCCATTTCACTCAACGGCTTATAAATTAAAGAAATCTAATTTGATCATTTCTATAACGATATAAAAAGTTCACTAATTTTTGCAAATTTAATGATTTCAAACCACTCCTGTGGTACCATAACATCTCTCATTTTCTTCTTTTTTCTATTGTTGAATGAACCGAATCGCCTTCATTTTGCGTGTGCTCTTTGGTTAGGTACCTTTGTGTAACTTTGATTTTATATTTATTGGCAGCCCATGCATAAAGCGAAATAAGAATTTTATTCTTATTTTGACTGAAGCAATTGTCCGACCAAAATCGTATTTCCTCTAAGTGGTTATTTTTTGTAGTATGTAGTTCTTTTGGCAATACATTCATGCCAAACATAACAGTATGCTTCTTTGGTTTTCATAGAATATTCTGTGAAATTGTAAGAATTAAAATTTTTTTTTGTAGTAGAACGTCGATATTTCGGCATTTGGACAAGTCATAATTTTCTCGAAGTCAAAAACGACTGCTAGTATTATATCGTGGCTTTCAATTGCCTGTTTCTTGTCGTCAACTTTAATTTTCAATTTTTATGGTTCGTTTCGATGTAGGTTTGACTTTTCTTAGAAGATATTCTTTTTGCATATTAATATCACTAATTGCCCAAAATCGATTAAACAATTCGTTCCTATTTTCTAATGAAATGTTCCGTTGACATCTTAACCGGCAAGAATCTTTACAGCGATTACCCATTTTTACGAGCTGGAACAATTTTGCCACTGACATTAGTGTGCTCTATTCCCGTCCTATATGCAGCCCTAGCTTTTTGAATTTTCCAATATTTTGACTGGACTAATCGTTTACGACCAGGTCCTTTCGTTATGTCGGTTCTAGTGCGTTTTCTAGTTACTGGCGTTGACTGAAGTTGCTTCCCCGGCTCCATTTCAGGTGTCATTGCCTTAGGTGCTGCTTCCCTTCGCTGAATTTTGTCAAGACGAGGAGTAATCGGACTATAATTTGGGTTTGATATTATGGAGGAATCAGTGGAAGTATTCCCTTCAGGAATATATTCTGATCCACTATCCACAAAATCATTATTTTAAAATAAAAACATTGGGTTAAATAATTTTGTAAATTAAATTTATATCAAAATATTTACCCGAAAATTCATCCGACTCCACCTTACCACTTTCAGCAATAACCATTATTGATGCAGTTGTTTCAACTAAAACTGTGTGGTACTCTATAATTTCAGTTACAATTAGTTATAAAATATTCTATTATAATCATGCCATAGTAAATTACCCTTAGATTCATCTGTAATATTATCTAAACTATCATTCACAACGACATCAGTAATTTCTGCATCAACAAGGGGTAGTTACAGGGGGGTTTTTCTAACACTTCTGTTAAAAATCTGAAAACATTTCACATTAAAATGACTTCAAAAATTAATGGAGTGCTATCAACGTAGGCGATGTTTTTTGTGTTGCCCTGTATTTGCATTATGGTGATTATAATGATTTTAATATATTTTGAGACTCCTTATAACGGGTTATCCAATTCGAAGTTGATAAAGTAGAAATCTGTAAACCGACATCTGTCAAAGATAAACGTCAAGTACGCTGTCATTTATTTAGTTGACATTCTGCCATTTAAGAATATGGAGCATTTAACAATCGACCAACGCGTTAAAATTATTAAATCTTATTATAAAAATAGTGATTCTGCCGTATCCACATTTCGCGCTTTACGAGCAGATTATGGTCGTCATAATCGTCCTACAAAGCAAACCATATTGAATACAGTGAATAAATTTGAACAAACTGGATCTGTTACTGATATTGTAAGGTCTGTGCATCATCGAAACATTCGCAATGCTGAAAATATCGCTTCTGTAGCTGAAAGTGTGGAAGAAGATCCAAATTTGTCAATTCCTCGTCGAGCTCAACATTTAGGCCTATCTTATGGCTCATTATGGCGCATTTTGCATCTGGATTTGCATCTTCATCCGTATAAAGTCCATTTGACACAAGAGCTAAAGCCTGCTGACCATGGACAACGAAGAACATACGCAAATTGGGTGTTGGAAAAACAGGCCGTCGATGCTGATTTTTCGAACAAAATTTTCTTCAGTGATGAAGCTCATTTTTCGCTTGGTGGATACGTTAATAAGCAAAACTGTAGAATTTGGGGCTCAGAAAATCCACAATTGATTGTAGAGAAGCCATTACACCCGGAAAAAGTCACTGTTTGGTGCGCATTGTGGTCTGGTGGTGTGATTGGGCCGTATTTTTTTGAGAACAACCATGGACGAACCGTTACCGTCAATTCTGAGCGCTATGGCCGCATGTTAACCGATTATTTTTTTACGAAAATCGAAGATTATGATCTTGACGATATGTGGTTCCAGCAGGATGGAGCAACCAGTCACGTAACACGAGCAAATCGAGATCTTTTGCAAGAGAAATTTCCTGGACGTTTGATTTCGCGATTGGCTGATGTCAATTGGCCTCCAAGATCCTGTGATCGAAAGGCGTTAACTTTGGATTTCTTTTTGTGGGGCTACGCGAAAGATCGTGTTTACGCAAACAATCCTCAAACTCTTGACGAATTTAAAACTAATATTCGTAAGGTAATGGCCGAGATACCGCCCGAAATGTGCCGAAAAGTCATTGAAAATTACCGCAAAAGAATCAAGGCCTGTAAGAAGTCCCGTGGAGGACATTTGAATGATATCTTGTTTAACTAAAAATGGCAAGGATCAATCTGTAAAATGAAATAAAAATTACAATACATTCCGAATATTTTGTGTGTTTTTTTTAAGTTTACTTTATCAAGCTTGAATTGGATAACCGTACAACTGCAAATCGTTCTTTAAAGAAAATTTACTTTTTTCGTTGCAAAACGTTTAAACATATATTTTCTTTTCTTTTTCATTGATTATTTGTTTTTCCATCAAAGTTTCTGCTCAGAATTATTGATTTGCTTAAAAATTTCAAAAAATTTCTGCTGGTTTCAAAAAATATCATTAGGAAAATTTTATTTTTGTGATAGTGCTGCCTCTAGCGATGAATAGCAAAAACACATTTTTTCTGCTGGAAGTTTTCTGCTATCTTATTCAGCATATCTACTCTGGGCTGTACTAAACAATCAAATCGTTTAATTATTCAACGTTGTCAAGAAACATTTCTACGTGTAATAACGAATGTTTACCGTTACGTAACCAACGGGGAATTACACAAGGACCTAAATGTTCAATATATTGATGAAGTGATCCAGGAATTTGCCATCAAACGTGAAAGAAGATAAGTACAACTTCTTGGCATAACAGAACAACTGAGACGCCTTAAAAGTATTAAACCGCATGAGCTAGCCATCTAATAAATGAAGGTTCATTATTGGGAGCAGAATATTGATTAATAGTAAAAACACACTCGCTCCCCTTATTTGTTTCAAATAAGTGCGTGTTCATGATTAATAATAAGTTATCATCTGATAAAATTGTACTACGAGTATTTAAAAAAATAAAAAAAATCCTTTGGGTTCCTTGGCTTTATACGTTTATCTTGTACTATTTGTTTATCTTTTCGCATCTTTGTAACTATACAGTCTCTGTAGCTTGTGAGGTGTATTTCGCTACAGTTAATACACTTTCCTGTGAGACTTTTAGCTGCGCACTTGACGCATTTGGGTGTCTATTGCAATAGTTATGAGTGTGTCCATATAACTGACATCTTTTGCATTGTGTAATCCGTGATGTTCTTAGGGCTTGATTATTTTGCTTCATTACTTATCGAATGCTAACCGAACAAGTGGTGCAGTGGTTAAAGCTTCGGCACTTGGACCGGGAGTGCTGGGTTCGAATCCCATCAGAGGCTAGATGCAAATCGAATTTTCATCATCGATTACGATCGGTGATGCTAATAAATACTACTTAGACCCTCTGATGGAGTGCAGAATTCCGTGTCACGCGCCGACCCACCTTCCATGTCAATGTACAGGTTGACATGGAGCTTGCAATGTGCAGGTGGTATACTGTAGTTGTATGAGTAGGTGAAGTAGGTGGGTTAATGATGTGGAGTGAATGAGTGGTATCACAATGGGCCTAAAAATTGGCCTAAGTGTGCAGTAAGCAACCACTGAAACCTAACCTATCGAATGCTAAGGGGTTTTATCTGTTCTCTTCACAATTTGAGTAGCTTCATTAATTTTTAAGATCTTTCTGTAGTTTTCTTTTATTTCCTTTGGCTAGCAAGGTGGATGCAACTTTTTGCATTAACTTTTATTGGTCGAGACTGTTTGTCCTTGTACGAGTACCATTAACAGAAAGGGTAAGTTTTCGGTAGTTATCTACGTCTGGTACATTTACTTTGAGGTCTCCACTGTTCAGAAATGTTGTTTGATATAGTTTCTGGTTTGAATCCAGGAACTTTCTTATATCCTTGTAGTGTTCAACATTATTTGCAATTACTGGTAGTGGTTTTTATTTTCATCAGATAATTGAGATTCCTCTTTTTTGGCTGTGTTCAGGTGATCTATTGATTTTGCACTTGCAACCCCATAGGTTTATGAATTCATAAATATGAATTAACTTTTGAACACCGACCAAATAGCACAGTGGTTAAAGCTTTGGCGTTTGGATCGGGAAGTATCGGGTTCGAATCCCGATAGGGGCAGCATGCAAAAGGGGAATTTCATCAGCAGATTACGATCTGGGATGAAATGGAACACAACTATGATCCCCTGTCGGAGTGCAGAACTCATGGGCCGACCCATCTTCCATGCCAGTATAGGCTGGCATGGAGCTATGCAATGACCATGCAGATGGTAACAAAATCGGACCTATATCCGTACGTCCTCGATTTAGTAGACAATTGCGTAAGGTAAAGACGTAAATAAGCGAACTGTGAAAGAGTTGGGAGTGCTTCGGCCCCAGAAAAGATTGCAAAGAATAAAATAAAATAAAAAAAAACGTTTGATCGTTATTTATCAACCATAAAACAACCAGCCATATTTAAGGGGACCATATTTTACAATTTGATCGTCCACTTTTAAAACACGGAATTATTGAATTTTTTACTAATATAGATGTGTAATTGCTAAATTAGCATGAAACACTAAAAGGTCACACCAAGGTAACAGTACATTTCCTCGTCGCATGGATAATATTTTCCTCAAAGCCTGAGATCCATCTTAGTTTTCTAAAATCAAACCTCACCAAATTTCCACTTTATGACCGATTGTAATATTTTTACAGCTTCGTTATTCAAAAATTTAATTTAATTTTTAATGGATTGCCGATTGCTCTATTTTACGTTTTATAAGTATTGATACTAAAAATTTAAAATACAATAGCTGCCTGATATGAACAACGAAATTCATGAGACGGTTCCCTTATCTCGAAACAAAAGGAGAAACATTAAATGAATTTAAAATTTGAATACGAAATGGTAAATTTTATTAGATAAATAATATAAAAGAGAATTTTGTTGGGATATGAAAACACAAATAGTTATACCAGATACCAAAATTTTCAGGATGAAGGAAACAATATACGTGCCAAAAACCCGAATAAAGTAATCATCATGTAACAAAAATAGAATTGTTGATATCTTTCGAGTTATACAAGAATGTGTAGTCGGAGATGTCTCCTAATATTAAATAAAAAATAAAATCCGATTAAGGTATTTAAATATTCAATATTTTATTTACCGAGTAAATTTTACTTCGTCACGTTTTTGTTGAATTGTTATTCTTGTACGAGTATTTGCAAAAATTGATATTTTATTTATAAAACGGAAAGAAGTTCAGCTTCTTGCGTGCTGCCTGATATTGATTGATACTGATTATCAATGCTGTCGAATTAAACACCCGTTCGCTTAAATAAAAATATATTGGACATCATTTAAGCAAAATGATAACAGGTTTATTAGCGTTTTGATAGAAATGGGAATAGGAATTAAATTTGTGTTTAAAGTACCAAAGAAACGGGGCCAACCTGCCACTGGATCCTCGGTGGCACTACGTGTCTTATTATGGATAGTACCTAATCGCCGGTTTTTAACAAAAAAATCGTCCAACCAAAAATTACGCGTGATTATAAAACTTTTGGACCATTCGCATCTCATTTCACACCCCGCTCATCATCATATCAATAAACGAAATTATTCCATATTATAAATTTATTTATTATGAATTGAAACTTATAATTAAACATTGTAATATTCCTTAAGAAAGCGTAATTGAGAGAAAGTGGATTCATTATCCCACTGCTAATAAAGAGATACGCCGCAATCCTCTTTCAGTATGCATATTGTTTCTTGCGGGTCGTTTTAGCTAAACTATGAAACACCGATTCTGAATACAGTTGAGCACATGTAAAATTCCGAGTAGTTCGTCTTCTTCTGTCTGAACTGAAGCAAAATACGTTAAATTTCACATATTGCTCGAGCTGGCTCGCAGATTTTCCATACTTGCTGCCTCCTAACCATTACTCGATTCCATAATGTCCAATGGTTTCTTCCGACGAATGACATCCTTCTCATGGTCTTAAACGTCCAGTTTTATCTCATTACCGTTATCTACTTCACACTGTTTTCCGAAACCTCGTCTTTTTAGTCCATGTCGTTATTCCGTTTACCAAATATTCTACCTCTAAATTGATCCAGTTTTTTCGCGACGGCTTTTTTGTGGTTTATTTAATTTCTTGCGTCAAATCTTGATTTATTTTCTGTTCTAAGTGTTTTATTTCATCATGCGACCTGCTAATGAAGTATATTCTAAATGAAAAAATGGCGATTAGCACTATTTTAGGCAAAAATTCAAACTTCTACTGAGAACTATAATACAAAATAAAACAAAAAGTGAGGTTGATTAGTGATTTGCGAACATTTAGGCGATTTTAAAACATTGTTAGTATTACAAATAATTTCATACCAACATATTTATATTAGGTTTAATTTGATTAAAATACATTATTCTAATAATGGCAAAATTGTGGAGAAATTATTTTAAGCTAAAAGTAACTAAACATTGTTCACAGATTTTATAAAAAAAAGCGTCAAATAACGGTGCGAATTATCGGAAAACAATAATCGTGTAGTTCTTATTCGTTCTGTTCCTTCTAAGTACTCAAATTTAAAGAAAGGTAGTTCTGGAAATGCTAAAAGCTTTAAATTCATATATATGTACTCTACTAGTCCAAACCAGAATACAATTCTAATGGATGTTGCATATCTTAAACGACATTCTATCTAGCGAAGAGTGGTATTTCATAGAAAAAAAAAATTTGGTAGACCCCTAAGTGTACCCTACTCGTACCAACCGGATTAAAATTCTAATGCAGCTCGCATATCTAACACGACATTCTTGTAGAGAACAGAATTTCTTAGAATTTTAATTTTTAGAAAATTCATATCCTGAAGCTCGAATACCTAACGGAACACTGACCGGCAAGGTGAAAATTTTGAGATTAGAATTTTCTTTAAATCAAAATTTCTAAGAAATGCGTTCTTCACAAGAACGTCGTTTTAGATATGCGACCTCCATGTTAATCCGGTTAGCTTCAGCTGCCTAAATCAGGTCGTTTTAGGTAGGTGAGCGTTAGAATTTTAATCCAATTGGCACAATTAGAGTACGCATATGGGTGTACCAAAATATCGTAATATCTTGTGTTCTAATCGTTAAAAATTTTGTGATTCAGAAAATGTTTCTGTAAACGTAATTAAATATAATTAAATGTTAAAGTTGGACATTCATAAATATCTATAATCATAAGTAAATTTTATTTGTTTTATATTGAAACTTTGAGTAAAATAAATAAATAAATATTTAATAAACAATTAATTGAATTGAAATAATAATGAAGTATTTCTCAAACTTTCCTAAAAATGTAAATCCGCCATTTTTATTTCAATGTATGCGTAAAACTTCGGATAAACGAGTAAATTATAATTTATATGAAATAATGCAAATAAGTTTACAAATCCTTTACACGATTTTTAAAATATAGAAAATCCTTTAAACCCCAATTAAGAGTCCTTTGGGGTAATAAACGGGGCTATAGGTGTTTAGTATGCTCAATTTGCACTACGATAAATTTATGTTGTAAGCGATTTTCCATTAAAATTGTCCATGTCCTAGGAAAACCCCCACCAAATACTAAGTGTAAATTCGATATAATAAGGATCTATTCCAACCAAAAATCATCACCCCTTGAAAAGTTATAGGGGATAAGGGTGTTTAGTACGTTCAATTCTCAATTCGACAAACTTACGTTGTAAGCGATTTTCCATAAAATTTCCCCATGTCCTAGAACACCCCCTCCAAATACTGATTGTACATTCGAGATAATAAGCATCCAATCTAACCGAAAATCCTCGTCCCTTGAAAAATTATAGGGGCTAACTAAGGGTGTTAGTATTCTCATTTCGCAATACGATAAACTACGTACGTAGTAAGCGATTATCCATAAAAAATTTCCATGTCCTAGGAAAACCCCCACCAAATACTATGTAAGTATAATTTGGTGGGGGATTTCCTAGGACATCGGAAAATTGTATGAAAAATCGCGTACAACGTAAGTTTATCGAGTTGTGAATTGAACGTACTAAACACCCTTAGCCCCTATAACTTTTCAAGGGATGATGATTTTCGGTTGGCTTAGATCGTTATTTTCTCGAATATACACTTAGTATTTGGTTGGAGTTTTCCTAGGACATAGAAAATGTTATGGAAAATCGCTTACAACGTACATAGTTTATCGTATTGCAAAATGAAAATACTAATACCCCTAGCCCCTATAACTTTTCAAGGGATGTTGATTTTCAGTTGGATAAGATCCTTATTATCTCGAATGTACACTTAGTATTTGGTGGAAGTGTTCGAGGACAGGGGAAAATTTTATGGAAAATCGCTTACAACGTAAGTTTATCGAATTTCGAATTGCGCGTACTAAACAACTTTAAGCCTTACAACTATTCAAGGGATGATAATTTCATGTTAGTTTGGTTCCATATTAACCCAAATTCATATACTGATTAATTCCAATATTTTAAAGTTATCGAATAAACATAAAAGAAACATATTAGATAAAAATAAACTATAGGTATAGGTATCAGCAAATTCACATAAACAAGTTAAATTTTATCTTTATCGTTTTATACGAATAAAGTATATTACACTCACTCATACATATAAAGATATTTGGGAGGTATTGGGCGTATATATTAAATTGTATATACAATCTTTACCCTCAGCACTCCCAAACTGAAGATAAAGAAGGCAGCTTACATAAAAATCACAAACTCGCAATCACTATTACTTTTTTCACTAAATATATTAATTTTATTGCAAATATATATTAATTAATTTATATAATATTTTTTAAAAAGTTTATTAAATTTTATACAACATAAATATAACTGATTTTAATTATAATATTCATAAGTGACTTCACTTTGGAAGAACCTAACTAATTCAATTATAAATTACAACTAGTGAGAAAAAAATAAAACAAAACTTATATACATTTTTTTCTGGTATACAACTTGGCTAAGGACTCTGTGATAAATCCGATCAACTAAAACCAAGTTGTATACCAGTTATATCAAACTGTACTAACTATATTTTTCATAAAACGTACTCGATTAGACCTTTACGAAATGTCAATTTCAGACATTTCTCTATAGTAAAAAGTCATAACAAAAAATATAATAACAACAACAATGTAAGTATTTTAATTATAAATAAAACATAAAAAAATGATCTTAAAGTTTAATAAATTTATTTTTATACCTAATATTTACAGAGATAAAAACTGGTGAAGAAACGATACACCACATACACTCCCCTTCCAGTGGAATTTAAGAAAAATTGATAAGTATTAAATTACACGATACAAAACTTGGTATTTCAATTCTGAAATCTTACTGGTAGTTTAATCACACGACCATGCCTTGACAACACCCCTTTTGGCTCATCACTAAATTGCACATGCTGATTAAAAACTACTTTCTTTTTAGCTCTTGGAGTTTCTGAAACCACCTCATCCGCCTTCTCATCAAAATTTGATGACACATTAGTGGCTGATGACTGATTGTCGAACAACTCATCTTTATTTTCGCTATAACAAGGTTTGAGTCTATCTATTGAAATGTTAACTTTTTTACCTTTTATTTCTAGCTCAAAAAATTTTGCGTCCCTGCTTAAAATTTTAAAAGGACCAGTATACGGAGGTTGAAGTGCCCTTTTGACTGCATTGGTACGTATAAATACATGAGAGCAATTCTCCAACTTCCTGTTAATGAACAATCTCTCCTTTGAATGCCGAGATGCATTAACAGGTTTTAATTCCTCAAAATGTCTTTTTAGATTATTCACGAATTCTGACTGCGGAATTGAAGTATCTGGTGGTTCCATAAATTGGCCAGGAACTCTAACGGTACTTCCGTATACCAATTCTACAGGAGTAGTCATTAACTCTTCATTAAACGAGGTACGTAAACCTAATAATACCAATGGTAATATTTCCGTCCAATCCGTTCTTTTATGACTCATTATCGCTGCTTTTAAAGTCCTATGCCAACGTTCGATCATACCGTTACATTTAGGATTATACGATGTAGTACGCCTTCTTTCGAAACCAATTAATTTTGATAATTCTGTAAAAAGATTTGATTCAAATTGCGAACCTTGATCCGTTACTACGAAATTTGGAACACCAAAACGAGCTATCCAATTTGAATAAAAAGCACTTGCTACTGTACTAGCATAGATATCTGGTATCGGGATTGCCTCCGCCCATCGCGTATATCTATCAATCATGGTTAGACAGTACTTTTGATTATTGGATACAGGTAATGGTCCAACTAGGTCTATATGAACCTCCGTAAATCTCTCTTTCGTAACTTCAAAATTACCAATTGGTGTTTACGTGTGTCTTGATACTTTGGCTTTTTGGCAAGCCAAACATGATTGCGCCAATTCTTTAACGTCTTTTTTCATTGAAGGCCAAATTACGTGATTTGACAACAGTTTGACCGAAGCTTTTATTCCAGGATGCGACAGAGAGTGTAGCGACTCAAATACCTTCCTCCTCCATTCTCTCGGGATGAAAGGTCTTGCATGTCCTGTCGAAATGTCGCAGTAAATGAAATGGTCTGTATTGAAAGCTAAAGGTCTTTGTACTAAATTTAGACTAGAATTTTTGTCCTGTAATATGTCATTCAGTTCCGAGTCTTGTAATTGATCCATAGCCAGTTTGGTATAGTCAATCGTCTCGTGAATGTCAATAGGTTCAATTCTAGATAATGTATCAGCTACTACATTGTTTGTACCAGTTACATGTCGTAAGTCCGTTGTAAACTGTCCAATAAAGTCAAGCTGACGGCTTTGTCGTGGTGAAGCTTTGTCTAAATTTTGATTAAAAGCGTAAATTAATGGTTTATGGTCCGTAATGAGTATGAAATTTCTTCCCTCGAGATAGAATCGGAAGTACTTCACTGCTAAATAAGCCGCCAACAACTCCCTATCGTAGGTACTATATTTCTTTTGTGACTCAGTTAACCGCACGGAATAAAAACCCAGTGGCTGCCAAATTTCATTAACCCACTGTTGCATAACTGCCCCTACTGCTACGTCCGAAGCATCTACCATTATTGAAAGTTTTGCCGACATATCTGGGTGAGCTAACAATGTGGCATCGCTTAATTTATTTTTGCACTTTTGGAACGCTGATACCGACTCTTCCGACCAAACAATTGATTCCTTACTATTTTTCTTGTAACCTTTTAAGAAATTGTTTAAGATGGCCTGGTCATGCGCCGCCGATGGAATAAATCGCCTATAAAAATTCAGCATTCCTAAAAAACGTTTCAATTGCTGAACATTAACCGGCTGTGGAAATTCACGAATTATCTCAACCCTTGCTGGAGATGGTAGAATTCCCTTTATATTAACAAAATGCCCAAGAAAGGAGATTTCTTTCTGTGCAAATACGCATTTATCCAACTTAATTATTAACCCATTATCGGCCAAGCGTTGGAAAACCTGCTCAACGTGTAATAAATGTTCATCCAATGAAGAGGATGCAATAAGTATATCATCCAAATAAACGAAACAGAACGACAATCCTCTTAACACCGAATGCATTAATCGCTGAAACGATTGTGCCGCATTCCTAAGACCGAATGTCATCCTATTAAATTCGAATAAACCGAATGGTGTTGCTATGGCTGTTTTTGGTATGTCTTTTGGTTCTACTGGAATTTGATGATAGGCTCGAACCAAATCTAACGTCGAAAATATTGTGCAACCTGCGAGTTGAAATGAAAAGTCCTGTAAATGTGGTACAGGATAATTATCGGGAACTGTCATCTTATTCAACGCCCTGTAATCTCCACAGGGTCTCCACTCCCCGTTTTTCTTGGGTACCAAATGTAACGGACTGGACCACTCGCTTTTACTAGGTCGACAGATACCTTGCGCCATCATATTTTCAAAATATTCTCTAGCTATTTTTAATTTATCGGGAGCTAACCGTCTCGTTTTACACATAACCGGTTGACCTCTTGTTTCCAAACAATGCGTAACGTTATGCTTTGGAACATTCATATTAACGGTTGCCCGAGTAATTATTTCGAATTTTTTTAATAATTTATTAATTTCCGGATTAATTTTATTTTTATCTAGCAATGCTAACGAAAGACCGGGATTTGTTGTAACAGATCCTATTGTATACAAATTTGTTATTGGATCTAACAATCTGCCTTTCTTAATATCCACCACTAAACCGGTTGATTTTAAAAAATCTGCACCGATAATTGGCCTAGATACGTCAGCAAGTATAAAAGACCATTTAAACACCCTACGTAAACCAATATTTAACAAAATTGTCTGCGTTCCGTAGGCTTTAATTTTGGTGCCATTTGCTGCGTATAAATGAAATTCCGGTTCACTAACTTTTTTATTACAAAAATTTCTGGGTAAAACGGACACTTCTGCACCTGTGTCTACCAGAAATTTATTTTTGGAATTTTGGTCGAAAATGAGAAGACGATTTGAAGAAATTTCATCAACACACGTCTCTAAATGCTGACCTGAATTTAGTTTTTTGAATTTTGAGATGAATTTGCTAAAAACTTGCTATGATGCCGACAACCTGAAACGCATTTCGTAGCTTTGTCCTTGAATCGTCGATGATAAAAACACTCATTTTCATCGTACGATCGCTCTCTAGACTGTGATGAACTTCTAGAGGCTTTATGTGGACTATGAGCCCTTCTCGATGTGCTATGCAAAGCAGACACTTCCATTAAAATGTCCTTGCGGAACTTAGCTAACATCTCCTGAAACTCATTAATACTCGTAGAAGATTCTTTATTTTTACCTATATGCGATTTATCACCAATTTCCATGATTTGTTGTTGTGACATGGTTTCGATCAAATCGTCAGCTCGTTCTGCTAGTTTTCCCAACGTAACGTCATTTTCAAATGGGATTAATACCAACTGCACCTGTTGCGGTAACCTTTGTAACCACAATCTCCTAACAGTGCTCTCTTCAAAATGTTCACCTGCATTCATATGCATTTGTTCGAGCAACTGCGACGGTTTCTGATCTTCAAGCCGTAATCCGTGCAACAAATTATTCAACTTTGAACGCTCTGATTCGCCTAAAACTCTTAATACCTCCTGCTTAAAAAAAGTATACGGTTGCTTGCCTTTGTTTTTCATAATAAGATTGGCAAATCTATTGTGCAACCTAGCATCTAATGCACCAACCGCATGCGAATACTTAGTAGTTTCCGAAACAATGTTTGCTACCTGGAACTGTTGTTCCAAAATCGCAAACCAGACCTCGGGATTCTGGGTATATAATGGTTGGGGTGGTTTAAATGCAACGTGTGCTACCTCTTTTTGAGTCAAACATTTAATAGATTTAGTTTCTTCATCTATTTCCATGTATGACTTTCCACTAGAAGACGCTTGAAAAGTTTTGGAATCTTTCGACTGTGTATTTAACATTAATTGAACTTGATCTTGAATTAACTCACGTAACTGTTCGTGAGACAACGTGATCAGTTCTTTATTTGCAGACGAAAGATTTTGCTTAATAGGAGAATGCGAATGGACCGAACTCGTTTCCTCATCGTCGGAATTTATACCGCGCACCACGAAACGAAACACGAAACTTAAAATTAGGAAAAAGGATGAACAAATAAAAAAAACACAAGAAATGCTAAACATTATGATTGGTAATTAAATTTTTATAAATTTTAGTTTTTAAAATAATTTTTATTTTTTTAATACTTTTTTTAAAAAAATTTTAAAATCATATATTTTTTAAAATAATTTTTTTAATTTTTAATTTTTATGCTTTTTTATAAATAGCAATAATTGACGAAAAAAAAAAAAAAAAAAACAATGGAGTACGCTTTATTAAGAAAATTATAGTTGGTACTTACAATTTTTTCGCTAATTTAAATAAGTTGTATTTAACTCCCGGCTGCTTACGTTATGTTCCCTCTTTACTGCGAGCTGGAATATTAAAACTGCTCCTCGATATGCTCCCTCTCGTTTGCTGATAACCAACTCAGCTGGTATACGGAAAGCTGCTGGTAGACCGGATAAAATATTTTCTGGATCCACGGAATATTCCTTTTTAACAATAACTGCAATTTAGTGGCTGCGTACGGAGTTAAAATGCTTTACATTGCGCATTTGTTAAAAATATTTAATATTTTTTATATTGATGAAACAAATTTTGCTGCTGCCCCTGATGAACTTTGTCTCATCACGTCGGGGTCACCAATTTGGGAGGTATTGAGCGTATATATTAAATTGTATATACAATCTTTACCCTCAGCACTCCCAAGCTGAAGATAAAGAAGGCAGCTTACATAAAAATCACAAACTCGCAATCACTATTACTTTTTTCACTAAATATATTACTTTTATTGCAAATATATATTAATTAATTTATATAATATTTTTTAAAACGTTTATTAAATTTTATACAACATAAATATAACTGATTTTAATTATAATATTCATAAGTGTCTTCACTTTGGAAGAACCTAACTAATTCCATTATAAATTACAACTAGTGAGAAAAAAATAAAACAAAACTTATATACATTTTTTTCTGGTATACAACTTGGCTAAGGACTCTGTGATAAATCCGATCAACTAAAACCAAGTTGTATACCAGTTATATCAAACTGTACTAACTATATTTTTCCATAAAACGTACTCGATTAGACCTTTACGAAATGTCAATTTCAGACATTTCTCTATAGTAAAAAGTCATAACAAAAAATATAATAACAACAACAATGTAAGTATTTTAATTATAAATAAAACATAAAAAAAATTATCTTAAAGTTTAATAAATTTATTTTTATACCTAATATTTACAGAGATAAAAACTGGTGAAGAAACGATACACCACAAAGTGTGTAAAATCCGCATCACAAAAAATTTCGTAAGCTGTACGACCAATTAGATAAAACTATTCGTGTATTGAGAAGTCCTCCTGGGGAACCAGGAGGAATCTCGGGATCCTGGCTCATTCACATCTTGCTTCAAATGGTCGATAGCGAATCGCAATTCGCAACAATTATGCGTGGAGGACTCGGTATCTAATTTAGATCCAAAATTGGAGGGGTTTGTTTTAAGGCATCTGGTGTGACGCTCTCGAACTATGCAATATCCAGAATAGAAGAGCACATTCATCCAAGATACTCGTAGTAAAAACATATTTTGAGCAGACTCAAAAACTAAAATCAACAACTACTGCTGCATTTGTAAAGGAGATCATGTTGTATTCATATGTTCGTCATTTAGAAATAGCACAATAGAAGAAAGACTTTTATTAGTAAACACACATCGTCACACCATTTTATGGTTTAAGGAAAGGTCATTCCAAACCAGTCTACCTTTCAACAAGCAAAAGACAATCAACAAGCAATCATCAATCAGCAGGCAATTATCAATCATTCATCAATCAACACAAGAATCAAAATCACAGTCAATCCCGAATAATATACAGCATCAACCTAACGAAGCGCCATTGCAAATTTTTTTATTAACGATCTTAAAGATCTAGGCTATCTCCTAAGAAATTAAAAAAATTTAATGAAACACAACCAATTGATATACTAATCGAGGTTTAAATATTCCAGCATTACCAATCTGCAGTCACTGTTTGGATGGCTAGCTGCTGGTAGCCTGAGATTGACGAAAATAACATAAGCGAACACCTTAAAAGGTTTCTGAAGTGGAATAACCTCCGATGGCGATTCCTATAAGTATAATTATTGACTATTGTGAAATCCGGTATCAATCGACGACTTCCAAAACAGTCAATAATCGATTCCATCGATTACTATTTATTTCCATTGAACGAAAATTTACGTGTATTTACGACTAAAGTACACGAGGAAGATGTAGTGATCGCAAATTCCGCAATGTGAAGACAATAAACGATTTTTCTTGCCACACCACGGAATTTATAAAGAATCTAGCACTATGACCAAACTACATATAGTTTTTTATTGTTCTTGCCAAACGTCGACCGCGGTTTCTTTAAACCATGTACTCGGTTAAGTTGGTTAGAATTCGGTTTTGCTTCTAAAGATATTCAATAGTCCGATGTGGCCTTATTTACAAAGTTAAAGCTAAGAGGAATTAAAGAGTTGCGGATAATCGACACAAATTAAATTGCAAAACTGCTCAAAATCTTTATATTGGTTTAAAATTGTGTACTACATTAAATGATTCAGGTGGGTCGCCTCGAACGAGAGAACATATCTTTATTTAGAAGCCGACATTGAAAAAATGTTGGCAATTTCTTAACAGAGAAAACACTATTTGCCTTTAAAGTTAAATTATATTTGATAAAATAAATCAGGGTAATCGAAATAAATTTTCAAATCCAAATGAATCAACCGAAACGTCATCCTCAAAAGGTGGGGGTACTTGGTCATCATTGTCCAAAACCCATTTCACTCGAAATAGGTTCGATCGTATGTTATGAAATGTATGAATTGCCCATAAAAAATACAAATGTAAAAAATAGCCTGTAAATTTAAGAAGTACCTATGTAATTTATTGTGTTGGTAAATAATTCGATATCTACCTGAGTAAATAGTAACACCTTGAATGATCAAAGATTTAGCTGGGAAGCTGACCTTAGTTTGATCGACTAGATAGTCGAATAATTCCAACGATTGACTTAAGTTACAAAAAACCATGATGGAAATTGAAGTAAAGTTTATTAAATCTTTTGCGATTCGATACAGATATTCTCGATTTTTGAACACCCGATAAATTTTTGTCTTTACATTTTGCACTGAAGCCGAATTATCGATTTGTAATTTATTGCAAATTTCACACACTTTACTTTTCCTTTTGTAATGCCAAATCTTCATGCACTTGCGGTGAATGAAGCCCATTGTACCCTTACAATCGCATGGTGTTTCAATTAAACTTTCGGAGCTATCAACGCGACAAATACGACAAGTTGGTGGTACAACACTATCAGTAATTGGGGCGTCTGTTTCAAATGTTGGGTTGTTATCATCACTTTTTGAATCACGGGCTAAATTATATAAACGTATCGCTTGCTGGGCATTTAGTAAATTCGGCGCTTCCATAATTTAAATCACAGTAAATTTAGAAGGTATACACCAAAAATTTTAATGTTTATTTGTGAAGTTTAGGGTTTGCTTTTGCTATTCCATTTTGAGTTTTGAAACTGTCGATATCTTGAAATAACATGAAATAAATGACAAAATGAGGAGGGACTACTCAATGCCTAGAAATTTTGAAATTATTTGTTTGTACATTAAATATACGAGGTGTTTCACAATCGTGTTGAGTTCAAACAACAGTGTTAAAATAACAATAAATGAAGTAACGCAGCAAATGACGCTGTTTAAAGGAATTTCATATCGGTTGCATTAGCCTTGGAGCTTTAGTTATGTAACTCATTTTATTTAGTTTAAAATTATTAATTTTATTGAAATAGCTAGATAAATTAAAAATTAACTGTTTGAACTTTTGAAGTCATGATTAATTTTCATTTGAATTTGTCTCGTGTTGATGTATTAAATAAAAACATCGCCACCTTGCTCTTAGTCGCTTTTCTCTCGTGTCTGGACTATGCAACTGCCAAGATCCTGTGGCAAACTAAGCTTTAAGACTACTTCAAAAGCATTCAGGATTACCTGGTTCCATCAGTCTCACTAGTTTCAACTCAAAACTAGGTTTTTAAGCAAACTATGCTTTCCCTACACCCGTTTCTTCACTCGCACAATCTTGCGGCAATTCTCGATTGACTGGCTAAAGAAACATTTAATTAATACCGTTTTAAGATTCGAAGTATCGGTCAACTTAAGGACTGAGCAGGCACACAATTCGAAGCTATTCCCTGAGTACCTTTTAGGCTCACAGTGAATACGAAAAGCAAACCAAACACTACCGAATGATTAAACGTCTTAAAGAACGAATATTTTCGGTATCCCAACCAATCAATCAAACGATCTATACAGAGCCATCTTCTACACTGTGCGACTCACCTAGATAAAGGTTTATTTTAAAACAATAAAAATGTCTTTTTCAAAACAAAGAATAATAAATATGTTGTCACGGGACATCCAAACGATGGGCGTGCTGCTAACCGCGTATTTAAGTAAACACCAGCGTCGTAGTAATCGGCGTCGATTTGGGGTAAATCCTGTAAATCGCAAAAGACAGAGGCAAGGTTATTATCCAAGTTTGTGAAATTTGTCAAATCAACATCTGTGAATTATCATCGAATGACTCATGCCGCTTTCGATGAGTTACTTGCCATTGTGGGGCCTTGTATTCAACGACTGGATGTAGGTAAAAGATTCATCAATGCTGGCCAACGTCTATCATTAATACTTCGGTAAATATTATAACAATGTTATATTAAGATTGTATGAAATCTATATACATTTGAAACTAAATATTTAATATTTACAGTTACCTCTCTAGTGGCGATAGTATGGTTTGCATGGGCAGATACGGGTATCGCATTGGCCAAAGTACCACGTCATACATAATCAGTAAAACTTGTACACAGTTGTGGAATGTGTTAAAGGGGATGGTGTTTCCAAAACCTTCATGTACGATGTGGAAGGATGGATGCAATGGATGTGGATGCAATGGACGGAAAACATATGATTATACAAGTAAGTTTGTTGATATAAATTGGTTATTAAGCCTAGAATTTGCATTTGGAAATTCTGGCTCCGAAAATTATAATTACAAACCCAGCCATAGTATAGTTTTGTTTGCCGTATATAAATATACTATGGTTGAGATTGGAGCAGCAGCCCTTGTGGGAGATAGCACGATATTTCGGCAGAGTAATTTTGGAAGCGCAGTTCTAAACGATGGTGTCGATTTAAATTTGCCAGATCCAGAAAATATATTAGATGGGCAAGAATATCTCTATGCTTTTGTTGGGGATGAAGCTTACCCTTTGCTGCCAAATCTAATGAGCTACCAAAGTCGAGCTTAATTGTTGAAGTCTCCTCTAATCTATATTTCAAAAGCGCATACAAGTAAATGCAACATGTCTCGCGATCCACTTAACTTATCAGGCCGAAGCTCGTCCTCAAATAGCGATTCCAAATTCGGGAATGCGTTCAATCTTGACCAACTTTCAAGCGTTATTTCCAAAATTGTCTCAGATCAGAACCGGCTAATGCTACACCACTTTAACAAAACCCGCACAGATATCACAACGAGACGGACCAAACAATACCCGAGAAATATATTAATAATCTCTCTGATTTAGATAAAATACCTGACGTTGTGAAATGCATAAGAGAATTTTCGGGTCAACCAGGAGAACTTAGCTGCTGGAAGAAAAGCGTTGACAGAATATTAGACATCTACTCACACTTAAAGGGAGGAATAAAATAGTAGGCCACGCGGACGTCGTGTCGAATCATACAACACTCCTCTGAACTGGGAACATATTGCGAAGTGCTTAACCTTACACTACGCAGATAAAAGAGATTTAGATACCCTAGAGTATCAAATGAACCTTGATACAAGGAAGTCAGTCAATTCCAGAATTCTATCAGAGGGTGTATCAACACTTTTCATTGATACTAAATAAACTGTCTTGCATAGAAATGGGGCAAGAGTCTATAAATAACATGACGCAATGCTATCGAGAGAAGGCACTCGACACTTTTATCAGAGGATTGAAAGGAGATTTGCCTTGACTTTTGAGTACTAGAGAACCCTCTGACCTACCTCAAGCCTTGCATCTCTGAATGCATTAGCATTATATAATAACCATCAGAGTATTCCAAGAAATCAACTAGTTCCTTCACCTCTTCCCATTAGGAGAAACTATGCTCAACCCTCACAGCAGTTCTTTTGCATAATCCACAGAGCTCATTCGATCGCAGACAAATGTATCAAAACAATCGACCTCCGATAACGAACACATATCCACTCTATCAAGGGCAATTTAACAACCACCAATTAGGGTATCCAAACTATCCACCGCGGTATCCACCAAAACCGATCCCGAAGCTAGTTCCAATGGAAGGAGGTGGTAATGTTCCTTCTAAAAGAGTTAATTACATGAACCATCCCCAAAACAATCAGGGTGCCATAAAAAGACCTTATGTTAACCAATCGCAACAAATCCATCACCCAAATAAGGCTTAACGAATTTATCACCAAGAGCAAATCGACGGAGACCAAAATTTACAAAATTTCCAAGAGCAATTGGCGGAATACGATACTCAATACGAACAAACCTTGGTAGAATATACGGAATCACACTCTATGCCTGAATTATAATACGATCCTGACTCTATAGAACGTTCAAACGAACAAGTGGAAGAAATGGAAGCATTAGACGATATCAATTTTTTAGGCAAATTCCCTTCGCTTCCTTACCTAAAACATGTAGCGAAGAGCGGGAAAATATTTAAGTTCCTGATAGTTACAGGGTTTAATAAAAACTATATTCAACCGCAATACGTACGCAATACTGTCCCAAATGAAAAACCGTTTATAGCAAACTCTGTAGCGAGTAGTATTAAAGTTACTCACCATGCGATGATAGACCTTTTCGGTCCAGACAGGAAATTAAAATTCTCTCTATTACATAGCTTAAAATCGTTTGATGGAATAATTGGGAACGATAGCTTAAAGCAACTTAGTGGCACTATCCATACTGATAAAGGGTTCATGACTATTCATCCCAATATTAAGGTCACCCTTAAACAACATTTATCAAACTCTGTGAACAACATAATCCTTAGAGTATCCCATCTGAATTATTCAAAAAAACAACAACTGGATGAAATAGTAGCTGCATGCCCAGGTCTTTTTTCCGACCCTGAAGAAAAGTTAACCTTCACGACAACGGTAAAGGGAGAAATCCATACCACAAATATGGACCCCGTATACTCTCGAACTTATCCATATCCCGTATGTTTAAAGGAAGTAGTAGAAAAACAAATCAAACAACTGTTAGAGGATGGGGTTATCAGACCGTCCAAATCCCCCTACAACTCTCCAGTTTAGGTCGTACCCAAAAGGGAAGATGCTTCGGGTGAAAAAAAATATAGAATGGTCGTCGATTATCGCAAACTAAACTAATTTACGATCTCGGATATGTATCCAATACCCGAGATTAACGATATATTGGCAAACTTAGGCAACAGCAGTATTTTCATTATCATAGATTTAAAGAACGGTTTCCATCAGATTCCTCTAAGAGAATCGGATATGGAAAAAACTGCCTTTTCGGTGAATCACAGTAAATACGAGTTCACTCGACTATCGTTCGGACTCAGAAATGCACCCTCTATTTTCCAACGTGCCCTAAATGATATTATGCGGGATCATATCGGGAACGATGTTACGTAAACATCGACGATATAATTATATTTGGTAAAGACGAGCAAGAACACTTTGAGAATATGAAAGCAATATTCAAGGTTCTAGAGAAAGCCAACATGAAAATACAATTAGACAAATGCGAATTCCTAAAAGATGAGGTGGAATTCTTAGGATTTGTCATATCAAAGGACGGGATTAAGGCAAATAAAAAGAAAGTAAATGCAATAGCGAATTTCCCTGCCACCAAACCAGTAAAGGAACTAAGATGCTTCTTGAGGATGGCAGGGTTCTATCGCCGCTTTATTCAGGACCACGCAAAACTAGCAGAACCACTAACGGCGCTTCTGAGGGGGGAAGATGAACATGTGTCCAAAACCGCCTCAAACACCAAACAAGTAACTTTCACTGAAGAGGAAAGAATTGCTTTTAGTAAGATAAAAAACTTCCTCGTGTCTAATGAAGTATTATTATCATTTCCTAATTTCGAAAAAGATTTTGAACTAATCACAGATGCTTCCTGCTTCGCACTATTGTCTTAGGAAGGAAGTGCAGTATTGTCTTAGGAAGGAAAGCCAATCACATTCCTTTCAAGAACTTTAGATAAGATCGAGGAGAATTACGCAGCAAATGAAAAACAGATGCTGGCTATCATCTGGTCTTTAACATCTTTAAGAAATTTCCTTTACGGAGCTAGGAAGGTAAAGATATTTACCGATTATCAACCGCTGACTTATGCACTCAGAAATAAAAACAATAACGCCAAGATGAGACGGTGGAAAGCTATACTTGAAGAATACAACTATGAGCTTAAGTATATGCCGGGTAGAACAAACGTAGTAGCGGATGCATTATCCAGAATAGCTAACTTTTCTGAGACAAATGCAATGTCCGCAACGTAACATAGCGATGACAGCTCTGTTCACGACCTGATACCCACCGTAGAAACTCCAGTTAATGTATTTCGGAATCAACCCCTATTAAACATAGGTGCGGAGCATTCTTATCAAATACAGAATTCTTTCCCAAATTACCAGCGGCATATCATAACCAAACCAGATTTCACGACAACCGGCATCATACATAAATTTAAAAGATACTTTAATCCAAATACGATAGCCGGACTAAAAACTACCGAACCAATAATGGGTAGAATTCAAGAGGTATATCCATTACACTTCAGAAATTACCGAGTTCGCTACACTCAGAAAATAGTACAAGATATTACGGGCGAAGATGAACAGGACGAAAAAATTCTAGATATCCATCGTCGAGCTCATCTTCATCAGAATAGAGAACAAATAATCGATTATTTTCCTAGAATACCGATAACAACACCGATAAAATCGAACTCCTTCATCACCAAACTTTCATCCAGCAATTTACCAGCTACGGACTCATCTCGACCGGTATCATCATCATCATAGTCATCATTCTTGTAAAGCAGAAACAGAAAAGAACAACAAAAATTATTACTACTATAAGTAACGAGAAAGGAATCGAAATTGAATCCCAAAATTCCAATGCGCCTAACAACATCGAAGGTAACTCAAAATCTCACACAGAAGAAAAACCGCAAGCACCAACTTCACCACGCCCTAAAAGGAAATTCTACGAAGCCCGGTTCTCCTATCCAAAATGTCAAATTCGGACATTTGAACTTAAGAGGGGAAGAGTTAACACACGCCGTATAAAAACAAGGGCATCATATTGCGTCCGCTATAATGACACCAATAGCACGTTGCACCTACATAGGCAACATAATGTTAAATCAGCATACTTTATAAAATAATTATAATCAATAAGTTAGTTGTAATCCAAATGTAAAACGATAAGTATTTAAATAAACATTATTTTTTTTAGTTTAAACTTAACCAAAAAGTTAACTTCTATAATTAAAGTAATCCTAATGTTTAAAATAAATTAAATTATTATTTTTTTTTTAATGCGTTATTTTCTTCAAATTTCAAACTAAATTCATAAATAAACTTTGTTTGTTCAGTTACGGGCCATTTTACAAATTCCGAATTTATTGAGTCGACGTAAAGACTTAATTGTGATGTCACACTTGCAAGTTGCCTCTTTTCCGTGTCGCGGTTTTCCTTCATAATTAACATCGCCTGCTAAATTACATCCATCGTCTATATAATTTTTTTTGCCTTTTTTTGATGACTGTGACTTAATGTTTGTTTTCTTTTCTGAGGCGATGCCACTATGTTCGGTTGCTATCCTGACGATTCCGGTGTTGCATCACTTGGTGCCGACAGTGTTCTTTCACTAGCAGATACGTTTTCCAATTCCGATGAATCCCACTCTATTAAAATATCGTTGGTCCGCTCCGGTGGCACTATTGTGGTAAATCCCCGGGAATAGGGACCTGGGAAAAGATTTAATATGTAATTTTTATTTAAATATTTTTTTTCTGGCATGCTGAGGTAAAAAGTTTTAATTTTTTTTTAAAACAAAAATTAAATAGGGAATATTGTGTTCTGCCCATTTAGATATGGAAAAATTATTCCCAATTTATAAATATTTACATTAAAAATGGCCGGAAAAATAATATTTGAACAGAAATTACATATAAATATTTTTCCCAGTTCTCTATTCTCAGGGAATTACCAGAATAGTGCCATTTCAGAACTTCTTCCAAAAATCATTTAAGAATCCCATTTCCATCCAACATACCTAACCCCATCATAATGGGTAACCGAAAAGTGGAAAATAAAAAAATGTCCGTTAAATCGAGGTCCGCTAAATCGAGCGTCCGTTAAATCCAGGTCCGTTGAATCGAGCGTCCGTTAAGTCGGGGTCCGTTAATTCTAGCGTTTACTGTAAAATATAAATTTGCCGTAACCCACTCCAATAATTACCAGCACTAAATACATTTATTTAATATAAATACAAATTACTAACTCTTCAAGCAAATGGGGCTTTAGAAACTCCATTTCTCTCATGAAAAGCTCATCTTTTTTTTAAAAAAATGCCTCTCTGACTTCCACTTCTGGCTGGTTTCAATAATCTATTACACTTTGCACGGGCCGACTTCCACCGTGTCATGGACAAAGTGTGCGATATACCAACTTCATCGGCGATTTCACCACACTCAACGATTTTCAATAGATTGTTGCGGTAGTTTATATGCGACAGCAAAGTACAAAAGCTCCCTGTTCCACCCGGTTTCCTGACCTCATTGATAATTTTAAAAAATTATTTCCAAATCGGCTTCTAAAATAAAAAAACGAATTTTAAATTAATTTATATTATGTTTTTAGTTGAATTATATCAATCCATTAAAACATGAAAATTTCAGTTGTAACCTATGCCTATGAAATAAGTTTTTCGTTTTATAAATTTATAAAATTTATACGAAAAACGACACAAAAAACAAACCAAACACAAACAAAATTTGAATGACGTCATAAAATAGCAAGAAATTTGCCCATATTTCATTTTTAAGCAAAATTTTTGATATCTGTAGGTTGGTCGTCTGCGGACCAAGAAGCGCAAAAATAAAAATATTTTAACTCGCAAGGGAATTTTTATATGGATCGAAAATTAAGGAGAAATATTTTCAAGCGTTTTGATTGGTTTAGCGTGCGGATCAAAAATTATAAATTTTTGCTCGCCCTCATGCAGTCGACTAAATACAGGGTGGCGCACGAATCGTGCTACAAAAACAAAACGTAATAACTTTTTTTCTGTGTGACTAATCGGCTTTATTTTTTTTTATTGTATAGATAATTCAATTTTATTTTTATTTAACTAATTAGTTTTGAAAATGATAGACCGTAAATGACCTCCATGCTCATTCACGCATGTGCGACACCTGATCAGAAAATTATTCATTGCGCACTGAAGGGTTGAAGTCGGGATCGCCTCAATTATTGTTGTAATGGACTGCTTCAATTCAGTCAAATTCCTTGGTTTCGTTTTAAACACCTCTTGTTTGACATAACCCCATAAAAAAAAATCTGGTGCAGTGAGGTCAGGTGACCTTGGGGGCCAGCGGAAAGTGGAGTTTCTGGATATTAATTTATTTGGAAATTTTCGTTGGAGCTCCTCCATAACCGGTCTGGCTATATGTGCAGTTGCTCCATCTTGCTGGAACCAAATGCTGTTAAAAGGGATACGTCTTCGCCGCAGTTCTGGGTAAAAAAAATCTTTCAACATGTTTAAATAACGGTCCCCATTTACAGTTACTGTTTCACCGTTTACTTCAAAGAAGTATGGCCCGACAATGCATCTTGATGAAACTGCGCACCACACTGTCACTCGTTCTGGGTGCAGTTCCGTCTCATGGAGTATTTCTGGATTAGTTTCACTCCATATACGACAATTTTGCTTGTTTACATTGCCGTTTAGATCAAAATGGGCCTCATCAGACATAAACAAGCAATTTATGAAGTTGTTGTCTTCTTCGGCCATTTCAATAATTTTCCGGCAAAATTCCAGGCGAATAGGCAAATCCAGAGGTTTTAATTTGCTTGTAATTTGGATTTTGTACGGAAACAAGTTTAAGTCATCATGAATTATCCGTTGTAATGACCGTCTGCTAACTCCAATTTGCGCCGATAACTCTCGAGTCGAAACACTTGGATTTGCCTGAATTGATGATGCTACAGCTGCGATTGTGGCTTCGACCCGAACATAGGGATCTCGATTGTACGGTCTACGTGCGATGCTTCCAGATTCAGCAAACATGCGTACCAACCTCATAATGGTCCATCTACTCGGGGGAGTGCCGCCAAACTCCCGCCTAAATTCCCTCTGGACGGAAATGATGGACTGCAAAGCATGGTAGCGCTGCACTATCCAAATCCTCGTTTCGGTATTCCAAGCATCCATTTTAGTAAATTTAAATAATAATCTGCAAAATAAAAAAAATAAAAAACAGATTAGTCACACAGAAAAATAGTTATTACGTTTTGTTTTTGTAGCACGATTCGTGCGCCACCCTGTATTATAAAATTTTATTTGTGTTTTTATTAAAATTAATTCGTATTTATCTAGATAATCATATTTGTATACGAAAACATTTAAATGGCGGAAAGGAAACATGCATAGTAAGTACACATAATTTTGTGAATAGTTTATTGGCACAGCGACAAACAAACTATGGTCTTTCCGGTTAATCAATGATGACATTTATAAAATAATTTTTTTAGTAGTAGTTTATTGCATTGTACTGATTATTTGTTCAGTACATTTCAGTTGGATTTTTATTTAATTTTTATAGCGCTGCTAGAAGAACGTGGAGTCGAACTGAGACCGGAACTTTGATTTTTTTGCGATCGAAAGAAAGCATGAAATCGATCATATTCAAAAAAAGAAAAGCGTACACCTCAACTTGCTTGAAGACATAACAAGTACTTGTGTATTGGTATGTATATTCATACATTACATTTTTTTTAGATTTTCCTGCAATAAAATTAAATTGTTTTAGGCGGAGACTTTTACTGTAGAGAAGATTCGTTACAAATCGCGAAATTAAAAAAGAGCCTACAAAACTGCAATAGATAATAATGCCGATACTAGTGCACGTTATGTAGTGGAGCGAAATAAGGACCTGTTGGAACACTTGTATGATGAAGAAAGACCAGCTTAATTGTAAAAATTCAGAACTCTTTCTTCGGGAGTTTCCGACCCTGCGATTCTCAGCCGCAGTAGCTTAAAGGAGCCGAGCACTTCAACTTCAAGCAGTATTACTGTAATGGGAAGCTCTCCCAATACTAGCCACCAATCTGATATCAATTTATCATTTGACGACACTAAAGTGGTATCTTTTCCTGAAACGGGTAGTCTAAGAAGGCTCAACCCACCCAAAAGGCATCGCCCGACAAAAAATCGTTTCAAATTTTTTCAGAAAGAAACAAAAACAGGCAACGGCGGGACGAAGAAAATCGTTAAAACCAAATAAAGATGCACGAAAATCGCAAAAAGTGGCACGGGAAACTGATATACTAAAACAAAAATATTTTTTATAAAGTTATCTCTATTTAGAATATATTACTAATTTAATTTTTAAAAAATAAAGTGCACAGTTTTCTACAATTCTGACTTTTTTAAATTTAAAATGTTTTTGAATATTAACTCATTTATAACCTGTTGTCGACGGTCCACTTGTCAATTTTCTTCACTTTGTTCTTCTCAATCAGGTAACGTCGCATCCAATTGCTCATCACTGCTATCAATTTCATCCCATCAATTGCATTTAAGCATATGTTGTGTAGCACACAGATCTATATGTTAGGTGAAATGCAGAAGTCTACGAAACCGGCCTTTCATTAAACCGAATGCGTTTTCTACGACGATTCGAGGAGGTTAGGTTTCAGTGGTTGCTTACTGCACACTTAGGCCAATTTTTTTAGGCCCATTGTGATACCACTCATTCACTCCACATCATTAACCCACCTACTTCACCTACTCGGCGCGTGACACGGAATTCTGCACTCCATCAGAGGGTCTTAGTTGTATTTATTAGCGTCACCGATCGTAATCGATGATGAAAATTCGATTTGCATCTAGCCTCTGATGGGATTCGAACCCAGCACCTCCCGGTCCAAGTGCCGAAGCTTTAACCACTGCACCACTTGTCCGGTCACGATTCGAGGAGACGAGTGAATCTTTTTGTAGTCTTTCTACCGTTGTTTAAAATTCTCGGCTTCTTTGGTACGTTGGTACCAAAAACTATTGTTTTTGTAAATCTGATTTTGGGAAGCAAGCCGAAATAACGGAGATCTTTTTGGAAAGCGAGCATCATACTATATATACACTGAACCAGGTTCATCACACTATACGCCTATAAAACGCTTATTGGAATATACCACAGTTTGCAGTACTACACTGTGAATGCCTTTTCTGTTAAAATGTATTTCTTGATTAATAGACAGCTTCAAGTAGACCTAGTATCCCACCCATCACCTCGAACGCCGTAGTGGTGCGCTGGATCAAATGAATTGAATGTGAGCATACATTCATGTGATACGCTAGCCAGCCACGATGACACTCTCCGTTTAGTATTTTGAATATAGTCGAGTCTTTTTGGGGCCGAGACTCTCCCAACTCTTTCGCGATTTGCTTTTTCCGTCCTTACTTTTACGCCAATATCGGCCAATTCGAGGACGTCCATGGGTCGGCCCATGAGTTTTACACTCCGACAGGGGTCATAGATGTGTTCCATTTCATCACAGATCGTAATCTTGTGATGAACATTTCCTTTGCATCCTGCCCCTATCGGGATTCGAACCCAACGATCCAAATGCCAAAGCTTTAACCACTGTGCCATTTGCTCGGTTGTGGTCGAGTCGACTAACTAAAAAAGTTACCCATTTGCCTATAGGTTATTGCACATACCATAAAAATACATGAACCTCTTTTCTGGCTCCGACTTTTGGGTTAACTCCATGAATTTGGATGATGCATATAAGTCTGAAAGTAAATAGAACACAGAAATTTGTTTGCATTTTCGATAATAAAAATTTTACTTTGATTTCTATTCAACATACCTGTCGTTTCTCGGGAAAGCCGAAAATGAATTTTATTCTTCATCGCTGTATTCATTTACAGTTTCCATAAAATTTCCAATTTTTGTTCTTTTAATTAATAGAAAATAATTTGAGTCAGATGAGGGCGTCGAGCTAGTGGGACAAGGTGCCTCATCTTCAGTTTAATTATTAACGATAGCCTTAAAGAAACACAAACATTATAAACTCTATGAAATAAACATTCCGAAATTTATTGTTTAATAATAGAGCAATTATTGTACAAGACTATAATTTTCATATTTGGCGTATTTTCTTGACAATCATAAAGCGACCAATTTAATAAAGCATCTATTTTTTATCCAATTCAATTGTTGTTGTATCGTTGTTAAGAAAATACGCCAGAAGCAACACGACGAATACAAGTAAAGCAAAACGAAAAAAATTATTTTAAGAAAAACAAATTTTACATTCAATCAGCCTCTACCAGCAGCACGTTGCTGCACAGCACACATTGCGCTGTCGCCATCAGTACGTGCATCGTACACCACGCTGCCATTATAAATGGCCGATAATTAATATACAATTTAATTTAAAATTAATTAATTAAATTAAATAATAAATAAAATGTATAAAAACAAATTAATAAGCGTTATAAATCTTAGAGACCGATATCACTACTTTCAGTCATAACAAAAATATTTGAAAATCAGCTTCTTAAGAGACTCAAACCTATAATGAAGAAAGATGTTTAATCACTCCATCCAAGTTTACACAAAAACCGGTAATTTCTTATATGTAACTTTTCGACAAAATTTAGCAACAAGCATTAGCAGCTTGGATTTAAACAATGTCCAGACCTGCCCAAGCAATTTTACCAAATTATTTAATCCTACATTGCAGTTTGACACTCGAGAGTCAAATTTAAAAGGGAGTACTCTGAATTAGAAAGAAATAGCCTAATTCTCATCACCGAATTATTAATATCACGTCATTTCGACTATCAGCTCCGAAATTTTTTACTGTCATGACAGCTAAAACTATCATGACACAATAATTTTTCGGGGCTGAGAGTGAAATATGACATTTTGAAAATACTTCAAATTATCATGACAGAAAAATTTTCGGGGCTGGAACAAAAAAATCATATTATTTATTTACCCATTCCCAAAATTGTTTTTATCCGAATTTTTATGGGTTTTTTTTATGGAAGGCTCATGTCTGATGAGAGAGGATGATTTAAAGTTATTTCTATGATTTTTCATAACTTGTATATGGGATGGAGCTGAGAATACATTTTGAATTCGAGAAACTAGAATTTAAAAATTATTCCTTCGCCGGACTATTGGCTCCCATCTAGTGGTAGGGGAAGATTAAAAATAATTTTTGTAATTTTGTAGAATTTGTCTTTGGGGTGAAGTTAAAATATAGTTCCTCGAACTCAGAAACTACTCGTAGGCCGGACTGTCGGCATCTGCTTGGTGGTAGACGAAAATTGAAAGTAATTTCTTTGTTTTTTTTAGAATTTTTACAGGGGGTGGAATTGAAATATAGTTTTTTGATATCAGGAACTGTTCGTTGGTCAGACTGTCGGCTTATGTCTGGTAGTAAATGAAGATTTATAGTAATTTATAAGTTTTTACCAGAATTTTTCTATGATGCTTATGTTAAATAACAAAGGAGGATTATAATTTATTTCTGTGAGCTTTTTAGAATTTTTCTTTAAGGTAGAGTTGAGATTTAGTTCCTCGATCTCAGAAACTATTCGTTGGACTATCAGCTTATTTCTGGTTATCAGCTTATGTATTAAATTTAATATTTTTAATTTTTGCAGAATATTTCAAGAACTATTCGTTGGCCGGACTATCGCCTTCTTTCTGATCGTATAGGATAGTTTAAAATAATTTCTGTAATTTTATCAGTATGTTTTCTATGAAAGGGGGTTGAGATATAATTCCTCGATCTCAGAAATTATTCGTTGGCCGGGCTGTCAGATTATGTCTGGTAGTAGAGAAAGATAAGATACAATTTCTGTGATTTTTTGTGATAAGTTGGAGATGAGATAAAGTTCCTTGATGTCTGTTAGAAAGGCAGATTAAAAGTAATTTCTGTGATTTGTCAGAATTTTTATATACGGTGGAGTTGATATATATTTCTTCGCACGCAAAAACTTTTGGTTTATCTGACGTGAGCCGATATGAATGGAAGAATGTTATTGGAGTATTAATTCAAGATCAACATCATAAAAAAATAATAAAATAAATCGATTTTATCCTTAATATTCCGATTTATTTACATTTTGGTAAGTTTTGGTTCAATTGAGAAAATATTGAATTTGAATTGTTTTAGTAAAACACTTGTGACAATATTTATTAATTTGTTATTAGGAAGATTGATTTCGAAAATAAATTTCTTCTTCAGTTCCTGTTTTACAACTAGTTCACTTTTCTTAAAATTACGCTGCTTATATACTAATCGTAGGTCCGATTTGTTGTGCTCCTCCTACTGTAGTTAGTGTTGTCTATAATTAGGTCGTAAATCCTGTTGGTTTTGGTATTCAATTTGTCATTTAATAAGTAAGATGTTGCTGTCATTGTATTTGTAAATTTCGAATTCTTCAAGTTTGTTGAATATGTGTCCTTTTTTGGCTTTATGCATAGTATTGTTAAGTTGTGGTCAAAGTCTGTGAATTGATGCTTTTCTGTTTTAATGTGTTGTGCGTAGTTCGATTTATCCATTCAAAAAACCTTCAATAGACTCGAATATAAAATAGCCTTTAGAAATAACAACAAATTACAACAAAAACTAAAAAACAAAGTACATAGACAAGTCTTAGAAACAGGTGTGTACAAACTATCATGCAATTGTCACTCTAAGGAAAATTTTTTACAAGTGTTTTACTAAAACAATTCAAATTCAATTTTATAAGTGACAAAAGTTAACAGTAAGGCTAAAAATGGATTTCAATCATTATAGCACAAATTGTGTGAAAATATATGGAAAAATTAAGTTTACCTTTGAAACATTCCTTCTTCCAACACACATTGTATTATAACAAAGCAAATCTTGAGTTATACCGGTTACTTGAGAAATTCCTTGTTTTATTATCATTTTCCTTTGCGCCTTACCGGACAAGTGGTGCAATGGTTAAAGCTTCGGCACTTGGACCGGGAGGTGCTGGGTTCGAATCCCATCAGAGGCTAGATGCAAATCGAATTTTCATCATCGATTACGATCGGTGATGCTAATAAATACAACTAAGACCCTCTGATGGAGTGCAGAATTCCGTGTCACGCGCCGACCCATCTTCCATGTCAATGTACAGGTTGACATGGAG